>OX381723.1:260000-282500 GCA_947179155.2 Hedera helix
TTCGATGTATCAGTCAGAATCACTAGCCATTTCGACCGATCCTCTTCCTCCTCATTTCTTGTTGGAAATTCGTTTTCACTGACTCACTTTCTGATTACGAGTTTCTCAGTTCCGGGGGGACTCGCTTACCTTTTCCTTTTTTCTTCCTTATTGTAGAACTGTTGAAGGGGTAGATCTTCTTGTAACATTTCACTTTGGTTATTCTGAATTGTATCATTGATAGAGTGGATTACAACTTCCCGTATGTTGCTGCTTTCTTTCAGTCCTCCCACCGCGTTGATAGGTCTGTGTCACCTCCCTAGGTTGGCTTCCCCTCTGCGTCAACGGAACATCTAAATTCCTTATATTCTCTGTGGGATTATGTTCTAGTTGTTGAGACTAAACAATCGTTCTTTCTTCCATGGCGAATTCAAAAGTAAAGGCGGATCAGGTTTACTTCCGTCTGATTGGAATGGAGTAGTTGGATAGGTTGGTTTTGTTTAGGACATCATCTCCCGGCCGTATTCATGACAACGGTTGCACTTGAACGGTAGCTGTTCATAGTCCAAAGCCTGTGTGTGCTGTATTATTGAACTCTTTTCTCCAACTAGGAGTTGTCAAATCGATTGGGAGCCTCCTGTATGTCGAGTTCTACACGGATACGTGCGCAAGATAGGTTTGCCCATGTATCTGTCGCTTTCTCCTCCAGGTCGAAAAGCCGGACTGAAAGTAAAAAAATGGGGGTGACTTCCCATTCCCCCTCCCCTGTTCAATTGGAGCTAGCTATAGAGTTTTTCTATGCTTTATTTACTTACTATAGAGGTTTGGAACCCTAAACAACTTGACCCTACCTACCAACAGACTTTAGTACTACTTACTTTCCAGCCGGTCCTTCTTCAGCCACTTCTTCGAACGATTATGAAAGAGTTGGAAGGCCTTCTCATAGCCTGTAAATCGGAAGCCCTAGACCATACCAACTCGCTTCAGACTCACTTTCCAGCTCACAATTGAGAAAGTGTTCAACTTCAAAGGTCGGAGAAAGACTCTCTACAAGCGGATAGGAGTACTTTGCAAGTGCACCAATGTCCCAGAGGAAGGAAGATATGAGTTAGGGCGGGGCATGACATACCTTCACGTAAGAAGAAGGTACGGGTGTACAGGTCTAAGTCCTAGATGAGAAAGGCGATGTTCGCTAACCACCTAACCATCAGCAGATCTGCTTTCCAGGGCGGGTGAGGCTGTTCTGATTGATCCTAATCATGCGAAGTCCACGGTTAACTAAAGCATTTCTGAAACCGTGCTTTCGATGGCAAGGCCAGAACAACCAAGGGACAGGATTTCTTTTCCAAGTTAGACTGCTGCTCGACCTTTCGAACGAACTGATCATGATTTATTGTAGTATTGACATGATAAGCTCGTTCGCCCTCTTACCTAGGAAGTTGAAAATACATTCCCTTGTTGTTTACTACCTGATTATTGGATGCCTATTCTGATACGGAGGGACCGGTACCCGCTCCTTCTGTTTAGGATTCCTGACCTTACTAAACGCTCCCTTTCACAAATCATTCCTTTTATGGTTGAGGATTTCTTTTGTAAACCTAGAAAGATTGTTCCAGGAGAGGGTGAATCCCCAACTCGTTGGAAGGCTTAGTGGATCCCTTGTGACTATGTAGGGGAAGTCTTACAAGACAGCCTAGAGCGATCAGGATGTATAGGGGACTCGTTAGGGAAAGAGCATCTTCGAAGCTGCATCGAATTCCATGGATTATGGATCACCTTCTAAAACTGAAAGCTCTCAAGCGACGGGAAAGAGTGCCCTCCGGCTAAGGAGGAATGAACGAAAAAGATGCCCTGCTACTAATAATATTCCATTGGATTGCACACGTGTACCTTACTATCATAGTCCAATAAAATAATCATTCTATAATCGTTTTTGTATGAAAAGCCCTAGGATAGAGCAAGCAGAGATTCTCTCAAAAAGCCATGATCGTAGACCAACCTTGAATAGGATATTCTTTGAAGAGAGTCATTGCCTCCCCCGTTCACTCCACTTGAAGCAACCTTACTAAAAAGCTAAAAGGAGAGTTTAGGCATTAGGCTTAGAGGTATGCAAGAAGCTGCTAACTCAAGAAGCTATGAGTCAAGAAGGGCATCTGACAACCGAGTTAACCCTTTCGGATAATAGGTAGCAGCTCTAGCTCTCTCTTCCGCTCTTCGTCTAGAAGCACTATTCGATTAGGAGCTACATGACTCAGGGTTATAAATCCAGAAAGTCCAGTGGCTACATCTAGCTATCTGAAGCTAACTTGTCCTTATACCACTAGAATAGATAAAATAAAGGATGGCAGCACTAGCAGGGAGGTTCACGATCCCCGCACTCACTACGCAACGTAGACTTCTTTATTGATAGTGCCTGGTAACTAATCCCATTTACTAGCTCTTCTCTGACCCCTATCGTGCCTAACCTAAAGGCAAGCTAGCTACTCAAAACCATCTAGCTAATAGAATAGGACAGCGGAAACATCCCATTGGGCTTAGAGTCCTTATGCAACTACCAGTAAGTTAAGCAAGTGAAGCTACCATCCTAAACCTCAGAGATATTCTTTCTTATCCTACGCTCGTCGTCTAGCAGACAGATTTAGTTAAACCTGCCCCCTGACCCATAGTCTTCATGGATCTGATCTTTCCTGCTATTCCTAAGGAAAGGAGAGTATTCAAGGCGATCAGAGTCGGCATCGGCATAAGGGAAGAAAAAGTGGCAAGAATCATTCAATTCTTCCTCGGCAAGAGCACCCGAATCCGAATTCGGTTTTTGGCCTTGTCAGTATCCCTTTGTGAGTCTTCTGCTGAAGACTTTCTCCTTAGTAGTCTCCCAAACACGATGAAAATGGCCCTTGACCGGTGTGGCTAAGCCAATACATAATCACCAGAAATGAGTGACGAGGGCTCTCTGCGGCTAAGAATAGAAGGTGGTGTACTAGTTCTCAGTAAGTATTGGAAGAATCCCATGAAATGTTCATCCAAAGAGGGATTTTAGTTAGTGAAAAAATACCTTCTTTTTCTTGTTACCTCCTGCCCGCAGCCATGCACTTAAGAAATCAATATCATAGGTAGGAGTAGTAGCGCTAAGCGAAGCATCAAAGCAGAAGGAGCTTGACACCATTGAATCAAGTGTTGAAAGACTACGTATGAAAAAAGAATCCACCTCTACTTCCACGGCGGAGTCAATCAATCTATCACAGGTGAAGCGACTCACACTCATCCCTTGGCGCCTCTCCTATTCGTGCAAAGGGGCGGCTACTGTGAGATGTTCCAATTCGTTATCCCGTCAATAGCTGCTTGCTCTGGCTGGGTTATTTCCTTCCCTGCCGAAGCGTACCTTCCATTCTTCATCAATAACCAAGCACTAGCACGGAGATCCAATGCGACCCGCTTCCTTCACTTTCAAGGAGACTCGCCGCTGTGCTTGAAGCGCTATTGCTTATCCCAAAACGTCAACTCCTTGTCTGGGTGGGCTAGCCACATTAGTTGCACTCGCTGGCAGGTCCGGGAGTCGTCATTCAATTCCTTATCCCGAGCAGGGCGAATGATCTCTTTTGACAAGGTATCCGAAAGACCTTGATCATAGGTGAAGCTGCTCAGCTACCTCCGGGCATCCGCCCAATGCAAAATGCAAGAAGACCCATTGCTCAGTCATAGATGAAGCTAGGCTATTTATGCGGATGGACGTACCTCGGACTTCCTTTCAATTGATTGATTCGGGAAGGGCACAATCCCCTTTTGTCGAGGGATATGCGTTAAGAGCATATAGCTTGGTCGGCATTTCCTTCTCAATAAAGCCTGTTGTCCTGCCCGGCACAGAGCCTGTATGGAGCTCCGTATTCCTCTAGGCATTCCTTCAGGCGCAAGTCTATCGATGTTCACCTACGCAATTAGATGGGATCCCTTGCCATCAGCTACCAAGCAATAATATCTATGCGATCCATCCGTCCGTCTGCCCCTAGGCACGGTAGTTCTATGCCGCATACAGGGCAGTTGCTATCTTCTTTCTAATCATTCCTGTTCCCTTATGCTATTAGCTGCCCTAAGGTCCCTTCACCCATAAACACAAGGTTCTCTCCCGTTCTAGCGCTTAAAGCTATAGCTCAGAATCGAAAGGGACCAGGTCACATTCGTCTATCCGGGGTTCATTCTCTAGTGTTGATCTGACACATAAGCCCATAGCCTTATTAGGTGTACATCTGATGCTTACTTATGAGCCCGAGCTTCCGGATTTTGAGTATGAAGAGAATGAAAGCCCTTTTTTGAAAGGCACAACATGGCCAGTCTAGCTCTCCACCCTATAGTCTTCACCCCCCACCCCGATGGCTATAGTCGAGCAGAAATGACTTATCTATTTAGTAGCTGAACCAAAGAGAAAGTCAGCCCCGTCGCTATCACTCCAGCCTTTCACTTTAACCGGGCATAGGCCCTCTTTCCTAATTCATCTACTGGTCTTATCTTACAAGCCCCAGAATGAGAGAAGGACTTCCCGATAGGAGAAGTCTGAGCGGGATCTTCATTAATGTTTTCTATAATTCATAGGTACTCTTCCCGGTGGCTGAAATTCAATCTATAAGGAAGAGAAGGCCATGGTCAAAGCAGAAGCATTAACGGAAGGATGCGCTTGGTTGGCTTGGCCATGGAAAGGGGAGAGGCGCGGCTGGCCCCTTTAGGAAGGAAGGAAAAGAGAAGTGGAAGTCTTTTGTGCGATAGTTGCATCTTTAGTACCGAGTACCGTACCCCGTATGGAGCCACCGTCGCAGTATAGCATGGCGTGCCTATCCGCTTGTGCTTTTAGTCGCTATTCAATTAACCCCCTAGAGTAGGGTGGGTGACTGGCCCTACCGTTGTTGACTACTTACATGCATAAAAAGGTCTGTATTTTCCCTCGAAAACTTGCAAATCACCCAGAATGTCAGACTCTCGTTAGCGGATCGTGGTAGATGGCTATCTCCATAAACAGACAAACCTTCAATGGCTATAATAAACCTCAACACTCGTCTTAAGCAAGCCCGGCGAACTCTAGGTTAGCTCAAGAACCAATGCAAGCAAGCTCTCACGGCAAACCTTCCGTAGTACCGTTAGGATATGTCAATGGCTATAGGTCATAGTTATTCTGTAATTCGTTCCGTGGTCCTCACACCTTAGATATGCTTACGGGTATGATGTATGGAAAGGATATGGCCGTTGACCTGATTTCCCTAGTACGTGGGATATGAATAGCCACGGGTGTATCCTCCTAGTAATTCAATGGAAGTATAGTAATGACCTCTATTGTAGAAATTTCGAGTAGTTTGATCAAAATCGTATGGGATTTTTATAGGTAGTCCACTCTGCATGACCTTGAATAATTTACACAATAGATTGTTGACTTGTTTTTCATCTGTTTTCGGCTTGGGTATGGACGAGGAGAGAATCAGTCTTAATTTTCCATCAAAAGTACTCTCCCATTTTTGGCACTCTTAAAGGACTCATTAGTCCCGGGATCTCTTAATACTGTCTTAGGAATAGCTGATTCAGAGGTTCGCTTTCGGACGAAAGGTAATCAAGCCTGCAAGAAAGAAGCCGACCTTTCGCAAACGTCTCCCCTACTAAGTAAAGGATCGAGATTCGAACCCCCTTTCGGATCCTTGCTTTCTTATCTCAGGGTGTGAGGCAAGGGATGGAAACCCGTATTGTATATAGTACGCACAAGGAACTTTCTTTAAGGAGGTTTGAATCTATTTCAATCTTTAGTGAGTTCTCGGAAAGTTGGTTCCAACAAGTCAAGTAGTTCCGGTCTTCCTTGCTAGGAGACAGATAAGAAGAAATAAGATAGAGGCTCTTTGGCCATCTCCTCATATGAGGCCTAAGCCACCTCACTTTCGCTCCCCTTTCTTCTTTCACATCTAACTATGCAAAACCTATTTTGGGACTAAGCGTTTTCCTCTCTTTCCAGCCGTCTCATCCCTTTCTTCTGATCCGATCCCGTGCCTCAGCTTAGCTTCAATCTATTCATTCGTTTTGATAGGCAGCTCCCTCAACCATTCTCTTGTTCTATCTTGAGCCAAATCCGCCCTAAGGCCTCGCTTTAGGCTGTTGTTAAGAGATGGGGGAAATAGGAGGAATCGCCCAATGGTCTAGCGATCAAAGAAGAAAAGAAGCCATTCGAGACAGCAAAGGACCTTCTTCGCCTCACTTCACTCTACTCTCTTGCGGACTTGCCTGGTCAATTGGTCGCCCTCTATCTTGCTTGAATATGGCCCTTTCTTATTATTATGCCTCGGGGAGATTGACTGCTCTAAGCGATCAGATAACAAGAGAAGGAAGGCGCTTGACTCTTTCTTTATTGGGCAAGTACGAGTAAGAGAGACTGAACTTTCTTAGGTGAAACCGAGAAGGACTCTCTTCTGCTTTGGCTTCTTTCGAGGAAGGAAAAAGTCTCAGCTCAGCAACTGATTGAGGATTTTCCTTTTCTTTGAGTGAAATTAATGAGGACTCACTATAGCAATAGCTAAGCTCTCTCTTCCTCTTCGCCTTACTCTACTCTTATTTGTTTTTCCGCGCTCTGGTGACAACTCTTCTTTCGTAACCTTTAGCCCCCCTTTCCCGTGTATTTTCTGAACTAGACTGCGTTGACACATAGCTATGCCTATCTATCTTAGGGGACCTCTATTCTGGCTTTCCGTTGACTAAAATGCAAAAGCTGAAAAGTCTTTATTTCTTTCTCTGATCTACGACCACCCTTCTTTCTCTCAATCTTTCCGGGATTCCATGCCCGCTCTATCCGACTTGGTGCTTTCCTTTATATCAGTTTGGGATCGAGATCGTCTTTTATTTTCTTTCTCGGGGCTTGGCCGTTTTCAGTTCCTTCCATCCAAATAGCAAATAGGCTGCTAGAAGACCTCAGGCTCAGGAAAGTAAGATATGGATTCCCAAACCCCCATTTCCAGTGGGCTTCGATCCTTATTATGGTATGGCTTGACTTCCCTACCGATTACTTTTGATTCCCTTTACTTTCTCTTCTCATTTCCATTTATCTTTCTGCGATTTCTTATTATTATCCGCCTTCTTCTTTCGAGTACCGTATCTTTCACCTAATTCACCAATCTTATTGACAGCAATGTATCAAAGCAAATAACAATGGATACCGTTATTCCAACAGTTAAGTTAGACCTTTCTTTGATTTTGATATAGATTCTTTATTCCTAATTTCTGCAGTACAGAAAACAAAATATTGTCCGAACCCCTGTTTTATTTTAATTAGGTTTAAGTCTGACGAGAATAATATTCTACAACTAGCAATTCATTTATTTTCAAACCGACCCATTTACTATCTATTATTTGATTGACTAATCCTTTATATTGGAATGGGTGAAGGGTCAAATGTTTTGGCAATTCCTCACGGGGGGATGAATCCAGATAATTTTGAATCAGAGCTCTAGATTTTTGTTCATCCCTCGCTGTAATAATATCTTGGGGTTTGCAGCGAGAACTTTCTACTATACGACCATTAACTAAAATATGTCTATGGTTAACTAATTGGCGGGCTTGGGGAATAGTTGACACCACAAGGCGCCTCTTTCTCTGCTTTTAAATACTGTAAATCCCCTTTCATTTAAGAGAATAAGAAGAGTAGCTGTACTCTACTCTTAGAGCCGACTATGACTTCTTCGTCTTCTCTTTATCCTTTATCTAAGAAGGGGTTTAGAGGCTTTTCTATAGCTTTCTAAGCCCTTTCTCTTAGCCAGGGGAAATCCTAGTCTAGAGGAGAGTTTTCTATAAGAATGTGGAAAGAGGAGGAATTTCCTTAACTTAATAGGTTACCCGATCCCTAACTAAAAAAGTGGGGGTCGAAGAAAATAGATAAAAGATTTCGAGGAAGGGTCTTTGCCAGGAGGCCAGAGATTCTTGAATTTACATAGCATAAATACGGACATTCTGCTTCAAGTTGCCATTGAATTGCTTTCCGTTCCCTTGCTGAGTCAGAGGATGAACAAGAGTTCGCGCTGACACTTCATGAAACAGAGACTGCTATAACTTACTCAGTCTCTGATACAGCTCCTGTTGTGGAAAAAGAGGTTTGAGTCCTTTGCCTTTGTGACCTCGGTCACACGGGAGACCCCTCCTTAAATAGAGAGTACGAATACCCCAAGTAGTACAGATCTTTCCCCCAGACCCTCTTCCCTAAAGTCTGGTGCCGACGAGTCCCGCTGAGTAAGGACCATCTCTGAATGAATAAGAGGCCCAACCGCCATACCTTTTTTGATCTCCAATTTCATATGCTTCGTGCAAGCGATTTGGGACAAGAATGTTTGTTAAGCCAAGAGTTTTTTAGAATAGGAAGAGAGGGGTGGTACTGATCTGTCTTTCCTTCCCCTTGAGTGGGGCTTTTACAATAACTAGGCTTTTCACACCCCATCGGGTACTTTAGATGATCCAATTTCCGCTGCGGACGATGATATATAATCAAACTTCTGTCGTTGACTTAGAACTCCTTTCATTTCATCGAGTGCTGCTAGCTCCTATTCGAAAAAGATGACCGTCTTTCGTTTCATTTTCCACTGTTGGAGAGTACGCTATCCCGGAACCGGCGACTTTAGGCGAGAAAATTTATATCACGTCATCGGTTTCCGTTGCTGGACCATATGTTACCACTTAAGATGCTTGAGTAGTTGATGTAGCCGAATCACCTACCCCCCTTATAATCGTCTAAAGGATCTGCCCTCGCTGGATCTTTTTCCATAACTTTGGTTGCTGAGTCGGTTTCTGCCATAGATGATCAAACTGCTTTCGCCGGAGCAGATGATGTCCAAAGGGAGTTGTGCTCTTCCCATTTTTGACTTTTAGGTTGAGGGCTGCCAGAGTATCCGTCTCTTATCTTAATAAAGTAAAATCATCCGCAGTCAGTGGCGGATGTTAACGTGAAACTGAAATAGTCGGGGCCTACCCAGACCTACCTATAAAAATATGGAGAAGAGTATGTATCTAGCTTAGAGGAGAAATTAGGGGTAATCCCCAGCCTGTAGAATAAGACCACTCGCCTTTCACTAGCGAAGCGGATCTTTCGGTATCTTACCTTAAGGGTACCTTGCCTCATGGTTGATTGTTCACTCCCGCACATGATGTCTCTCTTAGTGCTTAGGCAGATCATATTGGGCAGGTTGCCCGGATCCCCGAAAGTGGGCGCTCCACCACTGTTTTTGCAATTTGTAGGGACCCCATTCCCGGAAAGCCAATAAAAAGCCTACGGGTTTCCCAGAGAAAGAAAAGAGACTCCCTAAGGGCTGAAGGGCTTGACCCGCTATAGATCTAGCAGAGTGGAAAACTAGAAGATGAATATTTCGCAGGTCTTTTTGGAGGCCCTGGCCTCTCCTCTCAATAAATAGGCTTTTTTAGTTTCGCTTCATCATAAGCTGTCACTGAAGAGGCTGATGCCGCCAATCGGCTTTTCCTGAATTTGACATTTTTGGGTTCACGAGTGATCAATAGTAATAGTAGAGTAGTTGGCGAACGGTCTTTTAGTTTGAATGACTTCTGGGCACAAGTGCCATTCTCGTCTACTCTTCTATGGGAGGACTGAGAGGCTTTCCCCGAGCAAAGAAGGTGAAAGGGGCTTCAACCGAGTCTGAATGTCAGCTTCTTCCTTTTTCCCTCACATTCTAGCATTATAGAAAACTATCCTTGATAGCGGCTGGGTAGGCTGACTCTCCTAGTTCTAACTCCTCGGCAGGGAAGGAAAGCCTTCCAGTGAAAGCAATAAACAATAAAAAAACCGGTGCCAATTTTTATTCTATATTCTAGGCGATTCCTCGTCACGCCTATCTACTGAAGAACTCAGAGGTTGAGGAGTTTCTTTTTGTCCTTCAGTCCGCGTACGCGTAGGGTAATAGGTCCGTCCACGAGCCTCCTAGTTCGTATAGAGCAAAAAATGGGCATTTTCGCCAGGTTATGTATAAAGAGTTCCCTGGGAGTTGACCCGCTGGAGTTTAGGACTCTGCAAATACATCAGCTTAGTTAGGTAGGAACTTCAGGATAATAGTGAACACTAGAAGGGGCCGAGAGCAGATTCTATCTATCAATAGGCTCTGCCACTTCCTCGGAGGGTGGAAAAAAAGAGTCTTCTATCGCAGAAGCCGAGTCGGATGCTTTCACTCAAGAAGATGTTGTCGGCCTCGTTGGACCGATTGGTATCACACGATACCCGACCACCCATAGCCCAACAGTACCCATTCCTTGGAAAAGAGAAAGATGGCAGAACGTATTTCGCGAGAAAATCAACTTCCAAAAAAGGAGCCAGAAGGCCGGGATCGGAATCAGAACCAACAGCGGCGCCTTCCATTTTGTAAGCTCCGATCACATAAACCTCGTCCCATTAAAAGGTGTATCTACCTTGTGGTTTTTGATGGAAAGGGGCGAAGGAGAGATATTTCTCACTTTCCAATCCGCGGAGGCTGATGAGGGTACGACCAAGTAGTCCCGACTCTTGTAATTCGGTATATGAATTCTCATACCTTCACTCTGGGATCGGGAACAGAAAGACAGTTACTTGTTGTAGTTGCACGCTCGTCCCCTCAAGAGATGCCCGCCCAAACTGAACTACTTACTTAACTTGCGAATAATATACTACTGAACACTAATCCACGATTGCTAAAGATCGCTAAAGAGAAAATGTGAACTTTATTTGTATTATTTCTTTTACGCTTTCATCAGCTTAGGTCCCCTCCTTTGTGGTCAAGCAGGATAAGAAACTCAATAAGACTCTGAATTTGAGCTGTCCTCGGATGTACACCTGCTTGTGGCACCTCTTACTACGGTAAGAGACCTGGACCCGGCGTTCGTTGGAGTCGTGGAAGCTCAGCTCGTCCTATTCTTAGTATTCCTAATCTTTCTTTAAATCCCTATACTAGAAAGTAGCTCGATCCTCCTAAGCTAGGGGAGAGGATCTTTAGACACTCGACTGAGTTGGAGAGGATCTTTAGATGAAATGTCACCAAATGCGACTAACTAACTATTTATTAATGCGGTTTGAAGCGTGCGACAGCCCCCTCGTTATCTTACTGTTACCGATTGCCTGATTTATGGACATGCGGATCTGTACCTAGACCTGGAAGGCAGAGAGAGAATTCATAAGACAAAGAGGATGTGGACTGAACTGAACGGACAGGCCGATTCGGATGCCGATCGTTAGAGGGATGGATGGAAGTGCTATGGACGGACCCGAAGTTGCTCGCCATGGACCAAGATAGGGACCTTCGGTAAGCGGTATCAATTCTCTAATGCTGAAAAGCTCTGTCCCGAGTAGTGGAAAAGCCCAGATACGAATATGTTGAGTAGCAGGCGGCGAATTGTTGAGCCCTTGTAATTGAAGACCGGCCAAACTAAAGAGAGGCCGAAGAAAAGAGGGACTTAACTCTCTACAGAGTGGGATGGGAGGGCTCTATATGCCTTTTGAAAGATTCTTGCTTTGTATTTGAAGTTCCGGGATCCGGCACCATTGTCGCTGAAAGACAAGAAATATTGGACTAGACTCTTCCTTATGTAGATGTAGTGAATAAGCTCTCCGTGTTGGGATAGGCGTTCGGATTGGAACAGCTATTCTAAGAGCGCGCTGAATCCAACCGTTGCACGTTCTCCTTTTGGCTAAACCACCACTTCAGGCTAACCCTTTTTCCTGGCTGGCACTTACTCAAGTTAGAGTTTTGCGCTCTCTCAAAACGCCTGGACGCCAGCGAGTGTTCTCCCCGGTCCTAAAATGGAGCTTCCGAAAGGGGTGCTTGCTGGAGCAGCTCAACGAGATGTGGGTTCAATTCCCGCTATGCCTCATCCTAGTAGGTGTCTGTGCTATTGGGCCAGCTAAACTTGGTGTGCGTCCGCTCCTGTTCGGGCTTCTATGAGTGGCGCTTTCGATTGACTGCCTTCTTTCGATTCCTCTAATAAGACGATCTTCAAGACCAGAGATCCTAGACCCAAGTAGACTATTCTAGGGACGAAAGAACAGAGCTTTTCTTTGGTTTCGTCAACAACAAGTCAAGTTGTTTTGAGAGTTCAAGTAAGGACAGGCTATATAAAATAGTCTTCTTCACGGCGATTGGTTGTTTTGTTGTCCAAGTCGAGTAGAGTAAGTTGCTGCTTTCATGGTGGCGAGTCACTATTACTTGTGGCTTGAGCCGGGAGGGGCTTTCCTGGTGATGCGTATGCGCCTGTTTCAAAGCTCGATCGACGGGAAGGGACCGAAGCGTACATACAAAGATAGCGCTAGTTGGAAGATAGGCAGGCTCCACGCAATGAAATTGTTTTTGAATCACTTTGCACTTGAAGAACATAAACTTTTCGTTTCATTGATACCGAATGAGGCGATGCTAATCGTTTCATGTGGTATGGTTATAGACCGTGGGAAGTAATGAAAATGCTTCGGCGGTCGGTCTCGGAAAGAGGAGCAGGTCTATTGTATAGAAGAAGCACAGCCGGTCCATGGCCGACCATTTCCCTGGACAGACTCGACAGAAAGCTAGCATTAGGTCTAAAGACGAGTTTACCGGAACCCGAGTCCTCCTCTTGGAATATCTCTGACATCGTTATTATTGATTTGAAAGTGGCAAAGAAGGACTTATTATAGGCCAGGCAGAAGCCCTGCGTCTCACACTTTGATGAGTGTCCCCTCTAATCCGCTGTGTTCTTAGCGTACGGGATCATTATGACTGGAGGAAGCCCATTCTCTTGGGAATGAAGCTGGTGCTCATTGTTCTCATAGTAGCGCTGTCTTCCCCCGAATCATCATTCCTATTACCAATCAATCCATTCATGTTACGGTTGTCCTACATTACATCCTAAGCATGTTACGGAACCGAACCGAGAACTGAACTTGTAGAGTGCTCGATATGGTCGAGGTCAATGAAATGCTTTAGTCAAGGAAAGATCCGCCTTTTAGCAGTCTCACTTGAATTCTCCCTCTCTCCAGTGGTGATCTCACTTCAGTAGTGGGATGAATCTGAAGGGTGGTCCCTACGCGCCTGACAGGACCATTGTCTGTAAAGAAATTCGTAGGCCTGCTTCAGATCGACTCCAGCAACCGGGAAGATCCGATGTGAGGAAAGGGTTGGGGTAGCTACTTCAACTGGAGTGATCGGTACCGCCCGTTGATCCATAAGAATGTTTTCGGTCTGTCGTCTTTCCATTCCTTCACTCAAGAACTAAAGGTAAAAACATCAAGCAAAGGTTGCTTGCTCCATACCATAACATAAGTGGTTGATGGCGGTTTTACGCCGTCTCCCTACTGATGGCACATTCGACCAATTAAGACCTTTATACCGTTTAGTCGGTTTTCAGGAGTCTTATTGTTTCGATTTAAAGTTAGCAACCGATAGATGGCCTCGGTCATTTCAATTACATATGCTTGGATTAATGTTTGGTTATTCTAGGGCCGAATCCGTTGTGGGTTCGTGTCTTGGTGATAGCGTCTTCTCTCTACTTACTCCATTAGTCAAGAGGAGTAGTAGTGTTGACTTTGTCACAGGACAGCCTTTGGAATACCTGGCTTCCTGGCCACTCTTTCCCTTTAAGTCATCACTTTGTTGTGTGTCTGGCGGCAGAACTGGTTTATCCAGGAGTAGTAACCCCATTATGAAATTATGCAATCTTGGGTGATGATATATTCATCTTGGACTCGCTAGTTGCTGCCAAATATCGCGAGTTGTTGGACGACCTTGGTGTTATATATAATATCACCAATGAAGTCTTTATCTCTCGAATTGGCGCTCTTGAGTTTGCAAAACGATTCTGGGTCCGTGGAGGAAATATATATATTTAACCTATTTATCTCCGTTTAGCTCTCTTGACTCGTTCACCCTTTGGTCTAGTTGCCTTCGGGCTTAAGTATGGAGTGAAACGTTTCTCCACACTGGCTCGTTTAGGCGGCGCAGGCTATAGGGTAGCAGGCTCGTGTGGTCGGAAGTTATCCCGACACTGGGAGCGGATTCGCGTGATGTTTGGGAAGCCTGGCAAGGGCTTACAGCGCCTTTAGAGTTCTGGCTTGGAAGGGGTTATCCCCTCAATCCTTACCTCAAAGGGCATATTATTTCTTTCTTACGTACACAGCTTAACCCAAGGGAACTAAAGGTCATTCCGGAAGACTTAATGTAATGTCTGAGGATGATTTGAAGTTTTTGGAGCGCCCCTATCTCTAAAGGGGCTTAGGCATTGGGTACTTCAGTGGTTAAAGCTTGTGTCGTGGTACTATACTGTACTGGCTTCGGATTATGTTACTATTGAAGAAGCCCTTTCAGGCCCCGTAGTAGCAACAGATTGGCGTGCCCAGAAGGACGTCAACTCTGCTCTCCAAAAGTATGGTTTACTTTGGAAGATTGACGATCGCCTCCCTTGCTATATTAGTCCCTCCCCTTTCGGGTTATTTGGGCGGACTCCTTCTCGGATGCAGTGGTCGCGACGGTGTCATGTTCTGTATTAGTACACTTACTAGTATAGTCTCAGGGCATACTTTGGTTCAGCAGGCCGGTGTAACACAACCGACTGCTGGTAACTATGACCGTTGGTTTATAAGACTGTCGACCCCGAGTGGTACGGCCGGTCCCAATCTGCGTCCAGGAGTGCCGATCCTGTACCACACACCCAGATGAAGTCAAAATAATGTAATAACCAAGATCATCAAGTTGACTGACAGACAAGAAACTTAAAAAAAACTGAGAAAGACCCCCGAGCAGCCAATAAGCACCCTGATGCTTTGGCCACCATTGCTTCAAAAGTTGACATACCTGGCTCTCGAGTGACCATTGAAGTCACCAAGAGATATGTTCCTTGCACAGCTTTGAACCTATTCCCTACTGAGGAAAGACCTGATTGGAGGACCTGAAGTCATGAAGCAGCTCGAAACTAACGAGGGGAAGCTGTCTCGAGTAGAGCTACAAAGATATTACATTCTGCATGGCATTCTTTATTACAATGCTCCCTCTGGAATGATTGCACAATGTTTAGGCCCCGATCGAGCAGCATTTTGAAGCTTAGAACAATGTACGAGGAATACTGTGGGGCAACAGACATCCCTCTTTAAACCGCTTTCGTTTATCGGCAATCTATCCCTACCCCAGTCCATTCCAGTATAAGCTAGATGGATGAGCGATAGAAGGGGAAGGCTTAACTTAAGATCGGAAAAGCTAGTCGAAAATGAGACTTGAGCGATTTCCTTCTAAGAGTAGAGCTCGCCTACTATAACGGTTAGGACGTTCTTTGAAAGAAGAAATGGTCGAACTGCTTGAATTACTGACACTGAGCCCCATAGCCCTATTAGTATACTATTACATTGGCAAGGTAGGAGAAAGAGGTAAACAGATCGGATGGTCTCAGCTGTTAAACCAGGCTATGGAATCAAACCTCTTCCTATAGTAAGGTAGAGTTGCTCTCCTCTCCAGTCTAGTAAGTTTTCCCTCCCGCTCGTACTTCCGTCCTTCGCTGGGACCAAGATTCAATTCCTCTATCTGGTTTTCAATCGCTTGCTCTTCATCCTCCCCGAATACACCCTTCTTAGCCCTAGACTGACAGAGTTATGTGGATTCTTTGATTCAACCCGGTAAAATGGGTATCGATCTTTAGCCCTATAATGCCTGTCAACGTCATAGGCTTATGATTCTCCGTGAAGGAATGAAAACCAGCCGGATATCGGATAGGGCGGTAAGTCCTTGATGCCAAAAAGACGGGCTTGAATCAAACTGTCGGGTTCTCCTAAGGCAGGCCCCTAGCGAAAGACAGAAGAGTCTTAGGCTTCTGTAACTGAATGACCTCTCTAATCTACATCTAATCTATCGACGAAGGCTGTCTTTTAAGATTTTCGGTATCGCGCCGAAGAAGCCTTTTTTTGAACGGGAATGGATGAAGCGGGGTAAATGTATGTTGGAGATGCCTTGTCTTCTTCTTTAGGAATTAAAAATAGCTCGACTACCAGGGGAGGAAAGGAAGGGTAGGAGCACTTTAACGATGAGATAGAAAAAAGAGAGACGGGAGCACAGCAGCAAAAGGGACCTAGAACTTGGGGACAACAAAAGAAAAGGAACGAACGAAGGCATAAAGAACTGGAGCAGGAAGACGAGTTGGAATATTGTTGTATGAACAGGTCTATTGGTTGGCTTTAGTAGCTGGAGCTGAAGCAAGCACTCTGCATCCTTCCTCTTGAAAGAGTTCTTTCGAAGCCCCTTTATAACACTTTCTTTTTTCGTTGGTAATGGTTTCAGGTTCTGAATGGATGTCCCAATTGGGTGAATTCTTAAACCGGGATGGATTCTTGCCCGACCAAATAAGAGAAAGGCTTTAGAAAGCACAGTAACGGCTATGAGATAGCCGCCCTCTTACCCGCTACTCTCAATCTCTCTTTCGGCCCTTTTTGTCTTGTCTTCTGGCAACCTTCCATGTTGGAGAGAATTTATGAAGGGGGCTCGCCAATCTTCGTCTTCCCCTCTTGCACTGTTTTCAGGTTCAACATTCGGGATTTGGCCGAGTGGCTGTAACACTCTCCTTTCTCTAGCTGTTATCGTGATCATTTTGCTGTCAGGAAGTGTCATTGAAGCAGCAAGGCTTGCCAAAGAGTCAGCTCGGGAGTTGGTCTACATGAAAGATGTGCATTTTTCTGAACTGAGAAAGCAGCCGGTTTGCCCTTTCATGATAAGGGATCAAGCTCGTCTTTTTGACTATATACTCACCACGTAACTCTTTCACAGCTAGCTCTGAGTCCCCTGTAAGCTCTTCAATGGGAATTTGAAGTGCTAGTTCGAGCCCTGCAATTACTGATTCGTATTCCGCCTCATTGTTGGAACATCCTTCAGATAAGGCAAAGGAGTGCGGGAGGATCCCGTCGTCTGGGGCTACGAAAACGATCCCTATTCCTTATTTCTTCTTTTTGGGGTTTTCCTTTTTTGGCCGTCGGGACTCCTTGAAGCTCAATCAAAGTACATTTCCCAGCCCCTTTTTATCTCGATCTGCATAACTTCTTCATCTGGTAAGTCTGTTGCCAGAGGTGAATCATCGGGGATAGGATGTGCTGCGAGGAAGTCAGCCAAGATGGTTCCATAGATGGGTACAGAATATCATCCGTCCAAAGTTAGGTACCTGAGACAGATGTCGAGAGCCATCACATAAGGAAGAGATTGATAAATAAGCTTCGAGGGCACTCCGGCCGGTGCTTGCTTCCTCAAGTCGGGTATCCGTATCGGTGGCTGTTGGCAATTTCGTTAATGGAGGAAAGACTTAATAGGAACCCCCTACCGACGTCAATCCGATCCCCTTTTTCTCGTTTTTTTCATTGATTTTCTTGCTTTATTTCCACTATTAACATGGAAGGGAAAGGGTACCACTGAACACAAACGGAATCTCTCTTTTTTAGCTGAAATAAAATGAAAAAAGGTGAATTTAGGATGTTTAAAGAAGAGTTTGATTTTCCAGGTTTTTCGAGTTAGGTTCCAGTACTGCATATGGTTTATAGAATGTTAGTAGTTAAGGCTTTGTTAAGAAGTTTCTTTCTTTGCGCCTTTAAACCTGAAGGGAATTATGGCATTTGAGTTGAGTTACTAATAAGGTAGGTATCTTAGGAGCAATGCAGTGTAGAGAGATAATAGCAGTCTAGGGAAGGAGTCGCTGTCTATAAAGAGAATAGCTTGAGAGTAAGATCAGAGTAGGACCTGTTAGAATCATACCGAAGCCATACCCAGGCCATACCCGAACTCACCTCCCATCACCCCCTTAAAATAGGGCTTCCAACCCCTGGTTAAGGACCTTAGGCTAGCTTTCCTGTTTACTTGCTTTCCATTCATCCATCTCTTCCTGGAAGGACAGAATGGTAGGGAGGGCGAGAATCACTGGTAAGGGTTGGCCCGGAGCTCTGCGGTTGATCCGTTGGGTAGGAATAAGAGTCATTAATGGCTTTCGAGATGAGGCAGCCAGCCACTCTTCCTGGGTAATGCGCCCAAGTAACTGTGCATGTGTCACTGTTCCGGTCGTTGGGAACGGTCATGGTGTAGCCTGTGCAGAAGATGAGTGAGATGTATCCCGACAAGGTGAAAGCCATTCAGGAGATGCCGATCCCACGAACTAACTGAGAAAGAAGTTCACGGATTACGAGAACAGATATTCAGCACTAGAACGGACGTGCTGCGCATTCGCTTGGGCTGCTCACAGACTGGCAGTACATGCTTTATCACACAACTTGGCTCATCGCTCGCATGGGCGCACTGAAATGAAATACATATTCGAGAAAGCCTCTCTCTCTGGGAGGATAGCAAGGTGGCAAATGCTCCTGGCGGAATACGACATTGTTTTCAAAACTCTCAAAGCCATCAAAGGCCAAGCACTGCCAGATGATCTGCCAGTGTGTTCAGGGGTTAAAGGTATCTTCCTGACCACTATCCAAAGGATTCAGGCCTCTAAGACAGTCCCATAATTCTTGAGAGTCTTTATTTGTAGCTAAAGGCAGAGGGTCCGTTACAGACAGGTGCGGAGAACTAGTTAAGGTGACTTGGGAATAAGGGCTTGGAAGAGCAATGCGGAGAATTGGTTGTTGCTTTATAGTTGTTAATTGCGGAGAATTAGTAAACGCGGTATTACTGAAGAGTGAATCTCCTTCTTTCTGTCTTCCCTTACTTAAGGAAAGCAAAGGACTCAAGACTTTCTCCCTCTGTTGTTGGAAATACCACCCTGAAGTCCCAGGACTAGAACTTACACTCTGAACTGAGGAAAGGGGGTGGAAGAAACAGCAACCCTACCTTACAACTCGAGAAGGAGTGGTATAAGCTCCAAGCTAACTAAGAAGATACTCGGTTATGAGTAGGAGTTACCAGCGGATCCTGTAACATCACTGATAACATCACTGAGGAGACAAAGAAATTACACTCTTCACCAATATTCTAGTTATAAGACATTCCTCACTGTGCTACTACTTCGTTCAGGCACTCAACCATTGTCTTTCTCTACCGCTAGGCCGTCCCATCGCCTAACAAAAGCTCTTACCGAATCCATCGCCTACCCTGCTCCAATTGCACTAGTGGAGATACGACAGATTCAATAGATCTCGCTTATCGGGATTACCTGCCTAAAAGGAACTCCGCTTCGCTAGCCGATGTAAGGAGCCTAATTCAATGACTGATGACAGGGGGCTCTCGTTGGACTAAGCTTCCAAAGCATTAAAGTACTTCTGTCTTTTAGCCCTGCCCTTTGGCTTCTATCGAAGATATTCCGATCTTTCAGTAATCCACTGGGATGAGAGAAGAGACCATATCATACCTAACTTTCTGTCCCCATGGGCTTCCATTCCATTCCTTTGTCATACTCAAATCTTTCTTTCTTCGTCACTTAGTTCTCGACTTCGTCTTTCTCTCATCGACTAATCTAATGGCTTGCTCCTTACTTCGTTCAATGCCTCCCTCTACTACCTTCTTTCTTCCCTTAGGTCTGTCTTTCTCTTTGCCCCGTGGACTGAACTAAAAGCTTTCTCTTCCCGCGGGATGGGACTAAAGTCTTATAATAAGAACTTTGATAACAGAATCCAAAGAACCTAAAAGGAAGGTGAACCTCATTGATTCTTTTGAACCTAAGGAAGGGGGGACGGGGACTTCACTAGCAGGTGTCCCATGCATCTTTTGCTTTGTCAATTTCTCACCTCTCCCCACTCTAATTGAATCCTTCAGGAAGTCTATTTATAGACTTTCTTGCTTTTTATGAGTAGAGAATCCAATATGGCAGGTGATCCTCTCTTTTTTCAACTCCATCCTACTTGAATTACAGCTTTCATTAGCTAGCCTGAGGGCCTATATGGAGGAAAAGCCTCCGGCAGCTATATGAATATATGAAAGGCTAAAAAAAGAAAGGAAAGAGACCAGTGCGGGACCAGGCCTTAGACATCCTACTATAGATATCTCACTCCTATCCCTTGAGTAAGCAGTAACTCCCTAAAAGAAGCCACCGGAGGCAAGCGATGCCGACTTTGAATTCCTCTTAGTGCTTTGAATGACGATAGATTCTTTCCCTTTCTATCCCCCTTCGGCTTCAGTCTCTCGCTCTGTCCGATATGGATATAACAGATAGCAGCAACAGGATCCTCTATATAGAAGAAGAGAAGGCACCTTACTATCCCTCTCCGTATAGTAAGTTCTCCCCTCTTTTCAATTTAAAGTAGAACTAGGTTAAAGCCTCTCTCCCTAGCGATGGTACTCATTAGCCAGCTTATGCTACCCAAGCTTCCTCGAATAGCGCCCTACCTTACTGACTAGTAAGGGAAAGCGTCGATATGCAAGAGTTGAACCCATTGAGTGCCCTTACTTGAGGAAAGATGCGAATCCCATCTTGATTGTTCTTTACAGACCGGTCATGAGATCTTCTTTCTCAGATGTGGGTCAGCAAGCGCCTAGCTTTCATTATAGTTGCAACTGGTACCAAAACCATGAAATTTTCTTTCTTGAAAGTAGTTCTACGAGTGCTTTTTCTACCTAATTTGGGACGGAAACCCACCTGGTGAGAGCTTTTGGGCATATGTTCCTATTGCTTTGGAATCTAAACCTGCAAGGGTGGACAGGGTCGGGTAATAAGGGAAGAGAAGGTCCTCGTTCGGGTAGATATTAATACCTATGAATACTCAAATTCGATCTTGCCTGGACCCAGCTCCACGGATGAGCCTAAAAACATTATTTTTTTCATGGAGGCCGCTTCGCTTTTATTGCTTGAGAATGGTTCAAAGTGACCAGGGAAAGTTGCTTCCTGAGGGCTGTTTTCTCTTCTTTCTTTAGGAAGTTTCCTTGAGAAAGGTGCCAAGAGTGAGCCCAAAAGGGGATATCCTTCATCGATCCAATTAGTGGTCCACCTCTAGGAACATATGAAAAATTGTAAACAGATTATTGCACATCGTGATCGTGAGACCATATACATAAAGGAAGAGGCCGGTACCAACTCATTTAGAAGTGGAATCTTTCCCTTCCATGACACGATCAGTTATTGAATTTCAGTTAGCGTTAGCCGGCATGAAATTCCTTTCAAAGGAAGATTCGTACGAAGAGCTATAATATCTGCCCGAGTAGGCAACTCTATCTCCATAGTTCTTTTTCCACCCACAAACTCTTGCCGCCTTGAGACTTCCCGGTATGAACGAAGATGCGGGAAATTTAATAAAAATTATCGCACGTAGTGATACCCTATTTATTGGTTCGCATTCTCCTACATCCACAGTTGCTGAAGCTCTAGTTCCAAGGTACGAGAATCTAAAGAAGGAAGGTGCATCGGAGGCTTTCCCAGCTGCATGCAACCCTAGATAGACAAAGAGACCGTTCGAGGGGACTTCCTTGAGAGTCGATATTCCGTGTTGGGTCAATAGATATATGCTTCACACAAATTCTTTGGTAGATTGTGCTATTGCTTTAAAGAAAGAGTTCTCCTTCTCCCAAGCTGTTCCGTTCTTGAGAGGGTTTCCCTAGCTGGCACTATTTAAGTCTTAGATAAAGGAAGTTGATCTTTAACCAGCGATTTGCACGTCAACGGATCAAAGAAGGGCAGGATGAAGACTTCTAAACCGACTCCCGAATTCTATCTCTAGAAAGGAGAAACAACATTAGATATGGATGCCCGGGCGTTTACATTAAATATTCCACATTACATTAGTAGTCGATTGAAAGCTTCCCGCCCATCAGCAGATCGAGGAAATGCTTATTTAATAGCAAACCTGCAAGAGAAGGAAGGAACTCTACCAACTAGTATTTCAAAACAAAAAAAAAACAACAAAAAGATACTGCCTGAAAGAAAAAAAGCAAGGTCAACGAACATCCCGAAAGAGGCGAATGCCGAGGAATGGAAGCAAGAGCATTGGAGATAGCGTGTCAAACCAACTACTTCCTTCTAGTCTCACGGAAAGCTCCTTCTGTACGTGTACGGGAAAGCTGCTTTCTAGTGCGCATTAATGTAATGTAGCAAGGATTGATTCTCTTTTCCAGCTGTAACTATAAGAAATAGGCTAGCCAACTGAGCGGATAAAGGCAAGAGCTAGGCCGAGCCGAACAATCATCACAATGAAATTAGCCGGTCTTCCTACTTTTCTTATGAAAATTCCACGGTGAAAGCGCAAAAGTGGTAGGAATGAATGCCATGATTTGAGTAAAAAAAAGAGTCTTATGGTGAGATAAGAGGACTTTTCCTCCTAGATTCGTAGTAGAATTACTCGACCCATGAGCAGATCAATGTGGCATTAACCAAACCGCGCCTTCCATACTTACCTTACCCACCCGCCGCCCTCTCTGTCCGCTAACTTCGGTACCCGGGGCATTTCCCTCACATGCTGAAGCAAGAAAGCCCTGTCTTTTATTACATTTATAAAGCCCAACCTAGAATAACAACAGCCAAAACTACTTCCTTTATTTCTAGTTCTCCCCGTCAAGCGGAAAGGCACCCATTTCAACGATTGGATCCTGCTTGCCAGCTTCAGAATATCGACTCGTGTGGTCAGCTTATGATTCTGCTTTTATA
>OX381723.1:287500-292500 GCA_947179155.2 Hedera helix
GAGAAAGAAATGGATTTTCGGATCGCCTAATTCAATAGCTCAAAAATAGGTGGAGTTCGCCCTTTAAAGCATAGTTAAGTGTTGCAACAGGGGGGTTGTTCAGCGAACGGGAAGCAAAGTCTCCATACCAACATTGAAGGCTTCGAAGCTATCCAGAAGATATCCTTAATCTATAGGGGTGCTAGCGCTTGACTAATATAATAGAAAGTATAGGCTCTTCTTCTGTTCTACGAATCTAACTAATCTATACTACTACTAACTATAGTCAGACTAGGTCTTCTAGAGTGAACTAGCATAGTAGAGTTTCTATATTTTGTGCTACTAGAACCATAAGCCGCACTAGACTATACTTTACTGAACCTCCTTACGCCGGTTCAAGTTCAAATAAGGCAATAAGAGAGGACTGACGCGTCAGCTTCGAGGGCGCCTTTTCTTTAAGCATTTCTTTCTCCATCTAAGGTCAGGGAGGAACCTGAGGGAAAAACCGCTTTCTTACCAATTAGAAGGAATAAAGAGGGAGCCGCTTGTCCCGGGAAACGAAGTACGCTTTGGTGAGCGAGAAGCAGCCAGGTATAGGAGAAGGGGCGGTTGGCTTAGGAAAGAGAGTACATAGTTCCACTTGGTGAATAGTGCCTCGGCTCGGTTGAGTCATTTTGTTCGCTCGGCTCGCAGCGGACTTGTTCTAGTGGAAAGACATTTCTCTCTGGGAAAAATACATCAAATTTGTTCGCTAGAGCTCATCACTGAAGAATGGTGGCTTTACTTTTTGGAATTAGAGAAGAACTTCTTCGCGTGGGCGGCGTACGTACAAGGCTGTTCGGACTCCCTCCCTCTTGTATGAGGTGTGTTGCCATCGTCTCTTTCCCCTTTGCCAGGTTACGCGGCATGGATTCGTCGATTGACGAATCGGATCTTGGCTCGCTGTCCCGCCGACGAACCAGTCTAGAAGTAGAAAGGGAAGGCAATAGAAAGAGGTCTCCCTTCCTCCCTCTGTTTGTCTTCTTCTCGCCGCTTTTCTCGTCCATCCTGCCCTGCGCCGCTTACAGATTCAGTTGCAGGTATCTAAGCATCCATTAGTTAAGGGGGTTGGGGCGCGAAGCGCAAACCGCTCTTCGATCTCCCGGTGAGTTGGACGGGAACGAGACACAGGGGGTTATCTATGAAGCATTTGAATTGCCCCTTTCTGTTGGAATAGTTGAAAGTCTTCTTCTTAGGGGATTTTCTTTTTTCTTATCAACATAGAGTTGGAACTTAGCCGTGTAAGTTGCGAGTGGACCAGTGTGAAGCTTTAGTTTCGTTGCCGGCCAGAGCTCCTAGCCGACGACCGGCTGCCCCTTTCGAGCTCAGCTGACCCCTTCTTGATTCAGTTTTTCCCTATTTGAGATAGATGAATCAATGGAACTTTGATCCCCGGTTCCTGCTTGGTCAATTCCTGGAAGGCCCCTATTAATGTAATGATTGAACAATCAAAGTGCGTTTGCCGCGACTACGAGCTGCCAGTGCGCCTTTCTTTGAGTCGCCTACGCTCGGGGTCGAGAACTGGTTCAAAAGTAGAAGGTGGTCCAAAACGAGCTAACGCGAGTTTTCGAACGACGCCTTTCCCGTTTTTGAACATCACTGAGATAGGCTTTTCCCCGAACCATTGACCCTTGTTCGGGAGGGATTCATTCAATGGAGCTTTATTTGTTTGATCTAGTAAGGGGGGTGTTAGAAATAAGCCACCGCCCGACGAAACAGCGGTTTACAACAGAGCGACCGGGGACATCGAGCGAAAAGCTCCAATGCGCGTATTCGGAGCTACGCGGATGCCGTAGTCGCAGAAGCCGGATCAACATCATGACAACGGCATTCTGGAAACCGTTGGGCCAGCCACAATTGGTCTAATGTCTGGGTGCGTATGGCGGTACACTGAGAGCACCTTTCATTTCAAGTCGGCTGAAAAAGAAAGAAAAAAGGGTTCGTCGTCTTTTTCCCGCTTTCACCTTCGATTGCGAAGGGATTTGAGGCCGGTTTCAATTCGCTTCTCTCTCTCCGGCGAGGTTTGAACTTCGCGTGGTGGGAAGGCCTTCACGATTCGCATCTTCCCGTCCAGCAAAAAAAGTGAAGGGGAGCGGACAGCGAGTTGGAGGACGCTGCAGAACCGCGTGATTGATCCATCTGCGCTATTCCCTAATTGAAGAAAGTTGGAAAGCCTTCAGAGCCTCAGCCCCTACCATTCTATTTAAAAAAATGAAAGCTGACTAGCAATCGCTCGTTTTTCTTATTAGCGGATGTTAATAATGAAAGACAGAACATATATTAGAAGGCAATCCCCGGGGAATTCCTATCGATTTCCGATGGATAACAATCCATCTTTCTCGCTTTCGCTCTTTCTCCCAATCAGTCGCGAGGGTTCCGGGCATGAGAACGCAAGTGCCGGAATCAAACAAAAGGTCCGAACGTCCGAGGACGAAAGAAAAAATGCTCCGCGGGGAACTCGTTTCATGTCGGCGTATTCGTGCCGGTTAGACGTCGGCCATGAAATCCATCACTATACCGAGCAGATCACGGGCATTCACATCTCGGTCAAAGGGAACTGTGCGCGATTCTCTCGTGAATCGCCTTCAGCAAGGTATGGCACTCAGGGTCTGAACCCGGGGAGAAATCTTTCTTCATAGATACAAGACATTCGTTGCTGATCTAAAAAAGATCTTCTCCCGCGGGCGTTAGCGGACGTTTTTCATTCTTCACCCGGTCCTTAGTAGCGTTGACAAAGGTAACCGGTTAGGTTGACCTTGGAAACGCGCTAAACAGGCCTATAGGTTCGCCCTTCTAATAGAAGAAGTCTAATTAGATAGAAGTATATAGAATTAGCCAGATCGTCTGAAGCATGAACAGAATAGCCTTTGTTCCGAAGGCCTAGCGAGTTAAGCGAGTTCCTTATTTTTCAAAGGCGGTCCTTTTCTTTCCCCGGACCGATGACTCGCTTGTTCAGTACTGCTAACTATTATAGGAGGATGCCGTCCCCTCGGGACTACCAGTCAGTAGCTTCGGTTGTTGAATCTCGTGCAAGTTAGGTTGTGGTTGTATTGGCTGCAAGCGGAACGTAGGCGCTTTAGGTGTGTGTTGACCATGCACTCTCGCGTCGTGTAATGTCGTATGTATGATAGAGGTGGTGTGGTGATTGACCTCAATGCTAATGGTTATCCCCAAGGTTCAACGAATGAATGGAGCTATGATCGTACCCGGATAGAGATGATGGTCTTCCTCTGATGTCTCCAAGCCGGCCATAATAGAATAGATAGGCGAAGCAGCCAATAGCAGTCTGTTCTCGCCTATCGATAGATAGCAGGTTGCTTCCAAGCTCAAACCATTTGAAACGGAATTGCTACTTTTTTCTTGTTATTGATAGAGTGGTATTCTCCGCCCCTGTAAAATAAAGTAGAGGGGGAGAACTGGAAGAGAGAAGGAAAAAGAGCAAAGGATTTACAAGTCTAATGGGAGAAGAATGGCTGACACGTTGACTGCCTTCGATACTAGAAAATATAAGCCAAGCGGTCTAACCCCCGGGGCGGACCCCAACCGAAAGGCGCTAGACGGACTAACGGCAAGCGAGATAAAGAAAGAAGCTGGCCCTATGTGTAAAACCTTGCCGCGGGAGAGTCTTTCTCCAATGAGAATAAAGAAAGTTTTTGGGCAAGACAAGAAAGGAACTCGCCCTTATCCACCAAGGGATAAGAGCTGATTGCTGGCGATGACTTGGTGAAGGGAATCTATGAGAGAAGGTTCTCGAACCGGGTTCCGACCGAATAGAGCGCGGAGCCAACGAGTTCAGTCGAACAACGTAACGAGTCTAAGGGCGGGATCAAGCTTAAAAGGAATGGACGGGCGTAGGCTTAATAGTGAAGGCAGACCCCCCTGCTGATAGATATGAGATCAATGACAACAAAGAAAAGACAGATGTCGAGAGAAACTGTTATACTTCTTTATTGCGTTGCGAAGAGAGATCGAAGACGAAGATTTTCTGACGCAGTGCGGGCACTGGATGGAAAAGACAGATAAGAGAACAACCTACCGGAAGGGCATACCTCAAGGAGCACCAATCTCCCCCGGCAAACATCTATCTGCACGAAGCCGACCTATGGATAGAAAGAAAGATGCAGGAAAGGAAAATGAAATAGAAAAGAGAAAGATGCTTTGGGAGTGTGAGATAGGCGGACGGGGAGTACGCAGCCGAACAACCGCAGGGGCTTCCAGCAGTGATAGCTGAACTAACCAGATGGGCCGCCCAAAACCTGGAGCTGACATTGAAATCGGAAATCAACGTCGGATCCCGGCTATCCGAAAAACGCAGACTGAAGCGGAGGATCACAAAATGCAACACAACAAGGGGCGAACCAAACGCTTGCGCGAAGGAAGAAGCTAATCAATCAGAATGGAGACAGGGAGGAGAGGCGAAAGAGAGATTTTCGAGCCTGCAAGCAGCAAGCAACAACGGCTAAAAAGACGTTGCGCGCTAGCTTGTAGTTTCGGGGTATAGTAGGGGTGCCCCTTTCTAAAACTGTTCTCTAATATAAGGAAGGGAAGCTTTTTGGAACCCTAGTTTTCCCCAACCTATACCTTACTAATCAAAAGGGGCTTACGTTTTTCAGCTGCATTGCACTGCCGCATAAACAATGGATCCGCTGGGCTGGATGAGCAACCTTCTCTGGAAAGGAATAGTGAAAAGCCATGTCACTTGGAACTGGTTGCTTACTTACTTACTTTTAGTAAGACCGCTTTTTTGGTAAGAAAAATTCTATTAGATAGGCATGGTTGTTTACAAGACAAGAGCTAGCTTCTAGCTGTTCTTCGCCTGAACATATAGAAGAAGCAACCTTCTATCTGGCCTCTGTACCAGTAGTGGAGTGGCTTGCTACTTTCAATCAGAAAAGGAAGATTGAGCAAGGCAAAGGAGAAAGAAGTTGTCCCCTCTTCTCTGGTAACCCGCCGCCGCATATGTAGAAAAAGAGGGAGCGGGG
>OX381723.1:317500-330000 GCA_947179155.2 Hedera helix
AGTAGAGCTAGTTCCTCCCTACGGCCTGCTCCTCTCTCTGCGGTCGAGTGACTTTCTGTTCCTTCGTCACTCCCTCGATCTATAATAGAGATCAGAATCAGTAGGTGACCCTCCGGTAGGCGAAAGTCTTAGACTGAAATAGCCTTCTTTCTATTTTAAAAAGAAAAGCAGGTTGTTCAACCGTAGGCAGGGGCGGTGAGGCTTGGCTTAGACTCCCTACCTGAGATCAGATAGCTTCGTTTCAGGTAGGCTCCTATTGAAAGAGTGAAATGAAAGGCTTCCTGCTTTTGGAGAAGATAACTGAAGACTAAGGGCAGCAAGTGCTTGAAATGACAAGCTGTAACTGATATGAAATCGGAAGACTGCGAGTTGGACGATGAGCGAGTGCAGCCCACGGAGCGGTAACGGGCGGAAAGAGCTATGATAGGAGTCGATGCCTTTCTGTCCCATCTGAAAGAAAGGCTGAAAGCAAAAGGAGATCGCTTTCGATTAAGGATCAAGCCCAGGAGGAAGCAGTCGTTGACCGACTAAGGTCTTTAAAGTAAAGGTAGGAGAGTGAGATGACTTACTAGGACAGAGCGAGCCAAAGGGAATCAATAGTAGAGTAGACAGGTCTTTCCCTTAAGCCATAGATGTACCCCTCGATACAATAGACCAATAGAAGGGACAGCCAAGCCAGTAGAGCCAATGCTAGATATCGGCCCATTCCTCTCCCTATAGTACGGTCGAGCATTCCTCTTCCGAGAGTTGCTCATGAAAACCGCAGCTATCTATCAATCGATACAATAGAAGGGCCAGTCAATACTAGACAGGAACGAGCGATCCACTCAATCGGCTGACTAACCTTCAAAACCGGCTTTTATGCCTTATTTACAGGGCTTCATCTTGCACTAGTGGAGATACCTTCTTGATCAATTCATTACTAAATCCAATTTTGATTATCGAAATAGGATAGGAGCGAAGCCAGTCGACTATACCGGAGAGGGAGAGGAGAAGGAGGCCTAACGAGCGGGAAAAGGGATAGCCCTTCATATCATAGTCTCACTCAAAAGACTAAGCTATCGGATGACAGGGGATATCGGCCAATTCCTATAGTAGAACTCCACCCAGAGAGCCGAAAGAGCGAAGAAAGGGGAGAGGTCGCCTTACTTAAGTCCATCCACCAGCGAGCGGTAAAACATTCAAGATGAATTGGGGGAACCGGCTTTCAGGCTTGCATTTCGAAGCGCTTGACATTCTAAAGGCTAAAGGAGAGAGTTTTCGATTTGAGTTGAAGGGGGTATCGATGGGAATAAGAGAAGCCGGTATTGGACGAAGGGGAAGCAGCTCCAAGGATTCCAGGTCCTCTGGTAAGACCATCCCGGTTGATCAATCTCCTGGTCAGTCTCCTAAAGCAACTATGGGCAATATAAATCCTTTAAGTTCTCTCCCCCGGCTCCTTTTTTGATGGAACAGTTCATGTTTACATTGATGATAAACTTTATGATGAAAGTATAGACTGGTGGAAATATAGCTTGGTTGGTATGGTAGATTTTTAGGTATTTCATCCTCGGCGGAATTCATTAGAGACAGAACCGACGATGGAACCTAAACCTAAAAGGATCATATTCAATCACTGCTATAGAATAGACAATTCCTGTGTGATAATAAGGTTCGATCTTGAAGAGGACCTGGTGAGAGTCTGGGTAAATGTTCACATTTCTTTCGGAAGAACATGCATGATTCTAACAAAATGGCAGCCGATGATGGATTTCTCTCATACAACATATAAGAATGAAGTCTTCCTCTATTTCGCATGATGAAGGGAAGAGAAAAGAAAGAAATATTGATAGAGGATCTGTCTTATCAATACAAAAAAGATCGTCAATTCTGAGAGCGGACAGCTAATGCGTTCCTCCCATCGAATAGTTTCTGGATTTTGACTACGATGAAAAAAGAAAATAGAAATGAATATCCTGGCGTCGAGCTAGCGAATAGCAAAGCAGCGCCCAATACACCAGCAACTCATTTGATCTTACGATTCTATCTCTGACTCATATTTATGAGATGAGAAAATATGGCAAAAGCTAACCGCAAGGAGGGGGATGCCGAAGGCTGGGCCTAAGACCGGGCACCATTCGAGGAGCATGGGGACTAGTTGAAGTAATGAGCCTACTATAATTCGTCCCCGCCTACGGATTAGTCTTATCTTAGTTGGACTCTCATGTCGATCCGAATGAACCAATTAGACATGCCCCACCGATGTATTAGAAATGAAGTTTGAGCTTGTTCATTCGCAATCAAATCTTGTCTTTGCGCGTCGGTAAAAAAAAAAGTTTGTAACAGAAATGGTGGAGAGATCAGAGGAAAGGAAGGAAGCGAATGGAGTCTTCCTTCTATATCTAGACTCAGTGTCATTTTCACAACGGAGTCTTACTGAACCGCCGGGATTGATATGAGACTACGGTTCAAAGCTTCCGAACGAACTAGCTAGATCTGGATCTGCTGAACCTGAGGCATAAGGAAAGAAGCAAGCTTGGGTGCTTTCTTTCTTTTCGCTTGTGGCATGATATGTAGTACAGTCGGCTGAACACAAAGCCAATCGAAGTGAAACTCCCCTTTCCATCGAAAGGTAGGAGCTCAAATCCGGCTCGGTTGGGGTAGACCCAGGGGAAAAGCTGTGCACAAAGGTTTGAACCATGGGCAGGGACGGCGAACAACAACAGGAGAACACTCGGTCTAGGTCTTTCCTTGATCCTAATAAAGGCTCAGTGGCTCAATTAGGCTTGGGAGCAGGGCTGTACGCAAAGGCACAGGGCTATATTTGGGCTATTGAACAGGCTCGCGCTTCGGTTAGCTTTGAATTCGAGACTTTACAGAACATTAAAGGCTCTATCTTGACATACTAGTAAACGAGCTTCAAGTGCTCGAAAGGACCTTTCACCATACGTCCGGGCTAGAATGACTATCTATATGAAATATGGGAGACTGGCTTATAGCTTGCGCTGGAACATAAGACCCGGCTATGTTGGTTGATGCCACTAGGTTCTAGGTTGGACTGATTGATTGAAGTCAGTTAGAAGATCAGATTGCCACTAAACACCAAATGCGGATAGGAATGGAAGGACTGAAGTATCGGAGTCAGCCTCTGTACTTAGCCGGGATACTGTACTAGAGGAACTAGCATCTGAAATAAAATAAGGGAGTCGCATGGTGTGTAATCGGGGTCTGAATCTCAAAGCGCAGCGCAGTCAACTAATCCCATTAAGGGAAGTTTACAGCTTAACCATTTTCTTTTGGAAGTCCTGCTCCTTTTCATGAGCCGACGCATTTCCCTTAGTCTGACTGTGAAAGACGGAAAGCTTAGAGCAGTATTTGAAGACCTTTTAGAGACTCGCGTACTCCTTTCTTAGGTTTGAATCTCGGACAAGCACACTGCTCCTTAAGGATTGAACCAACCCACTTTCTCGTACACTTCTGGCTAGTTTCACTTCCGATCCTAAGGTCCCGCTCGTTCCGTAGTAGTCAGTGTCGCCAACAACAGCCTCTCGTGTAGAAAACTAGACTCGTGGGGTTGGTCTCGCTTCTTGAATCTCCCCGGGCTTTCTTCACTTTTTATATTGCTTGAGCTTGAATGAGCCTATCTGACAATCCCTCTAACTAGTTAGAAAGGAATGAACCGAGTTCACTTCCTCTTCCGCGGAAAAGAGATAGATGACATGGGAGATGTAGATGTAATACGGGAAGGCGGGAAGCCTCTGGTCAAGCAGCACTGGACTGGCTAGACGCACTGACAGGCTTAGGCTGACCTATCGCCTCCTGTCTCCCGGCGAAGTACTGATGGTGACTCATCTACGTCCGTTCAGGCCTATCTGCATTTAGATTTGGTGCCTAGCTTAGTTTTCATCTTTTTGGTAACTCACTTTCGGCTTGCTGCTTACCGAAGAAGGCATTGATTGCCCTTGAATAGTGGGAAGACTTTGATTACCGTGTGACCTAGGCTATGGTGAAATATTAGCTCTCTATAGATTCACTCTTTTTCTTAAAAGAAAGATACATCAACTCTAATGATGCAACTACAACAGCATCCAAGGAAGAAAGAAGCAAGGCAAGGCCTCGTGGCACTACTTCTGAGACAGCTTCGGGACGGAAGACAGCTCTATTTAAAGAAGCGATTCACCGATAAAGACAGTAGGCAAGGCAACTCTTTCTAAAGGAAGGGAAATCAACTGAGCGAGCTATCCTACCAGAAAGGGTTTACCTAAAAAGAAAGTCCTTACTTGATTAGAGAAAGACTAGATATGTCCTATACGATAGGCTCGCTAAGGAACTATATTAGGGTAGTGGCCTAGCTCTGTTAGGAGTAGGGCTAATGGATAGTGCTAACAAAGTAGATATTGAACTTTCAAATATATCCTCAAATCAAGAAGATTATCGATAGTTGTTACAGGCTGATTCAATTCCCCCTAGAAGACAGCTTTAACACGCCAATTAACTACAGAAAGAAAGCCATCTGGAACCTTACTATCATTTCTGGTTCTATCTCCAACCCCTTTTGTGATCCAACCAACTACTGGGCATTTATCAATAGGAGACGTTTCAGTTGGCGAACTTACCTATTCTTCAGTAGACTTTCTCTCCAGTAATTCCATGTACTTTCAACATACATAATGGAATAGTAGACTTGACCATGAGGGTTCGCCTCCTTCGGTGGAAAAAGGCTTTCTCGGAGGATATGATCCGATTTAGTAGGATATAGAAAGAAGAGTTCCTTCTTTTTCAACCGATCCAGATGGTGGAGAAAGCTATGCGGATGGAGAAGGATGTTAATACTTTTCTATTGGAATGGAATGAGGCATCTAGGAACCGGAAGAGCACATTATTGATCTAGAAATGCTGATTGAGAAAAGCTATCTCCGTGTGATTATCCATCTCTATCCCCCCGACCGAGTTACGGTGGCGGATTACCTAAATCGAGTTCAGGTGAGCATCTTTCACTTCGCTTTCTTTATCCACGTGTCCTTCTCAATCAGCAGCTCAGCTGGAGCACCCGGTTCTTCGATTCCCAAAGAATCTTAATCCCTCCCCGGGGATCTCTAATCATAAGGCTTCTGTTTTTCCTACTCTTTAGATCCTTCCCCAAGCTTGGGTGGGTGTACGAACACCTGGCATCCTAGACCAGGTTGCTTTAAGATTGGCCCACTTCCCTTCATTCCAAAATATCATCTTTGGCCGTAAGCAGTTGGGAAACTGACCTATCATTCGATTATCTTGATCGGAAAGTGTCTTGTCTCCAATGAGAAGGAAGGCTTCTATTATATAGGTATTGGAATAGTAGGGCATACGGCTCGAATACTCTACTTCCATGAGATAGATTCCTTTCCGGATAGACTAGATTGATGGATAGCGTTTCAACTCGATTATCAGCCTCCATTAGCCAGACCGGAAGAAAAGTGATCTTGACTGGATAGATTTGCTAGGAGGAGTAGAATATGATCAATGTTGGGCGTTGTTTTTAAAAAGTGGTTTTAACCTATATAGATAGACTGGATTCGCTTTCCTATCTGCCTAGGTGGCCATCCCCACCTCCCCGGAGGAAGGTTGAAAAGCAAAACCTATCCCAACAACATGAGGTGAATCTGGTCTTCCAACTCCAGAGGATAGATCGAATCGAATATGTTCTAGAAAGAAAAATCTTTCTTTTCTCATCGAAAGGGGATTCTCTTCCTCTCCTATCGCTGCTACGTTATGGAAGGGCCACTCCTTCCCCTTGCTTCACGTGCGTGCCCATTTGTTGGCTAGCCCTTTGTATTTCATGGCATGGCTACACGTGCCCTTTGGATTTGATGGCCATCAGTTGGCGCCCTCACTTCAGCATCCGGGGCCGTCTCTTCGGCTCAGAGCATTGGTGTAGTCTCAACCTTCCATGATGTATCCCTGGGGTCGTTCAAGAGGTGTCGATACTGGCGTATCAGGTTCTTGTACCGGGGGAAGATCGGAGCGCTATCATCAGCATCATCAGGCGGTGACGCCCGGCCCTCACTTCCTATTCTTGAGTGAACTCACTTGCTATTCGGTTATGGTAAATCCAATCGCTATTCAGGAGTTTTGGGACCTCTCTATCCATCCCATCCACTTCGCTGCCTTATCCTTCGGTTTACAATCACAAGCCCTGTTATGCCATCCTTCGATGCTAACTCTGAACTCATGCTTCCACCTCCAGCTTAAGCACTTCTATCGATCAATTCTGGTTCACCTTCGCATTCAAGAAAAGATTTTCAACTTACAGCCGAACCCAACGAGTGAAGTATACGTAAGGAGTCAGAAGAAAGCAAGCAAGCAATAAAAAAATCTTTCACGGCGATATCAATTCCGTCATATCTGAAATCCATTCCTGAAATAAATAAAGAATTCTGTCACTTCAAGAAAGAAGGAAGGAATTCCATCAATAATGGCCAAATCCTAAATGAAGTCTTCACTGATAGATAGAAAGCAAAATTCTGGAAAGCAAAGAGAAGAGAAGGCTTGAAATCAAATCCATCTTAATACGAATTCTTTAAATCCAAAATCTTTCCACTTCCAGCGCACCTCCTTTCCATGCAACTTCTTTCTTTTCCACTTCATGCCCAGGAATTAGAGGTCGGCATTTCTTTCATTCCATCAACAAAGGCACCTCTGGACGTCTGCTTCAACTTCAAGCCCTTCTAGGCACCATGGATCAAGATTTCCGCCTCACCTTCTTTATTTAATAGGGGGGACCTTCATCCACTTGAAATTGCAACTTCAAATCCATCTGCAGCATCTAGCAATTTGACCACTTATACCCCTTACATTAGCAAAACTCCAACCGGCAAAATCTAGACCCTATTTTCAACTTCGCAGTCTGCTACTATTAGAGGGATATGGATTTCTTGCCCCCGGATATCGATTTCTCGGGAGGGCTACTCTTTCCATCAAACCAATCACACCCTTCATTCACACTCATTCTGCTCCACTCACACCCGAAAGAAAGCTAGGGCGGAAGCACTCCCTTCATTAATGAGTGGTTGGGATTGGTATCCTTTACCCGACTAGTAGATTAATGAATAACCAATTCCCGGTGGGCCCTTCCCTTCTATTCGATTAATGGGCCGTCTAATGCAATAGCAATAATAGTAGGGGATGACTTAGATGCCATGCCTGCTATGACTAATCCCCCATTTAAGTAGATGAGAAACCTATTCCCCTCCCTATTCCAAATCATTCTCTTAGCAGGTGGATTCATCACTAAAGGACAGCCTTTGCTGGCGAATCATTCCTGCTCCTACTAATTACAGATTTTTTCCCCGACTCTCAATCAGCCCTTGCTATAGGTAGTATTCGACTTGACTGCTCATCATCCCGAGTATAAGCTTGGGGTGGCCTCGGCTTAAATAGACGGAACTGGGCGAAACAATATTGATTCTCTTCCACGATTAGCCACTCCCCAGCTCTTATTAACCCCGGGCCCTTGATTCCCGAGGGTAGGGGAGACTATCAATGATTTGGGTAGATCAGACTTTGGTCCTTCCCCTCCTATTCCAATCTCTTATCTAATGAATGAATAAAGGGGCGATAAGACCATCTATCTATGGATAATCAAAATATTGGAGGGTTGACTAGTCTCTATTCCATTTCTATTCCCTACTCATAAAAGGCTCCAATTCATCGAATCATGAGGGGCATAAGTACTGGATTCTCATCCATATAATCCCCTTTCTCCGTCACTCATTTCTATACTCATGTCTATAGAGAGAGAGAGAAAGGCTAACTGGGAAAAGGAGTGACCCGGGTCCATGCTCACTCTATATGACTCGTATTCCGGGGGTCATTCCCCCGGGCGTAGTAACTCAATCCCAGACACAAATAACCTGGAAGAGGGCCCGCACCTGTTGGCCGTTGTGTCTTTTGCGCGGATTTCGCAGAAAGATCCGCGCATTGGAAACTGGAAGATCTGCTATCGCGTGAGCCTAGCGGTAGCTTACTCTTTGCGATGGGCATAGCGATGAACCACTTTGCGGGCTTGAATCAACCCACCCGAGATCAGAAGGGATTCGAACCCAACAGGTTTACACCTTCCAGCCAAAGAGAGGCTGATCTTATTATTTGGAGATCTAATGGAACCAAAGAAAAGAGAATCTATCTATTCATGAGCAGGAAGGAGGAAATGCTGGTCAAATTATGAATTACGGATTCTATCTGTATTAAAAACCTTTCCGGCCGGATCGAGGATAGGAATCCTACCTTGAGGCAGGGCCAGATCTTGATGTAGAAAGGAGCTCTGTTCGAGAGGTGCAGGAAGTACAAGTGAAAGATGAATCCCATGAAGTGTGCTTTCGGAGTCACTAAGGGGAAATTCCTTGGGTTCATTGTGCATAGGCAAGGAATACAAGTAGATGCTGATAAGCAGAGGGCAGTTCTTGAAATGCCACCTCCTCGAACTGTGAAGCAATTCAAAAGTGTCTTGGGCAAAGTCTCATATTTGCGGCGCTTTATCCCTGCTCTCGCAGAGGTCACTCATCCCTTAATGAGCTTACTCCGTCCCAAGGTGACTTTCTCGTGGAAAGAGGAGCATCAAGAAGCCTTCGAGAAAGTAAAACAACTGCTTACTTCTCCCTCTGACTGAAGCCGGATCTCGGGATTACTTCTTGGCCCCTTCAATCGATCCTTCTTGGAAGAGCGAGCCCACTACTGCTTTCCTTCACAGAGCAGCATTACCTTCTTAGACTAACTTAGACTACCGGACATATAAGGAAGGGAACTAGCTCACCAACTGGAACTCTATTTGCTTAGGCCTTCAGAACAGATCTAACTGACATTCAGAAGATAGCTTAGTTGAAGAAGAGAAGATAGCTTATGATATGAAGGGAGGCGCCTATCGAAAGAAAGAAGGTTTCCTTAAGAAGCTTAGTTCTACCATACGGGTCTTAACCTAAATGCATTCGGGTAGGAACACAGACCGGTGGGCTTCTTCTGTTATTACTACTTTAAGGACTTTTTCCGAACGGAGGTAGTTTAATATAATAGAAGAAATGGGCGAGAAGGCTTTCGTTCGTTACTGGCATCGCTCTTTCCCCTTTTCATAATAATAATAATAAGGTCAGCATCCAGCTCTCGATCCAGAGCTACTGCTTCAACAATCAACTGAGCTCAGGAAGTAAGGTTAAGACGTCGACTTATACAGGGTCTTGCCCGAGGAGATGAAAAAAAATTCCTGTCTTTAGAAGTCAATCCCACTAAACTGCACTTGTACGCTTGACATGAAAAGTAGAGGCAAGCGGAGTCAAAGGCCGAGCCTCAACCAGCAAAGGGGGACAGCCATGCCAATCCAAGCAGAGCAACTAGAAGCCCACTCTACCTTTCTTTCTTTACCTTAGACTTCGTTCTTCAAGGAGACCCGTGTGCATTTCCTCTGTTCTGTGCTCTTGAACCCTTGATTCCCTTGTGCCTTTAGTTGAAGTATAGGTCGTCGATTCAATCTATCTTGATGGGATTTTTGCTTCTGTTGAGCGGTATAGAAGGGATTTCTCTAGTAGGTAGCGACAAGACTAGTAGTATCGACAAGAAGCTACATCAATAGCTGAAACTTTTTTTCGGGTAGGCTTGGAGTCAGAAGTCCTCTCTTTCCCAACCAAATAAGCACTTTTGCAAAGTTCACCTTCCCGCGCAAGACTTGCGGATAACAATCAGACCTTACCAGGGACAGGGACCAGACTATAGAGCCTAATTAAAAAGGAATTCGGGCTTGCTTTCTCAATTCACATCTATGAGCGATGATTCCTCTATCTCTTGCTCGCTTCGATCGGACTCTGACAGCTTAGGGAAGAATGATGGGTCGCTAACAAGGCCCCTAAATGACCGCTCAGAAGGCCTACCTATTTTTTTCCCAATCTGTCACTTGCTCGCCCCTCTCTCATGAAAGATTGTCTCTCCTCTCCCGGCGGCTTTGACTCATGTCTATAGCCAGTTGCTAAGACGATTCCCATTCAAGCATTCTCATTCAACGGTCTATCAATGCTTCCTTCTTTTGTTCCAAATTCCTTTCTTTCTACTAGTTCTTACATAAGCAATTTGCAGGAAGTAAACGAAGTCTTTCCTTCCGAAATCCACTCCTGAAGTCACGTCTTTCAGTACTGGGACTGAAGTCAAGTACTTTCGAGTTGCTCTTTGCCCAAAGCCATCCTTCCGACTTAAAAATACCAACTATAAATAGCTTTAGCATCTCTTGATAAGGAAAGGTCTTTATAGAGCTAAGGGGAAGGTTTGGAACCCTAGTAGCAGAATGGAATCAGTTTACCGGGCGGACTTCCATGCCAACACGAGTAGTTTAACTCATCACTACCTCGTAAGGGCGTTGAGAATGGTTTTTGCTTTTATTGCTATAAAATGAAAAGTATTCAAATAGCCATTGCATAGTTTACGAATTCTGCTTAGTAGGGACCTAAACACAGGAATGGTTTTTCTCAGAGTCAGACCACGCCTTATGACGAAAGGGGGAGAAGGGACGGATCACCTGTCGATCTGTGATCAAAGAAAACTATACCTGAAGAATGGGATACAGATTGACCGGCACAAAAGCCATCTCTATCAATCTACGCTCATTGATGAGACGGCGACATAGAGAATAAAGTATACCCTTTGTCGCCCCCCTTGTCACTTAAAATAAAAGTAAAGAAGAGATACAAACTTTGGAATCAAAATTAGGTGGGATCGAGGATGGAATCGAATAGCGAATGCACTTGCGGTTAAGACAGGTCCTGCATCTCCTATCTAATGAAATTGACCGACCCGCCATCTCTTTCCTTCAAGAATGCCCTCGCTTCACTTCAAGACGCTATTTACCAATAAGAATAGGAAAAAGACACTACCTTTTTGAATGGAAGAAGCCGAAGGGGTGAACGAGCGCTGCGGTAACGAGCCGTAAGAAAGATGAGCAGAGCATTCCTTCCGCCGGCCTTTATAGGAGTAGGGGAGCGTGGTGAGATAGATAGACGTCCAATCCTGCAGCAGCTAGTTGCTCGGCCTTAGTCTTGGGCTGATCTCACACTTCAATCAACCCCTTCGTACTTCGATCCAATCAATCGATCGATCAAGAGGCTAATCTCTTTTGTTTGGGCCGGTAGCTAAAAGAAAGTCCTCGCTTTATCTTGAACAAGGGAAGGGCAGCATAGCATTAGCTTCAATTGAACAAGCTCAACCTTGAGGTGGTAGGCCGAAGAACCGTTGAACGCTTCAACTTGGCCACTGAAGAAGGCGAAGGCTGGGCGAGAGACTAGGCCAACTTACTACTTACTGCCATGCCATGGTTGAAGCTTTAGGCTCCATAGACGGAACTCTTTATTAGGTATTAGGGAGGGGAGGACAGCACTCAGCACCTAAGGTGGGGTTCAATGCCTAACAAAAACGGCCAAAATACAAAAAAGGGCACAAAAGAGATGTATGGCTGAGGGGAGGAGAGAAAGAACGCATGCATGGAGATTCTGTCTGTCGGAGGTTCGAGAATCTATGAAAGGACATCTAAGGCTAAGGAATAATTCAAGGAAGTCCATTACTGAGAGAAGTGGTGATCTCGTCTTGCTTGCTGGGAGAGAGGAAGCTTCCGGACCACCCTTTCAAGCCAGATAGCGAGCGATCACTCAGCAATGAACACTAACTGAAAGCGGCCGGGAATGAGTACCTATCCCTTACGGGAATCGAACCCGTGTCTTCGACCTGAAAAGACGATGTCCTAACCACTGGACGAAAGGGACCAAAAAGCCATTCTCTCAGCTCCGAGAATAGAAGTGGTTCGTTTTGTTTCTATACGCAATTCAAGATTTCGTTTGTGTTCATGTTGGCGATTTCTGATGTGAATTCGGCGGGTCGTCCCCCCTTCCTACGGGTTCCCCCACCGACCCAGTGACACACCAACCACGCCCCCTCTCTTTCTCCGATCATAAAGCCCCCTGATCCTTTTTTTCTTTCATCCCCCCTGAATAAGTAAGGCCCCGCTCTTTCTAATAAAAAAGGGGGGGGCGAAGCGCCCGTTTGAAGTGGCGAAGGCCTATGCTACAGTAAGAAAAAAAGTACGTTGAGGTTACGAAGTCACTTAGTCGAACTATAAAGAAAGGGAGGCTAAGGTTACGAAGTAAGGTCAGCTGGTTAAGGAAAGCTCAGGTTATGAAAGAGTTTAGCCGTTAATTAATTAATTAAGTAGTAGTGAGACGTCGGTACGGAGTTGCGTCAGCTGTGGATATAGACTAGGCTAAGGGACGGACTTCATCTCTTCTATTCTCTTCACTTACACCTTACACTTCCGCTGAGTCTAACGAGGCTCAGGTGCGGAGCCTTCCACTGTGGACCGAGACTACGCAAAGGTAGAACACCATAGAAACTTCACTGACTTTCTCATATGATTTCGCTACGCTCAATAAGAACCCGGAATAGCGGAAATAGGTTCGTGTTCCGCTTCCAAAGTCAGTCGTCTTTGCCCAAGTGTGAACTTCAGACGACTCTCCAGTGGT
>OX381723.1:335000-372500 GCA_947179155.2 Hedera helix
GTTCGCAACAAGGTAGCTGTAGGGAGAACCTATGGGCTGGATGGAATCCTTCTTTTTTTCCGGTATGCCGCTCCGCGAGCAAGGAGCGATAGAACCAAGTGGGCTGTGGTGATGTCAGAATTTGCACCTATTTGTATCTATTTAGTGATCAGTCCGCTAGTTTCTTTGATCCCACTCGGTGTTCCTTTTCCATTTGCTTCCAATAGTTCGACCTATCCAGACAAATTGTCGGCCTACGAATGTGGTTTCGATCCTTCCGGGGATGCCAGAAGTCGTTTTGATATACGATTTTATCTTGTTTCAATTTTATTTATTATCCCTGATCCGGAAGTAACCTTTTCCTTTCCTTGGGCAGTACCTCCCAACAAGATTGATCCGTTTGGATCTTGGTCCATGATGGCCTTTTTATTGATTTTGACGATTGGATCTCTCTATGAATGGAAAAGGGGTGCTTCGGATCGGGAGTAACCACTAGTGATAGGGCAAAAATAGGGGGGAAGGACAAAGGAAAGAGCGATGCCTACATTAAATCAATTGATTCGTCATGGTAGAGAAGAAAAACGGCGCACGGACCGTACTCGAGCTTCGGATCAATGTCCCCAGAAGCAAGGAGTACGCCCGCGTGTACCAACGAGAACACCGAAAAAACCTAATTCAGCTCCACGTAAGATAGCCAAAGTACGGTTGGGCAATCGACATGATATATTTGCTCACATTCCAGGCGAAGGTCATAATTCGCAGGAACATTCTATGGTCTTAATAAGAGGAGGTAGAGTGAAAGATTCGCCAGGTGTGAAATCCCATTGTATTCGAGGAGTCAAGGATTTGCTGGGAATTCCGGATCGAAGAAGAGGCAGATCAAAATATGGTGCAGAAAAACCCAAATCGATATGAATGGAAGATGCCTCTTGAAATTTTCTCGGTCAGTCGAGGGAACAACCACAACGTTACGCCACAAAAGAAAACTATACGGAGCCCTTCCGAATGACCTATAATATAGTTTACTACACTAGCCAAGAAAGAGTGTAGTAGACTATATTCGCCCGTGGAGAAAGAATCCAAAAAGAGAAAGGTATTGCTTATAATAGTTGCTCGTTCATAAATTCACTCGACCACTTGTTAGTCTTGCTACACTACACGACACGAGTCTAGGGTAAAGTTGAAGCAGACACGGTCAAGTGAAGTCGACTTCACAAGCGATTCAACATACCATATGGAAATAATAAAGAAGAGAAGGTCTCGCCCAGGTGGCTCCCGCAAGGTAACGACTTCAAACTCAAACAAAGAACGCTCTTCTCCAAGGCATGAGTCAAAGAAAATGCTGTATGTATCTAATGCAAGACCCGTCGATAAGCTAAGGCTACGACATGAAGGAAGGCCAGAAGAACTACAGAACCACGCCCACCAGAGCTAAAGGAGACCGAAGGGAGTTGCGGGAGGAAACCGAAAGATAGGTAATCCATATGGTGAAGCATGAGAAAGAGGGATTGCTTCAAACCGGAAGAAATCGAGTCCACCCACACTTGAGTGAGCTATCAGGCTCCACACATTCGTCGGCCAACCACTTCGTTCGGAAAGTAAATCAAAAGGCGAACATTCTCTGGCTTCATTGAATGTCACACTTTTGAAAGCGAGTCAAGCATTCCAATCCCAGCGGATGAGTCAATAGCAGCAGAGTCATGAAAAGAGCTAAAAGCAGCCTTTCTCTACATACGAAACCACCAGGTACATTTGCGTATGAAACAAGAGCAGCTTCTTCTGTAACAGCTTATTCAACCTCCCTTCAATTCATGAGACTTGGAAACTCTTGATTCAGCAGTGAGGTCTAAAAAGACTCCCCTTCTCTCTATCCTTAGCTCTAGTCAAGTGCTATAGCAAGCTCACCTTGTGTTCATCCGGGGACTCTAATTCTTTTGAAGAGCCGAACTCTCTTCGGCATTCGATGCCTCTGCCTTACCTTTTTCTCAACAAAAGGAAAGAGTGAGAGCCTCGTATAGATGACTCCGGTAGGCGAGGACTCAATTGCTTGGGTGCATCGATCAAAGTTCTGATCTAGGGGCGCTAAAAGCAGAGATTCGGGCTTTTTCCAGTCTTATTCCTACCCTCTCCGCTGGGAAATCCCTCTGCGGCCAGACTATAGCTTGGTCTTTGTACTAGTTCTGCTTTCACATGCTCTTTAACTTGCCTTCCGCAGGTTTCGAAGGATACGTGCCATTTTCCTTCACTCGAAAGAAGAGTCAGTGCTCTCCCTTTCATTTCCAATGAAAGAAAAAAGAAATGAACATCCCGAAGTCGAAAAGGATAGGCAGATTAAAAAAGAAAAGGATGAAATGATGAATACACAGGAGGATCAGACGAAGAATCGCGATCTATGGCAATTTGAGTTTCAACAGAAGGCCAGTTCAAGTCATCTCATTGATGTTCATCACCTGTCACAACTCTCGAGAAATGGCTTTCTTTTTGAAGCCTACAGGAGCTCGTGATCTTCCTTGATTTCAGGAATGAGTTAGCCTATAGTATAATATTTTTTAAGATTACCCCCTCATTGAGTATGAAATTCTTAGTGTACCATAGGCGGTAATCTGGCTTTAATCGATTCCCTTCCTCTAGTTAAAGAGTATGGATACTAGCTCTGCTCTATGCTAGCTGGTAGCTTTCCTGGCTCTCCTGATAGTCGCTCTTCTCTTAGCCTCTCTATAGCCTTCTCTCTATGCCCCCCTTTCTTTAAGCAGAAGGCCTCTGAAAAAGATCAGATAGGAACTAGTTCACCTCTAACAACTATCGATAAAAGGCCTGATTTTCATATGTGTGTTGTGTAAGTATGCAAGACCGCTCCTGTAGTTCAAGGCAGGTAAGGCCCGCCCCTATGCGCCGGCTGTTGTTCATGAGGGGGAGGCCCCATCACTCTGTCTCGAAGGCAGGTTAAGTCAAGTGTAAAATCAGGGTAGTGCATTAAGAAGCTGCAACTATCGCATCAGCTAGAGCGGCATTAGGCATTGGAAAGGTGCTTAATTCCGATAGCGATTTTAGGCTTTCAGAGCGGGAGAGGAAAAGAAAGATGAGACCGGCTACAGGAGTTGCAGAGGCTCTCGAACTTTCTGTGATCACTATACGGTGATTGTGAAATTGGGATCTTGAGGGTTTACAACTCCTTTTTTCTCTCTTCAAGTGGAAGGCAGGGAAGATCAAATGGAATAGAACACTCTTCATACTATTTATTCCATTATGTGCTTCCCTCTTCAAGAGCTAAGCTACTAGACTCAAATCGTTTATAGCATCTCGTATGGGACATATATAGTCTTTACCCGAATAGAGTACTTCATTCTGACTTTCTCATAGCAGGCAATCCGTGCGAAAGGGCTCTCTCATCTGCTATTTGTACCAGAAGACGAAAGCAAGGAATCCTAGACTTCCGAGACGATAGGAGCGAGGCTGAGCGTTATAAGGCGGCTAAGGCAATCAGTTAATCTCTTTCTGAAATAGATCTCCCTTCGTCTGGCTTAGCTCATGGAATAGTAGCTCTTCCGCTATACTCTGGAGTGAAAGAAAAGCCCTGTTTTGCCCGCCTTAGTAAGACCCTATTTCTGAGCCTTCCCCTCCTCCTTTTGAGTCATCTTGGATGAGAAGACAGAGACCTACTTCATCGACTTTCAATGTCCGTGTGGAATGCAACTTGCTCGCTGAAGTGGAGGCGCTTTCCGGTAGCAGGGTTTGATTCTCTTTTTACGATTACCATTCAAATCTTAATGTTGTACCAGATAGAAGAAACTATTAGTAAGGAGTTCACGTATGCTTTTTTCTCATCGTGTAGCCGGATAATTCGAATACCGCTACATCCTTCCATTCCTCAGGAAAGATGATCTACTAGTTCGCTGGCTCCATGGAGGTGAATTTGATCGGGTGAAAGTGGTTATCGGAAATCGATATCCTTTATTGGGATTGAGGAAAGAAGTGGGATGATTAGGCCGAAGTGGTTGGTGAAGTCGTAATTTCTTTCTTTTCTTGCTTCCGTCGCGAAGTTTGACTTCGCGCAGCAAGCGGCACGGAGTGATTTTCACTTCGCCCTCGCAGCACCAATCTCTGTTGATTCCGGTCCAACCTTGCCTCGGCAAATACAGCTCTACCAGACCCTCCCCGGTCCGGTTGAAAGCCTCACTCCCTCCCTCGATTGGTCCAACCTTCTCTATCAGCTTGGTCCGGTATAGGATCATGCTAGGGTCAGATGATCCTCCCACCCCTGCTTTGCTTCCGGATTTTTGATCCGCTACTCCATCCGCATTTGCCGATGGATGTGTATGACGCTCCTCCGTAAAATCTTCCTATACCCTGCAAGCACCTACTTCTATCAAAATGAAAAGAAATACTAAAGCAAGAAGGGAGAAACTTGAGAGAAAGAAGGTGCTTGTTGCCGCCTTATTAGTAAGTAAGCTTGTTCAGGCGAAAGGTTGCTTTACTAAGATTCTAATAGTTGGCTCTAATGCCTCGTTACGTATACTTCACTCGCTCGTTAGCGCTTTAGAAAGATTGCTGGGGCTTATACAGGCCTTAATAGGAGTAGTGTCTACCCTACCTTTCTCTACTGTATAAGGAGGGAAGTTGAGCTGCTTCCACGTGTAAACTCGCCCCACACCACCCCAGTAGTGCTATAGGTATTCCTTAGTGGCATTGTCATATATTTATTGATATGGATTCTCTTTAGCCCCTTTCTAATATAAATTATGATCTTAAGATTCTTATTTTCACTTTTTTGACCCCTTTTTAGACTTAGACTTAGATGTCTTGTTTAAGATTAGATAGCCATCCTTACAGCTTTATATCCCGAAATCTTGATATCTCTTTCTATTGCTTTCAGGCCTTTTTCATTATCCATTATCGTGATTATAATCTTTCTTTTCATCGGGATCTTGATCTTGTTAGATTAGAGTTATACTCTTAGTACTATAGTATAGTAGGCTTAGAGCCTTCTTATGGGTCGGCTCCTCGCCTTAGAATTCTAAGAAGTATAATAACTAGAAAACCGCTAGGCCATATGAACTTTATAGGGAAAGCGGGAAGGAGGCGAGATATACCCGACCTGGTCAAGGAAAGCCACACCTTCTTGGGATCCTTAGAGCTGGTTGAGATCCTCTTTGATGCCCCCCCTAAAGACCATTAGATAATTCAAACATTGTTGAAGGTATTGGGACATTCAAGTAGGCGACCAGCATTCCATTCATTGATCAATAAGTGCTTGAAAGCCCCAAGCTTTTTAAGGTAAAATCTCTTCCTTCTTCCCTGGTTAGCTTTTAGCAGTGGTGAAAGGAAATTGTTAGCTGACAGAGAGGATATGAAATATATAGTTTAGAGGTAGTTTAAAAAAGAAAGTAGAAAGCCGCCCTATTTAGGTTGTTGAGATTGAAGGAGGAAGGAAGGTTTCATCTACGAGCCACTTGCACTGAACTGACTGACTTACCAACTTGACTTGCCTACCGACCGAGACAGGACTAAAGCTAGACGTAGGCCCTAAAGCACTCTCTCTCAAAAACTTTTAAAGGTCCGAAGGACACTTAAAGGTTCCGAAGGACTAAATATGCAAGCGGTAGTTTGGTATCAGCTGTCTCATCTGGTCAATCTCATCCCGCACAAGAAGGATTTTTATCTAAGCCTGTACCCAAAGAGTGATTTATTTTATCTCTCTATAGCTTGAGTTGTAGTAGGTGGTGCCTTCTCCCTTCGCCCGGAAGGAAAGCACTGACTTGAACTACTTTGACCACTGCGCTTTCCCGGGAGCGAAAGCGAAAGGGAATGTCGAACTCAAAAGCGGAGTGAAAGCACCTGCCTTATGTTTAGGCGTGTTGGTTTCAGTGAAAAGCCAAAGAGAGAGTTTTGCGTGTGCCTCCTTTAGTAAGGAAAAAGCTTGAAAAGCGTACTTGCTTTAACAACGGAAAGAGGTTCCTTCAGCGGTTCAGCTTTAGGTCTCGGTTCAGGTGCTGGCTCAAGTACTGGTGAAAGTGCCTGAACCTAAGCGTCTCGCTTTACTAAGGGTGTGAGTTCCTACTTTAGGCTTTAAATATTTAGCTTTAACAACTTTCACTAGCGCTTGGCTAGTTACCGAAACCCAACAAGATTCTCTGCACTTGTGCTTAAAGGGTCTTCTTAAAAGCGGCTAGAAGTTCAAAGCTAAGAAGGCGAGTAGTTGATACGAGTTTACTGAGCGCATCGCCTTCCCTAGAGTGAGCAAGAGCGGAGTTTACTACGCGAGCCTAAATGCGAGTTTCACTGACTGAACCCACCACTACCCGAAAGCCGATACCGCTAGAGAAGAGCAAGAATCCTACTTTTTCTACTTCGCTTGCCGGACAGGAACTCTTTGATTCAAGATCCCCTTGCCTTACGCCCTGCCCTGAAACTGGAGTTCAAGTAATCATCTACCTCTCTGCAAGACAAAGATTTCATTGAACCTAGCTCGCCCAAGAGTACTTTCGGAGAGTTGACTGAATCCCTTCCTTCTGCTCTGAAGCAGGACGGACTTTTAAGTCAAGCGGAACTCTCTCTTTAAATAAGGTGAAAAGCGCTTTCGTTGCTAAAGCCCTTTCTTTTCTTTTATTGTTGATTATCTATTTCTTATCTTTAGTATTGGTCTACAACTATTTATTTCAATGAAAATGCAAGGACTAATATAGCACCCCACGGAACACCTATTTGATCCATCTAGCCTGCCTTAAAGGGCGAGGGACTTTCTAAGCCAAAAAAAAGGTGAATAGAGTAAGGCTAACTCAACAGCGACACCTTCTCTGGGGATTTCCTCAGTCTATACGTACTCTCTAACCGCTATCGACGAGGGGATGGTTATGGTTAAACTGTCTTTCCCGCGCTTAGCTTCCTTATCGCTTGCTAGGCTAGGGAGACGGCGACTAAGCCTAAAAGGCGCTAGACGGCACTGTTGACGGCTTATTTTCTTTCAAGAGGAATTCCTCGAAGGTAGTACTAAAAGGATGGGGCATTACCGGGTAACTAGAAATTTCATAATAGAAGAGAGATGGGGCAAAGAAGGAATTGATAGAGGTGCGTCGAGAAGTTCCATACCTTCTTGATCGAGTCAATTGCCTTGCTTGTACTTACTTAAGTCGAGATTCGGTTGGTGTGAATTCTACTAAGGTACAAGAGAAAAAAGAATCCCTGCTCCTCGAAGTCTTTCTTCGACGTCAGAGAGTTTGATCGAGAAACTGGAAAGATTAGCCTACTGATTTCGACTAATAAAATATCCTATGCTTTTTCCTACTGAACGATTCTTTCTTTTCTTAAGTAAAAGCGTTCTTTCCCATAGTTGTTTTCTATTTTTTCATACTTATATAGGATGTTTATCAATTTGATACAGTACTCGTGCAACAGCGCTTACAGCAGCTCGTAGCTAGCTCCAATTGAACAGGGGAGGGGGAATGAAAAAGGGGTGACGAGATATTGATTGCACTAGCTAGCAAGTCCTTTTCAAAAAGTAAGTTTTTTTCTATTCATATAGCTTACCATTCGAAAGAAAGGATCGTAGGGTTGGTTGGCCAGTGTAGGCTTGCTCCGCCCTATTACTCCTGACCCACAAGCCGTCGCTCGAACGAATCAAAGAATTTCTCAGTTCGCCGGGAAGCAGAATGACATATAGTCAGCGAAGGGAGACATATTTGAAACCTACCATTTGGGCTTAGTTCCCGAGTCTAGTTCTCAGGGAGAAAAGAGAGGCATTCCTTTCAAGTTTTGGTGCCGCTAGCATCACATCAATAGAGTCACGGGAATATGAGCCAGGTCACCCACTAGGCATCTCGCTCGGAAAGAATTCCCTAACTCTATTTGTCTCTGGGAGGAACAGAGAAAAACCTGACTTCAACCTCCCGCCCACCTATGCCACAAAAGAATAAGTGGGAGTTTCTTTTGATGAGACTAAATGGTCGAAGCCTTCACCTTCAATGCTAATGATTGATCAAGTCGATAATGGCCTAAAGCCAGTTAGACCAAGTCTGCTTCCCCTCATTGATTGGGCCTCTTGATCTCGCTATCATTGAATCAGTCATTCATGCGATGATGCAATTGAATTAGCGATTGCTGCTACTCGGTCTTGATCTGCTACGGAAAAAACAGTACATGGGACTGGTAATTCCTTATGCTAGCTCTGCTTCTGCTTCCGCAGGGCAAACAGCCGAATCCTTTGTCTCTCGCGATGTCACATTCATTTAGACTCTTCCATATTACTCTCCATCTTCCTTCTCACCGGCTCCATCGACATCCGCTCCTTTGTCAGTCCCCGGCCCCTACTATGGTATAAATAAGGTCTTGTTGGTCATCGGGCAAGACCTACATGTCCAGCCTTATGATGATTGACCAGCAGGAAGAACAGGTTGGTCCGGAGCCTGAGTCAGTTAAAGTAAAGGATCATCATTCTCTCTATATTCTTTCTTTCCAACAAGTAGCTAGTAGCTCCGTCGTTGATCTCTCCTCTTCCCGGCCGGCTGTGACTCGTATGTCCAGACAACGACTATCGATTCCTAACGAACCCATAGATTCTTCTACCATTCGACCAGATCTTCTAGATTGTATTCTAAAACTCCGGCCTCGAGTCAACTCTCCGATGCTTTCCTATCGAAAAGAAAGAATCAATTGCTCGTCCCCTACGGGGCGTAGCGTAGATAGGGGGCTGGGTCAACTCCCTAATCAATTACCGCCGGCCCCGGTTCTACTGATTAATCTGTATACTCCTTTGGGGTAGATCGGCTCCCGAAGCAGGTCGAGGTCTTTCATATTACCAATCAGCCCGCCAAGGAGCATCCGAGCTACCATTTCAGGACGCTCCCATATCCACGCAAGATATATTATTCTTGCTCTTAAGATTAAGCCGGCCGAGCAACGCAAACCGGGCCAGGCCCCAGTAGAGAGTCACCTTTCCCTCGCAGCAGAGGTTCTGCAATAAAGGAGATGCACTAGCAACTTTACTTGGATTTACTTTGCTTTATTTAAGAAGATAATACATATTTCCGACTCGAACTCCAGGTTTAGCTTTCCCTTTAGACTTTGCTGACTTGGAAGCCGGTAAATCCACAGCAGACTGAATTAGCAGATGCGGGAACTACTTCCCTTTAGTTTAGGTTTTCAGTCCATAGCTCTTTTCTTTCATTTAGAACATAGGCCCAGAGGCCTAGCAGAATGCGATAAATACAATTAGAGGAAATAGCTAATAACATTCGTTCGCCGACCTCGGCTCCATTCAACAAAGAAGAGTAACAGAAGGAGCTCTTTGCTATACAAATAGGCCCAGCTGAACTGACTTAACTGAAGAAGACAGAGAAGCAGGAGTTGATCTTTACACATCGGTAGTGTCGCTACCACTGCAGGAAGAAAGAAAGCGGATATCTCGCGGGTAACATAGCGTTTCGCTTCCCTCTTAGCATCGGTCACTCCCTGAAGCAGTAACGGGTAACTAGCCCTCCGGTCAGTCCTTGGTTTCTTTCATCCGGGTCACTGCCCATTCAACAAAATTGGCAACTTGCGTTTCTTCTTTGATCTCAAGCAGACTGAACTCCCCGCATCACTAGCCTAGCAGCAGGTTGGTCGTAGATAAGCTCTTTACGATCCAAGAGAATCTTTCTGTTCCCAATAAGATGGCTCGGTAACAGATCGCTTATCAACCAGACATTTAGAGCTACTGGGGACTACATGAACTCCAGCTTAAGACTAAAAGCTAGTAGTGAGACCTCTATTCTATTCTGCCTCCCTATCCTATCTAGTAAGATCAGAAATGCGATTAGTTACCAGGCACTCTTACAAAATAGAGATAGGGAACGGAGAGGTGTCTGTCAGCTCCCGATGCTAGATCACTCAACGATGAGTCATCGATCCTGCAGCTAGAAAGAAATCAAGAAAAAAGATTCAGTTTGGCATTAGCAGCGGAAACATCGCATTGGGCTGTTAGTCCTTATGCCCCTTAACATTACAGTAAGGAAATGAAGCTACATACTATTGGAAAGAGATTGGCCATCATCGGAGGCTGGGGTACCGGTTGCGGGTCTTCTCACCAGCGTGTTGTAAAATTTCTATTTTGATTCCTTTGATTGAAGATTCATCAACCGCTTTCCGCATCTTCCTTTTGTTTGGTATGCCCATGAAATAATTCTTGCTCTTCCTCTGAACCTGAACAATCAGGCTTGGGAGACAAGGTTGGTCGTAGATCAAGAAAGATAAGAATAGATTCGATTGGAGCATTAGGATGTAGCTAGGGTTGCTTCTGGAGCAAGCAACCTTTATTGCAGCTAGGCGAAGAGCTAAGGATAGATTATAACCCCTTCTATCGATCAATCTCAGGTTAGAGCGGATAAGGGCAGCACGGAATGTATTAGATGGTAGCTCTCTCTTGGATGCTAGTAGCTAGCTTCTTAGATATAGATATAGCAATGGTAGCTAGGCGCATGTAGGAGATAATGTCTCTACGGTCGGTTGCCTACCCTAGGGAGTTCCTTTGTGGATGTCCCAAAGGGTCATACCTTAAGTTGCCCTCGAGCTCTTAAAGGCAGGATGCTTCCCCTATAGATGTTATTAACAAGCTACTAGACCTAGGTTTCGAGAATAGAGAGATGAAGGGGAATACCTTCCCCGCACTCTTACTTTCATAAGGCAGGCTGCTTAACCGACCCTGCATTCAAGACAGGCCTGGGATAAAAACCTCCCTTTCAAATATGAATATGGGCTCCCCGAGTCCTCTATTCCTCCTTCTGTTGTTTCTGATCTGGATTTACCTATTGCCTTGAGGAAAGAAAAGAGATATTTTACTTCTCACCCTATTAATCACTTTGTGTCCTATCAAGCTTCCTTCCTTTAATTTTAAGAGCTTTCGTTTCAGCGATTTGATGGAGCCAGGTTCGGTTGCTTAGCTTGCCCCTCGATCGACCTCGATGCTTCTAGAAAGATTTCTTATCGACCGAGGGAGCCGGACGAGATTGGGCAGTTGCTTGCGGGTGCCGGGCAGTGGAGAGAGATACAAAACCCAGGGCGTTATTTCGTCCATAACACTTCTGAGGGCGTGAGGGGCCGAGGGGTTTAGTAATGGCTCATAGCAGGGTGGGGATCAACCACAAAAGTACACATGATAAGGTGTTCACCTTTAATTCCATCTTTCTGGAGAAGTTTGTCAAGTGACTTAGCTTAGACAAAGAAAAATGGTAGGATTGAACCGATGTTAGCGAAGGTAAGCCCAGGTGATATAGGGCAGCTGACATTAGAGCAAGGCAGTAAGCTTCCGACCAGCAATAAAACTAAGGATATTGCGACCTCTCCTTGTAAAGGACGGGTCAGCAATGTGGTAAAAAAGGACAAAAAGTAGCAAAGTGACTCTCAACAAATAAGTTTGAAGATTTACGGTATTTCCGGGGTAGAGTGAGGCCTCGTGTAGTGAGGAGGAATAGCAAGAAGATGATCAAGAAGAAGAGACGAATATCTTTCCTTGAGTGAAGTGACCAATGGGTCTTGGTCACGAGTGAGTACTCTTTTAGTATACTCCTGTCACTCATTAAGTAAATTAAGCCCGAAAGCATACTTGATTAACTATTAGCAGCTAAAAGAAGAAGGTGTAGGCACGGAGCGAATATAATCATCTTTTATGTAACTTCAATATAATCATCTTTTATGTAACTTCGGGGTCAATGGAGGCTAACGCACTATCCCCAGGCTACCGAAGATGAAAGAAACGAGTATACAAAGAGGAAACTCCCTTTTTGCTTGGCTTGAACCACTCCCATTGAAGCTGAGTAAAGAACTGAAGCTATCAGCTCCTCGAGTTCCGGCCCGACGCCAAAGAATCAATGGAATTGACTTCGTCCTCGCGAAAGGAGTCAAGAAGGAAGGACTATAAGCCCTTCATAGGCGCTCTAGTATACCATTCAGATGGGTCCCATCCATACTAGTTAGTTATTTCTGTATCATTAGTCTACGAAAGAATTAGTTCCAAATCAAGGCATCTATTGGAATGATTCCTCTCCTAGTGGGTGCGTCGCCACTAGGCAGTTCTCTTGAAAAGGGTGCCTCTCCTCTCTGTCAACTAGGCAACAAGCAAGAAAGCATTAAAAATGAGGAAAGAAAGAAAGACTCTCATTAAAGGAGGGGCTGATGTTAATATACTAAAAAAGAATGCCCTTTTGAGAACCTTTATCACATACCTAGACCCAGGCTCACGTTTTCACTAAAAGAATCAAGCCATTGCGAGCCTTTTCCTCATGGAAGGACCAGACCAACCAAGAGATCGGAGAAGGGGAGAGAGAACTACTATTGAAAGAACGCGAACCGCTACTCCTCACTCCTCATGAATAGAATCTTCTACTGAAACAGAATCCACAGCAATCGATGAACTGAGCCTAAGCCCACCTGCTGCTGATGATGAACCGGTGGCATCTGACGACCGACCACATGCAACTCTTGCCTGGGCCAACAATAGCTACCCACCTAACATCTCTTTCTCCCCAAGCAGAGCATCAACTATGAAAAAACATGCTCAGGTCCACAGAAGACACAGATTTAGGAGTTTACTATTCGACTTATAAGGTTATCACATATCTGCCCCGGTCAAGAGAAGAGATATAGAAAGAGGAGAGGGAAGGAGTCAGTTTACGACCTACTTCCCAACTTACCAACTCGGACTTTTCTGCCTCGAACGAGAATCCCCGAGGTCACAAGAATCTCACTAGAAGCTCACATGCCAGAAGCACCCGTGGGGTAAAGAACGTTAAGATTGGATGGTTATAAAGCCAGTCCAGAAGACCAAGATCTGCACCTTTCAACACTGCCGCCTATCCAACAGGATTGGCCGGAACCAGGCGCATAAAGCGTAGCAGATGAAACCGATTCCCCGACTAGGCACTCAACCAATGCAGGAATGCCCCAAAAACAGGAATGGATTGATAGACTGGACCCTTGCCTTCCGACTGAACTGATAGAAGTTGGCTTGAGCTTGAATGAGCGCATCTTACAATAAAGGTACCCTAGTAGCCCCGGTGGAATGCATTGAAGAAAGGAATCCACTCTCAACCCTTTCATTTAATTTAATAGAATGGTAAGCCGGTCTTATTCTTTTTTACGAGTAAACTACTGCTGCTCCAACTCCCTCCAGATGGCCTCTTGGTCTTCGCCCACTGGAATCACCAAACGCCCTTGACTGGGAGTAGCCGAATTGACTTCGGACCGCTCGTCATCCTTTGGAAGGGAGCGCAGCATCGCCTGAAACCACCCCTCAGAGGAAGACGGACTATTCACATATAAGCTCGTATTGAATCTACCGAGCCATACAAAGAATAAAGAATAGGGGAAGCAACCCCTTCTTATGCTGCTTGCAACTCCGAGGGATTGACTTCACTTTTTCCAGGAATAGCCAGTCCCTGAAAGCCCTCCCGAACCGCATAAAAGGAAATAACCAGTTCCAGATAAAGAATCTTGAATAGAAGAAGTGCGATCGATCCCTCTGCATCGTAATCAACAAAATAGGCATACGAATCTGCGTAATCAAGGATCTGAATCCACTGAGGCACCCAAATCCGTATCCCTATCCCCTTCCTCAGAAACAGAATTTAGGGCCGAGGGGAATGTCTTCTAGTGAGGGGAGTCTTTTCAGCTTCAATCGACTGGAAGCACTTCCTTCCGCGCCTACCTCTCTTGGTTGCCTGCGGCCTGCTTTAAGGCTAGCCACACCAACCCTAGTTCTCTTGCCCGCTTGTCGGGCTTAAAGCGGAACTGAGCTTCTCACTAACAAAATCGTAAGCTTCATTTCATCAAACGAGACTCGGAAAGAGTGGCGTTAAAGAGGACTGGGGAGCCTCTCGAAGTCTCCGATCTCACAGATGGTTAGGCTGCAATTCCTTCGCTTGTGAAGAAGCTTGGCTAGTTCTCCTTACTTGGACATTCTATTCATCCGACCACCGCCCATGCTTCAAGATTGAAGTTTTCGCCAGAAATCTCTGTAAAAAAAGAACGTTGTAACGAGATCGCATAGGTCCAACCTCCTCACAGGCAGCCAAAGATGGGCGAGGATCAACAACTTTGTTAGCTAACGAAGTTGATGTTGAAGTGGAAAGAACACTAAGAAATAGGAACGAAGTCGGGGAATTAGAACTCTTAAGTCTTAACGACTTCCTTTTCATTTGGTAGGGCATGCCAACGAGATCTCATGAGAGCTTTGAATCAGTAAGCTCATAATCTACAGCTCAATTAGCGCCAACTTCAGGGGCGGGAATTCACTCCAAAGCGGATTTTGTTCGCTCTGCTCCTCTTGATTCTGTTGTTCTAGACAAACCCTCCACCCAACAAAAAGCAAATTCCGTTTTTGCTGCCTCGGTTTCGGCTTCATCGTCTGTTTAAGCGTATGTTTCAGATTCAGCCTTTTCGGATGCGTCTTCTTATGCTCACCAAATCGAAACTTCATTTCTTCTATACTCGGATCAAGGATCAACATTGTTACTTAGGGCAAGATCAGATCCAGACGGGCGCCACCTCGCCTTCTCGCGACAGGAGAAGCGAAGCCAATTCTATTGACGAAATTAGAATCAGGCTGCACAGAGCTAGGTGCAAAACACATTTTTGTCGGTCTTGATGCCGAGAGCTGGAGTTCATCCAATGCAGCCGTTCTGTTCTCTTATATACGATAGCACCGACGTCCGATTCTGTGCTTAAGGTTGCTCGGGCTTCCGTCACTTCTTGTTATATTATATCGTTCGTGCCATCCCCCGGAAGTGACTTCGCTCCCTTTCGAGGTGCCTAATCTGCTTCAGGAAATTCATTAACAACGTATTCTATCAAACAGCCTATTCTTTCAAACTTGGATTCAGCTTTCACTCATTTTACCCTGATGGCTGGCAACTTCCTTGCTGCTTGCTGCACTCTTTTAGCTTATTAGCCTATCGGCCCTTAGCGGCCTTGCTTCCGGCTTATGGTCCAAAGGAAGGAGCTTGAGTTCATTGCGCATAAGAAGTACTAGACAGGCCTTTACCTTCCTTCACTCATTCACTCTTGAACTGGCTTTCCTCTAATGGGCTTATTTCCTAGCTGCACTCGTCTATGCGACCTCACCCCCTATGCATGCGACCGATGCCCCTATAGCCAGCCTTGCACTTCCAGATAGTCCCGTACCAGAGTTAAGGGCAGGAGATCTATTTAAGACAGATTTCGTACGGATTGCGATTGCACAGAGGATTAGCTCAAAGGAAAGTACTTGCAGATAGTCCCGCATAAGTAGAGTCTTTGGGTTCTAAAGGGAAGAGAAGAGAACTATTTAATAAAAGTTAAGAGCTTAACTGCTTACCAGTACTGCTACTACCAATTTGCTTAAGACTGCTATGTTTGACTTAACCATTCCTTAATTCCTTAAAGTAAGGAAAGTCAATAGATGTCCAAAACTATACGCACTCTCCTATATGAGATAGCTGTGAATGTCTTTTCTTTCAGAACTTCTCTTCACTCTCCGGCTTCCTGGCTTGACTCTGATCTTAATTGCATTACCTTGCTTCTATAAAAGTCAACAACTAATCGCTACCTTTCCTCTGCTACACTTGAAACGTTTGAACTGGAGTTCTCGCTCCTAGGCAAGTACCGTAGGAGAAAGCCTATTACAGAAGTATACGAGTATGAAAGGGCAGGAGATACCTCAGGGAAAAGCCTGTGAGATCGGTCGTGCCTCCTACCCAGGAGTCACTTCCCTTCCTTAGGGTTCAGTCACATCTTCTAGCTAGGTACAATAATTCCTTCAACATAGAGTGTAGAAGTCTTGTCTTGATCAAAATCCTTTCCTACGGAGTTGTGCTCCAACATCTGCTAGTGTATAAGTGATAGGCGAAGGAAGCCGACTCCCTTTCTAGTGGAGTGCAGTACTATAAGCTATGAGGCGCGGGAGCTACTTGATTTAGCCGAATCAGGAGATGAAAGAGAAGAGAGAGAAGATGGAGCAAACGTAGGATCAAGAAACTAACAAAAAGTTCCTGAACTCAAATAAAAGGAAGAAAGAAGGGGGCTGAAAAGCAGTCGTTTGCTACTTGCCTGTACGCTAATGTCATCTATAACAAGCTCGTGTAAACGAGCGATTGTATTAGCTAAGATCGTCCTTTGACAGGCTTTTATCAGTTGATCTAGTAGAACGTTCAGTTGAATCAGGGGATAGAGTTTATAGCCGATTTGAATATTAATTCAAGGGTGTGGTTTACATATTCATATATAGAAGATGTTCCTGCTTTGATCGAAAAGATTCGTTCATTAAGTTAAGTAAGTCGCAACACATTCATTTGTTGATGGGTGAGAGGCAAAGCGGGAGCCCGGAGCATGTGCCAGTGAGGGAATAATGGAGCAAGCAATAGGAAATGTCGCGAGCCCTTACTAGAACAAGCACTAAGACTGAATGAATGCTGGCAAAAGCGATGACTTTCTTGATTCATTTATTTTATATATATATGAAATGAGGTCTTCCCTGTCAGTCATAGGTTCAACTAATGCATTACTCCTTTCAGTAATGGCTATTCGCTATTCCCCGAACAACTCGATGAAAGGGAATGGAATTCTTTTCATGCTTCTGTGCATTGATTGGATTAAAAAAGGTATCTTACTCGTGATCAACGATTAGGCTACGCAGATAGTTTCATGCTTATCCGATGCTTTCCTGATCGATCAATTGTTAGATTTGTTTTTTAGTCCCGTACCCTAAGCTGGGCGATGACTCCACTCTTAGCCAGCGAGCTTTCATGTTAGCACTCTCAGGAAAGAAAGCCTATACTACAGGTGTACAACAATTGAAAAGGCAACACCCTTAACTTACTAACTAGACAGGCTCTTCCCCTTGACTGCTGCCAGCAACTCTTATAGAGCCCAATAGTGGCTAGGCTAGGCTTCGTCCTCCGCTCGCAGGCTTTCCGTCTCATCATACCTACGAGTGAAGCTAAAGGAGAGTGACTACTGACCGCTTTCTGGCTTAGGGGCGTGCTTTCGATTCCTAATACAATGCTATAATAACATAGATAAGGAGAAGAGAGAGATTAGTGCCCCAAGAGAGGAGCTCAGTTCCATAGACAAGAGCTGACCTTGGACCAATGACCAGTGAGAGAAGATTATTAGCCAAAGTAGATAGGGTTCAGGGGAATAGGAGAAGGCCAATTGGAGTAAAGGGAAGGCTTGAGTTTTCTTCTCAACTCTTTCTATCCAATAGTTTACTACAGCTTTCTTTGATTTACCCCACAAGCATACCATTCATTAGTGCTGAACACTACAGCTAAGGGAAAAATATGTTTATACCTACACAAAGGAGGAGCAAGCTAGAAGATTCTCCTCTTTGGCTAAAAAGAGACTGCTAGCTTTCAAGATTCCTGTTTTCAAACTTGCCCTAAGCTCTCTCTTTTCTTCTTTCTGAGGAAGAGTTGGGCTTAAGCTAGTAAGGCTTTTTAGAATCTTCTAAAGGTCCCAGCACTAGACTACTTATTCTATGGATATAAGAAGGCTGTATCGATTCCACCAAAGAAATGGCTATTCTGAGATTAGCTGGTTCCTCCTATCTATCTGAACATTTGCCGCCGAGGGTCTGAAACAGGTCCCAGTCTGGTCTTAGACTATGTTTAGGCGAGAACACAGGCCAACTTGTCTTACTTTCATTTCATCCTTGAGAAAAGGTAGTCCCGCTCTCCTGCCTCAAGTCAGGGATGTCGGGCAAAGGCCTTTGAAAGAAGAAGCCTATTCCCTCGGGTTAGCAGGATCCTAGCTTCTCTCAACCGGTTGAGGAGCTCCTTGCCTTAAGAACTATAAGGAAGACTCATCCCATCCAATCGCCCAAATAACAAACGTTTAGATACTGCCCTAATAGGTCAAAGAAGCCTTGGAACAGGCTTTGAAGTGGAATCCAGATTCCCCGACAAGAAGTAGAAAGGGAAATCATATACAGCTGAGATTCTGCCGCTGCGATTGCAGCTGATGTTTCAAAACAGCAGTTCATCGGATGTGTATAGCGGTTGCATCGGATATTCATATTCATCCCGCGCCTAGGGACGAAATGAGTCTATTATCTCCAACTCTTTCCTTTTCCAATAAGAACCGATCTTCTGCGCATATTCATCTACTAGCAGCTGATATATATTTGATGAAATGACACAACCCCTTTTTCCCTCATGGGAAAGCATTATAAATAGTTCATTTGCGTTTGGCTGCAAAATCGCACTTTTGTTATTTCACATATCTATATAATAGAAAAGCGGATATTAATCTTGCCAGCTCATCTTGACAGCAAGCCTAGCAGCTTCTCCCTGTACTAATAAGATCTAGAATCTAGAACACCAGGTTATGAAATAAGGCTAATCTTACATCTATTAGAATTCCATATTCTCAGATCTAGTTAGAGGAGCTAGTTCAGGAAGATGAGACTGAAGGACTGGTCCTCCATCTGAGCTAATGTAAATAAGCTTCTTCCCTTTGGTCGCCTTGATTGAGCTAAGCGACCGGTCTTCTTTAGAAAAAGCATCTCAACGAAAGGCCTAAAAGAAATGGAAAATCCGGCACCACCTTTCGACACCGCCCTAATGGGATGCCCCTACCAAGCCTGATTTCCTCAATCAAATCCTACTCCGCCCTTGCTTTCTCTGATCTCACAAGCTTTGAAAGGTTTCCATCAGCGGGAGTTGGCTTGTCTTCTTTCCATCCTCCCAAAACAAAAGAAGTCTCACCTGCTTAGATTCTCTTATGATCTAGGTTTGATTCCATGGCCAGAATCAAAAGGTAAGGGCACATGGGGCTTAGGGGCAGGCCTATACCACCAGAAAAATACCCTGATAGTCAACCGTCAAGGCTTATAGAGAATTTGGTAGTGGAAACACACTCAGTAATCCAAGAAAGCATTCTAGGAGGAAAACCAACTACCTTCAGGACATTAAATAGAAAGTTCCACTCTATAGAGTCATATGCCTTAAGCAAATCCACTTTGATTGCACATCTGGGAGTGCCACCTGACCTGTGAGAATTCCTTAGAAACTGTTGCATAAGCATGATGTTCTCAGAAATGGATCTGCCCTGGACAAAAGCGGATTGCCTTCCATCAACCAATTTGGGAATAAGAGGCTTCATTCTGGCCACAATCACTTTGGAAACTTTCTTGTAAACAGTCTTACAACAAGAGATTGGTCTGAAGTCTCTCATAGTATTAGGGTTGGCCACTTTAGGGATAAAAGAGAGAGCTGTACTATTCCATTCTTTGAGCAGCTTACCAGATCTGAAGAAAGAAGTCACAGCGGCTACAACATCCTTCCCCACAATCTCCCAGTTCTCTTGGAAAAAACGACTAGGAAACCCATCAGGTCCAGGAGCTTTTGATGCTTTAATGGAGAACAGGGCTTCTTTGACTTCCAGCTCAGTTACAGGAAGATCAAGCTTTACTTTGACAATGTGTTGAAAGTATGTTTAATTACCCTCCAACATCGAGGGAACATTCATAGAATAGGATTTACCTAAAAAGTCAGCAAAATCAGACACTGCTGGCGGCGCCACTTCCTCACCCTCCACTCTATTCCCATTTGAGTCATAGATAGCCATAATTTTGGACCTGGCTCTATTGGAGTTGACCTTCTTGTGAAAAAAGGAGGTGTTGTTGTCCCCCAATTGCAACCATTGGACCCGTGTTTTCTGCTTCAAAAATGTCTCCTCAGCAGAGCGAAACTTGAGAAGATGTTTTCTGGCTTCTTGCTCCAGACATTTCAACTGAGTATCATTTGGATTATCATGTCTACTCTTCTGAATTTGATATGATATAAATCATTCCTTGCTTTCTACACCCTCAAAGAAATATCACTGAATTGACTTCTATTTAACACCTTTCAAATTGGCTTCAGTCTCCTAAGTTTCAGAGAGACCTTAAGCATAGGACTACCATGAACTTCCTGGTCCCATGACTCCTTGATATTTTTTAACTAGGCGAAAGTTTGAAACGGAAGCTCGGGAAACAGGGGTAGGGTACGGTACTAAAGTAAAGACGCAAGCCCCTATTTCGAAAGGGCACTCCTATACCACAAATTGCTTGAACAGTTCGCTGAACTTCTCCTAGAAGAGTTACCAGCGAGATTACCGCCCATGAAGGACATTCAACATCAGATCGATCTAATCCCAGGATCTTCTCTTCCGAATCAAGCTGCTTATCGGATGAGTCCATCGGAGCATGAAGAGTGAAGTCGGCAGGTTAGCGAGCGGATTAAAAAGGGAGTTGTCAGGGAGAGGGTTCCAAACCTTGTGCTGTGCCTGCTCTCTTGACCCCAAAGAAGGATGGCACCTGGCGAATGTGCGTTGATAGTCAGGCCATCCACAAAATGACCATCAAATATCGATTCCCGTATGACTTAGATATGTTGTCTGGATCGCGTGTGTTTTCGAAGATTGATCTGAGAAGTGGTAATCATCAGATTAGAATCCGACGGGGGGATGAATGGAAAACCGCCTTTACTTTAAGACGAGGGATGGGACTTTTCGAGGCCTACCGCCCCAATTTCATGAGGATGATGAATCAGGTGCTTCGGCTTGATTACGAAGAAGAGGCAAATTTTTTGTCGTATATTTCGACGACATTCTAATTTCTCGTGTGGATGAGAATGAACACCTGAATCATGTACAATGTGTACCGGAAGTCTTGCGACGGGAGAAACTATATATCAATTTGAAGAAGAAAAAATCCTGATCACAAACTCTTTTTTTTGCATGAACGAGCACAAGGAAGCATCCTAGGCCTTGGTTCTGTACTATACCTCTCCTCGCTTTCTAACGAAGGGACATAGAAGGCCTTTGAACTAAGACTTTGAACCATCTGGCGACGCATTTTAACGAAAGACTATCTTGGCAATCACTCAATCCTAGCTTTATGGTATGGACCAAAGGGAGATGAATAGAGAAAGGAAGTAGGCCGGAACCTTAGTCCGAAAGATAGCTAAAGGACGATCCAGTAACAAAGGCAAAGGGCTCGGTCAGTTCTATCGTATTGGTTCGGGGAATTTCTTCGGGGATCCGCTTTCTTATTTCTTTTCCAGACTCTTACTACTTGTAAGCAATCAAAGCCTTTAATTAAAGCCGGTTGCGCCTTAGCCCCTATTCCGGGCCTTTCTTCTATAACGGCCATTCTATTCTTTTTTTCGGAGCAGAAGATAGACCTTTTCCTTTTTTGTAGAGGCCCTCGGCGCAGCAATCTACTCCTTCCGTTTACATATGTGATGTAATAAGGCTTGTCGAGCTGATCTCATCCCCTTTACTTCAGGCCTATCTGCATTTGTTGCTTAGTGGCAATCCCCATCTTTTCTTGTAACTGACTTACTTAAATAGTCTTTCTTTGAAACCAGTTCGGTTCTGTTAACTCACTTGTAAGCTGTCTTTCGATCAGAAATAGGTTTCACATCTTACATATATGTGTTAAGCATATAGCCTGATCTCTTTTCTTACGCTATTTAAAGTGTCCAGTTGTAGTGCTTAGAATCGGTTCTTTCTTCTTCAATAGTAATCAAAGTTTTTCTTAGACTGCCCGGTGACCGGCTTAGGCTTTGATTTCAGTTCCCAGCCAAGGTAAATAGGAAGGAGGAGATCCCACCACCCAATGGACTACTAGCTTAACCCGAGAAAGACAAAGACAGGCTTTTGATCCATTTCACCAGCTGGAGCCTAAAGTGCTTCGAGAGGAAAGTCTGAATCGATTCTGCTTTCTTCACTCGCTTCTTCTCTTTTATCTATTGAGGACTTCTCGTAGGAGATTTCAAGTTAGGGATAGGAATCGGTAGCATGAACAGCTGATTCAGCAAGAGCTCAAAAAACCGAGTTTTCACCATAAAAAGAAAAAGAAATTCATAACTTCGATCGGGAAAGATCTTTCTACTTTCGGGCTGCCTTCTCAGAGGAGAACAAGCTAGAACTTAAGAAATATGGGCTCTCTCCTTCTATAGATTCTAATCAGTAGATCAGTTAAAGGTAGGCGAAAAGTCTGAAACTGAACTTCCCTTGCCTAGCGATTCAATAAGGGAAGGCAGGACTGCTAACTGGCTAACTAAGGGCTCTCTGGTATCCACAATCCCGAAAGCCAAGATGCTAAGCAAAAGCATACCCTAAAAAGACCCAATCAGGTCCACTTCCACCCGGCGGAGAAAGGAAAGACATGGATGCTTGCCCTTTTTCATGTACAGGTTCTGAAACAATGAAGCGCTCTATTCCTTAAACACCGTACTGCAACAATAAAGGGAAAGCTATTCAAGGAAATAGAGGCTCAAACTCCATCACCAGTAGAGTGGAAAAAGCGCTGTCCATTTGAGTAGAAAGGCCAGCTTAGATCGAAGTGGGCTAAGAGAAGGGGACTCCTCTTGATAGAGGAAATGAAAACTGGCTCGACCGTAAGGGGCGACGGGAGAGAGAGTGGAAAGGTTACGGTAGTTCAGGAACCAGGAGAGATCAAAGAATCACCCCCTCAACCTTCTGAGTTTGCAGGATCAACCCACTCCGCTGACACTGAAGGTAGCCCTACTCCTAACCCTCTTAGAGCTAAAGTGAAAGAAGTTGATGAAAAAGAAGCTATAGATGCAATGAATGATGCAAAAGGTCAGCACCAATCCTGTGGTTCAAGTCAAAAGAAGAAGAAGGTAAGTCACTTCCCTAACCACTCCATTTTTTCCTCTTCATTATGAATCCATTTCATTTTGGTAGTTGGAATATTAGGGCTTTAAATAAGAGTCCTAAGCAGGATGAAATAAGGAAATTCACACTTTCTCTCTATCTTGTCTTGGTATTCAAAATTACATCTACCTATAGAGGGCAACATATGTAGATGTAATTTCTCAATATCTTTCCGGATCGAGAGTGGATCGGATAGGAGATGAACTAGGTTCTGTAGTAGATTGGAGAGATGGAAAGGAGGGTTCACCTAATAGTAATAGGGCATCTGGGAAATCGGCTTGTGAAACAGAGGTATCAAATCAAGTAGATGTTTAAGCAGCAGCTGTTTCTACTCTGTCAAATGGGAAAGGTTGTTTAACCGAAAGCAAGCAGCCTGGGTAACCTACCCCTCTCAAGCGGGGAATAATGGCTACATTTCCGATCCGAGCCAGACGCCACACCCACCCTTAAGCAGATGTGGCAGTTCAGCCAACAAAAGCAGCTCTAAAGCAAAACGGCTTTTTCAAAGCATCACGTGTGGCGTTGTTCCGATCAAAGGTCACAGGTGTAAACCACCCAACGGATGCCACAGTCTCACTTCCCACAGACCTCGTCCTTGAGGATGCCAACCGCTCCTTGATCCCTGGATCAAAGACCTTGTGTGCAGAACACTTTGACCACAGTCCTGCTGACCCAGCTGCTAGTCCCAAGCCTTATTAGAGACCAGGTGAGGCTCCTCCCACCGCTACTGGTGCAAGAACATCAGTTGACTTTGAAGCTTCGATCGTAGGATCGTTTTAACCATTTTATGTTATTTCTTGATCGAAATGAAAATCCCCACCTACTGGTTCTCAATCTTATTAAGCATTAACAAATGGGACAGATCTGGCAGTTAAAACATTGGTACAGGCCCCACTTTCGCCACTCGATCGGGACAAAGAGCAGGTACTAGTAATTAACCTACTTACCGCCCTGCTGATTCGAAAGAACTCCGCGACACGGACTTTGGGGAAAGAAGGGAAGGATTGATTGCCCCAGAAAGACTGGAGTACAACGTAACCAAAGTAGGACTATTCCAGCGGACTAGAAAGTTCTTCTATTACGATCTTTCCTATGATTACTCACAATGGATCTCGCATGAAGCTCGGATTTGTGTGTGTGGAAGTGGTGCCAGGCAAGGTTTCGGATAACCACGTGTCATTGACAACTTTTCTACTCTTTCCACTGGAAAGATAGGAGATGTTTTCTAGCCAGAAACGGCTGTGGTTGGGTGGACTGCTCCACATCTTACTATACACTATACCTAAGAACCTAGTTCATATCGAGACTCGGAATTATATGATCCTTTATGATATGAAAATTCTCGTTCTTGAGAGGATGTGGCAGAAGAACCATAACCTGAGAGATTGGCTTTCGGGTCCACTGCAGTAGAAAGCTTGGCTAGCGTAGATACGGATCCTCGCGAATCGACATCTTCAAAGGTAGTTCTGTAGGAAAAATGACGCGTTACTGAACATTCAGAATATCGGGCTGATACCGGTGTTGACAAATGGGAATTGGCTCGACTGGCAACTTGCTCATCAGTAAAGTAAGAAGCAGATAACGAGAGAGTCAGGTAAAACCTATCAGTTGGTAGCGCTAATCTATGATGTTAAGCGGAGGATATGAACCCAGTGCAGTCCCCTCACAAAAATCACGAAAAGCGCATGAAACAAGGACAGAATAGAACTATTTGTAGCCATACACTTAGGAGAGACCCTGGAAAGTCGCTACAAGAGCGAGCCAAGACTTTGACAGTGAAACAAGAAAGAGGCGCTGTCAAGCCCTCTTCATCCTAACTAAACTACCCTTTAAGAACCTGGGGTTGAGCCTACCTTAGCAGTAGGATAATAAGCATCAACTCACTTCGGTTAGGAAAAAGCTGTTGCCGAGCTTCCTTTTGACTCTGAGGATTTGGCAGGCGGGGACGCTCCGGTCTAAGGCTTGGCTGGATCTCGATCCTCGCTCCTCTATCCTTTAAAGAAGGTGGTGATTACTAGGTCTTTCCATAGTCTCTTGGTAGAAACCGCCCACTCTGCCCATACCATATTTGAGAATCCGCACCGCACACTGCTTAATGAACCTATCCGGCCGGGGGTTGATTTCCACGGTGCCCTGTCTTAGATTCCGGTGACTACTGTACAGAGACTGCTCGCTTGCTTTCCTGATCGATTGAATCTTTCCACTCCACTGTTCCAGCTCCTACTCCTGCTGCTAATGGATTAACTGACACATCTGCCTCAAAGCACGAATGTGAAGTCCCACAAGACAACTCTGCCTACATAACTCCTTCTGCAGCTGGAGCTTAGCGAGGTTTAAAATCCATTGCTTTCAAGCGGAACTTCACCACAGGCTTCTTTCTCCGTGCCGGAATCGGTCAGTGAAAGATTTCTGAGTGTACCAAGTGGAAAGCCTGTCAAACCGACCTGACGAGTTATGAGAGGGTAAAGGAAAGAAGTTCCACTCATTCATCTTAGTCCTTAGGTTGGAAGGGGAGTGGGAGGTGGGATCGAAGCCAACGTTCTCCACCGCTTGAGAGCTTTTTTTCGAGCTTCAGCCACTCGACTTCTTCCCAGGAACAGTTGTTTCAGCGGGACAGATTCTCAGATCCGGGCTCTCCAATCATTCTCTACTCGACTCATCAGTCCCTTGTGAGTGGCGGGTTTCTTTTTAAAAGAGCTAGCTCATTAGCTATCTGTGAGTGGGGCTTGTTGAAAGCATCTACTCGAGTGTATCGATAAACGTACCAGTCATCTCAACATTCCAAATTCCTATGTTTCTAGCCAGCAGCCTATTACGTAAACAGCTTTGTCAACTAAGACATATACATTGGAAAACTAATCCTTTGGCCAGGTTCAGTAAAGAGAAATCGCAGGAGAAACCTGTGGTGGGGAGATAGCTAACGATCGATATAAGCTCAAACAATGGTGGTGTAGTCGCTTTCCTATGCCCTCCCCTCCTTGGAGGAAGTGTGGCAGCAAGATTGACCGATTCCTGAGAGTCATGAATGAGCTCCTGCTGGCTGGCTAACTGGAGACAGCTTCTTATAAAACAAGCCGATTTAATAACTTATGCCCGTAATGGATAGAAATAGAATTGGCTAACTCCACTCGTGGCTACTTTAGATTTGAAAGAAAACCAGTTTGGTTGTTCAAGTGAGCAGCTAGTTAACCACTATTGAATAGCAGGAAATTCACTTCAAAAAAATTCCCGACAGACAAAAAAGGGGAAAAACTCATTAGTCCATCCTTACCTTGACCTTGTCTCCCTGACCTTCTAAGTAAGGGGACCGGTTAGCGGCATTGAGTAAAGAACTTTAGGAAGGAACTCTTTTCTCCGACCTCAAAACAGAAGGAGGACTCTTTTGATCTTGGCTATTTTCTTAGCGACTCTTCCTGGCTCTGAGTTGAATCCGAAAGCCCCTATCTCCTCTGTATTCCAATTGCAAAACTTACGCTGGTCTTAAGCCAGCGTTGAGTGCCTCCTGACTAAAGGATGACTGTAGCTTTCTTTACATTCTCGTAAGCACAACCACACTATTCCCATTCCTCTAAGCATGAAATGAAAGGGCTTCACCTGCCTATATACCAAGTCGGAAGAAGGAGTTTTCGAGAAAAGGCCCATCTTTCCGTAAAAGAAGGGATTGAGAGTATAGTCTTACCAATTTGATTTTAGAAAAAGAAAAAGCCCATTTCTTATAAGATAAGGGGGAGACCGATTGAATGAGAAAGCAATCAGGAACGAAGTAGCTCGCCTAAAAGGATAGGAACGACTTCAACAAGAGGAACTACTCTTTACTTCGATAAAGAAAGAGCTTTCTAAAGAGAGTTGCTTACTACGAAAAGGAAGATGCCCCACTAGTCTTATTTTCTTGATCACTAGCCCTTACTCTCAGTCAATGATTCAAGAACGAATACCGAGGCAGCCAACAACACGAGGGGCGTTCAAACTACCATTTGGTAGAACCAATATTTCCTCAACATAGTGGCCAAGCATAGAGCCCGGACCTTAACTAACAATCGATTTAAAGAACCAAGCGAGCATCGAGCAGTTCTTATTATGGATTTACGATCGAGGAACTACCGGCATGGCATGACCTTACTCATTCTAACAAACGAGTTCTCTCAACTCCCTGAGATCTATGACATTGACTGGCCAAGGAAGTGAAGCTTGCTTGACCAAAGGGGGAGCTCACTTCCTTAACCAGAGAATAAGGCAAGGGCCTCTATGTATGGCTTTACTTTACAGTTGAATTGAAGATCTAGCTTCTGACCTCTCCTCATATCAATCAAAAGATAGCAATCGAATACCAAGAGCCCTGAGGAAGGAGCTCACTCACTCATTGGGGAAAGCCTAGCCGCTACACGAATTGCCTTTAACTGCGTATTATTAAGAGTGAAGCTCAGGGATATCTACTTTTGCTTTAGCCAGGCCTGCTGGAAGGCTCTTTTTTTCACCCTTTACAAGAGAGTAACTAAGCTTTCGGACAACAGCAACTAACTCCCCTGCATAGCTACACCGGCCTCGCCTCTTGCTTTTTGTTTATAGAAAGCGTGTTCAAGGCGTCAAGTCCTTTCGTTTAGTACGAGATCGCACTTCGCGGTGCTTTGCTTACATTACACCTCTGGTCTATCAAAGTTTAGTTCATCGTCCAAGAACAAATGCCTCTTCAAAAGAGAATCTCGAAGAACTAGACGATCCTTACCAGTCTTACTAGGCAGGACAGAAACCAATCCTAGAACTACAAGATGATACCTTAGAAGCTACTTCTCCTAACGACAAGTAAAGGCATACCCTCCAATAAAGGAGAGCGGCTTTCCCTCTATTAGAAGACAAGAATGGAAGTCACAATGGGAAAGGGGAAAGCTCAACCGCGTGGCACAAAACAGTGGGTTTGGGTTCCTGGTCTTGTCTTCCTTCCGGCTAAAGCTTCAAGTCTCAATCCGAAGTCAAAGAGAAAATAATAGAGAAATAGATGCCCACTCTTCTCCCGGTGTAGCTGCAAATCACCTATTGAGTTACGAGAGGGAATCCACCCTTTCTTTTCACACGCACGAGTTTCGTCTTCCCCCCTGATCTAGTTGACTCACCTTACGTTTCGATCACATAGGAGACATCGCGTCAAGAGCACATGGAAAGACTAATCTATCTAATAAAGGCTTTTCGCTTTTCGCTTCCGAGGAAGGGGATTTACCAATGGGACAATGGGAGAAGGTCTCTGGTTCAGTGCCACATTAAAGGAAGGCTCAAAAGCCAAGTCGGTTTGAAGTCGGACATTGATTGATTGACGTTCGTTCAAAGCAATCAGTTGGGGAAGCTACAGCGTAACAGCCTGGAAAACAAATCCCAGAAAAGGCTTCCATATTCAAAGATCAATGAAGACGAGCATTCTCGAATTTCCCTTGGCCTTGAATTCACTCTGATTTACGCTACCCGGCCCACTCAAAGCTTGAAGGATGGAAAGCAGATCGAAGAGATAGATCGGTCGGGGCTTACCTCTGTTTTTGAACAAGAAGGAGATTGGTCAAGGTTCGTTATCTTAAGCATTCCTGTTGGAACGACTGGCTGAGAAAAGCAAACTATAAGACTGCGCTTGACGTCAATAGTCCTAGTTAGTAGGTATGGGCTCATGGGCTCACTTTCGGGTGCAGTCGGGCAGGCATTGACCGTTCCATGTCGAACCCTAGGTGAGACAGATCTAGTAGTCAGCTAGGGCGCTTTGATCATTCCTTCGATCGTGTCTGACATCCGGAGGAATTTGTCTTTGTTCATATAAAATGAACTCAGAAGTAATAGAATCTCTTTCTTTTAGGACTGCCATTAACTGACTGGAAGGTAATAGAAGACGAAGACGCAACAATCTTCATCTGCTTCTTTGCGTCTGCTCTAGTTCCTAGGTAAGAATACCACTAGCACCTCTTAGATCTAGCCCTCTCTTTCCTGCTGAAACTAGATGTGCTTCTGGTGCTTTCGTTCCCTTCTTCTCTTTTCTATCTTTTCTTCCAACAAGCTAGTAGGCTGCTCAGTCAGCAATCTCGGTTGCTTTTTGTGACTCATTTCATTCGAAGTCCCCATCTTTGGTGGGCTTCCGGATGGACCATTCCTTCTTTCCATTTCCGATTCCAGCCTAGAAGTTCTTGAATCAACCTTAATTGAAAATGGAACAATCATTCACTAGCAGCATGATCCCTACTTTAACTGCTTCCTCTCCCAGACTCGATCTTAGTCGAAATCTATTGACCTTTTCTTCTTTGAATTCTACCCTTCTCTTTCGAATTTATGGTTCTCATTCGATCTCTCAAGTGGGAAAGCCTTCTTCTCTAAGACTGCTTTCTCATTCCTACTCTTCTACCCCTAGTCTCAATTCTCAAGAAGTGAGCGAGACGGCAAGTCTGCCTTGTCCAGAACGGAAAGCAAGCAAGAAAGCTAGCCATCTTCGACCTCATCTTCTGGCCACACTTCCTCGGGCCGATTTACGACCTGAAGTCACTCGAGAAGTGGTGAAGGACCGATTGACACGGCTCTTCGCTTGTCAGGCCCTGCTTTTGGCCAAGGAAAGGGTAGGGGAAGGGTACAACTGGCAGGCCGGTATCTTAAGCACTAACGCATCTTCTCACACAGCCCAAAGTCTGCTGCAGGAGGCTTTCCCTGAATGGCAAGGAAGTGAGATCGAGGTCCACTTCAAAAAGGCTTGGTCATCTCTTTGTCGACTGATTCACCAACTAGACCAGGCTCCCTTTGTTTGCGGTGACTTTAGTTTGGAAGAAGTGAGTCAGATTGCCCGGTCTAGGCAAAGAAAGAAAGCGACTAGAAAGACTATCCCTGGTCCCATCGTCGAGAGCGGTACCGCTGAGCAGCAGCTGCCCGAGCCAGGCCCATTCCAAGAGGCTAGATCGTACTAATCCGACTAATCAGACGTTAGCCCTGAGTCTGCTGGGTCTTCCTTGTACTGGAATGGAAGTGTAGATATGTTGCGCCCACCCGAAGTTATTCTATTATGAATTGTCGCGCCTTCGAGTTCAATAAATTTAAATAAGGTTGAGTTCCTTCGCTCCATTCCGAGCTGCTATCTCCGACCGAGCATAAGCGATTGCAGGTTTTAACTAATATAATATTTTAAAGTGAAATTCCAATCGAAATAGCGTATGAAATGAAATCCCAAACAATGCCCAAAGACTCCCATGCCTTTCTTGGTCGGACCAACCCAACCGGCGATTTCCGTTTGTTTTCCTGAATTGGGAGAGCAAGAATCAGTCTCTCTTTTTGGGGGGGGGGAGCAGAGCAGTCAAAGAATGAACCAAACCAAATGATTGTTCTAGAATGGCTATTCCTCACAATTTCTCCTTGTGATGCAGCGGAACCATGGCAATTAGGATCTCAAGACGCAGCAACACCTATGATGCAAGGAATAATAGACTTACATCACGATATCTTTTTCTTCCTCATTCTGATTTTGGTTTTCGTATCACGGATCTTGGTTCGCGCTTTATGGCATTTCCACTATAAAAAAAATCCAATCCCGCAAAGGATTGTTCATGGAACTACTATCGAGATTCTTCGGACCATATTTCCTAGTATCATCCCGATGTTCATTGCTATACCATCATTTGCTCTGTTATACTCAATGGACGAGGTAGTAGTAGATCCAGCCATGACTATCAAAGCTATTGGACATCAATGGTATCGGAGTGCGCCTCTTCACGAGGGTTATTTAAGTGCAACGAAATGCCTTAAAGTTGAATATGGTTCGCGAAGCATCTGGCTTACCGGTAATCTCCCATTCCCGCCGTCGAGAGACTTTCATAACTATAGCATGCCAGAAACGGGGAGTTGAGGTGGTTAGACCTATACCCCGAAATGCTCCCAGCATAGGAGCCTATGGTTCCATTCTTGTTGTTGCTGGAGGTACACATCCCTCTTCTCGGTGTGGAGCGATATACGAGAAATAGATGCTCAGCCTGCAATGTCCGATAACGGCGCTGAAGTAGTGAATCTATCGGCACCATAGCGGTGGCATACAACTTTGGACCTAACGGCCGGCCCAGTAACCTTTCGGAATGGGGGATCCCCGTTGGCAACAACCACGGTAGTAGTTGCGGAACTACTGGGCCGGGAGAGGACAACCTCTTGTTCCTGCTCCTCTTTCTTCGCTTCGGGGACGGAGGTCCTACGGTAGGTAACAGCAGGCACAAGCAACTTGACCGAAGGGGACCAGCGCTTCTACTCCTCCACCGAGGAGCCGTTCGCAGCGAGAAGCAAGGGATGTCGTGAACGGTGGGAGGTCACAGAGAATTGACCTATTCATAGAGTGATCCTATGATCAATACAGGATATAGACTATCTCTTTCTTTATTCTATTCTTTTTCTGAAAAAAAAGAAGGGTGACTCAACTTCTCAGCTAGAGTTGGGGGTGGGACCCGTTGGCATAATGCACGCTGGAACGTGGGAATTCGAGGTCTCATGAACTACTACTAAAAACCTACCTTGTTTTTGTTTTGTTTGTGGACAAACGATATCCGGTCAGGCCTATGGATGGATCCTTTTAGATCTACGGGCCGGCCGTTCACATGAGCATAGGGAATCTATACTCGAGCGTTCAACTGGGCCCCTGACAGGATAGGTGAGGAATCACTCTGGATCTTCTTTATTGGGGCCTACAACTTCGCCGAGCCGACTAGCATCCCTTTCCACTGCGCATTTCTCGAACAAAGAAGACGACTATAGGATCGAATTCGCTTTCCGTGGTGAACTGGTCGTCCCATACCTTCTGCCTGTCTCATATGTGTGGAACCAGGTCTTTTTCGGTTCCAGCCTCCCCCTCGAATACATAGGGTAGGTAGGGCTGGGTGAGAAACGGTTCCCTGTTGCCAAGAAACTTTCCCCGGCCTTCGATTCCCCTTACTCATAAAGGGTCTTACGGTCGGGAGAACTACCTAACTAAAGAGAAATAGTGTTCTTTCTAAGAGTAGGCGTGGAGAGCTTTTTGCGGGGAAACTTGCAAGTAAAGTTTGGAGGGAGGCGGGCGTCGACCCAACCTTATGAGTATTCGGACTATAACAGTTCCGATGAACAGTCACTCACTTTTGACAGTTATACGATTCCAGAAGATGATCCAGAATTGGGTCAATCACGTTTATTAGAAGTGGACAATAGAGTGGTTGTACCAGCCAAAACTCATCTACGTATTATTGTAACACCTGCTGATGTACCTCATAGTTGGGCTGTACCTTCCTCAGGTGTCAAATGTGATGCTGTACCTGGGCGTTTAAATCAGACCTCTATTTCGGTACAACGAGAAGGAGTTTACTATGGTCAGTGCAGTGAGATTTGTGGAACTAATCATGCCTTTACGCGTGCGCCCGGAAAGATAGGCCGACTGCTGAGCCCACTCTGGCTCAGCCGCACCACCCAGGGTGCGAGCCACCCGAGAAGCAAGCTATTACAGCGAGCGGCTGGAGCAGTATGGAGCCGAGGAGCAAGGCAGTAGATAAGATAGAAGAAGGGGCCAGGCTCCCGGTGGAGCAGAGGATACGGTTAGGATAACGAACTTGAAACGCGGAGCCCGAGCGGCCGGCGAGCGAGTGGTTAGTGGCCAATAGCGCCCTAGTTGATGGCATTCCTCTCTGCGGCTGGCACTCGAGGAACCACGGGGCACTCCATACAGAGCAAACAAGTCTTAGGGACGAGACGCCCGCGCAAGGACCTCAATTCTCATTAGGAGGTCGAACCAAGGACCTATGGAAGTCGGGGCTACCCCGTCCCCATGGGCAACGCAACAGTGTCCTGAGGGAGGAGTTTAGAGGCCTTATAGTAGCACGGACTTTTTTTTCTTTCTAGGTCATGCGAAGGGGGCCAGTCCAAGATCGTACTGTTCCTCTACAAAGACAACAGACGCTCTCAACGGCTAGGCGCCACTCTCTTTCTGAGATCTGAGTTATTCCAGCTTCTTCATGATTTCGTGCCGCGGTGAACAAACAAAACAAAAAAAAGAGGGCCATCTCAGCGGAAGGAGAAGGACCTGCAACGGCAGAGACTACTGACCCTCTTCTTGTTCCTAGCCGTCTGTTACGAGTCCGGGAAGCCTCCTCAATATGAGGGATCCCTCAAAATAGAGAAGGGCGGGCAGGGCTTCCGCAAGAGCCTCCCCCCCTCTTCCCGGTCAAGATAGATGGGAAGGAGCCCTATCAAGGCCATAACCAGCCTCTTTCTTTATGTACGTACACCTTTGTTTCAGGGTGGGGCCGCCCTTCCTCCTGCTAATCCGGCCATTTCCGAACCTGTCTTTCTCACCCCATTCAATTCAATGGAGGACTTCTCAATTCTTGCGATTCCCAGCCCCCCTTAGCTTATTATTCTATTATTATTCAAATACTAAAAAACTAGGGTTCCAAACCTTAGCTCGGCTAAATAGGCTCAATGATCTCTTTCTTCGATAGGCCGGTCCGGCGCTCCGCGTGGTTATATTCGTACATGTTCCGACTCGCCGGTCATTATGGATCTAGTGGCATGGCGAGGCAAAGGGGGGGGAAGCAACTACGAAGCTTCGTAGACTCGACAAGTCGCTCCGCTTATAGAATATAATGAAGCAAGCTAGCTTGCTTACTCTCCTAGTAGCGTACGTTGGCGGCAAGGAAGGAGGCATTGGAAAGACTAGACCATACTAAAGTCAAGAGGCATTCGGGAAGCGACTAGTCGCTTCTGGCGAAGCTTCTAGAAGGCCGACCACTACATAGAGAGATCCATATACCAGTCATGAGCGATAGCGAAGCCTAGAGAGGCGCAGGGCAGGATCGAAGAGCTTAGTGTGAAACGCTCAGGAAAGAAGCAGAGAAGGGGTTGTGCGCCCTCCGCCCCATCTTACTAATAATAATGAAGGGCTTTGATGCCAGCAAGCAAGCACCCTTGTAGTTGTTGGGGAGTAGGGTTCCAAACCCTGTTTTTTAGTATTTGAATATTATCTAAAATACAATAGAATCAAAAGCTTTCCTTTTAATAACGAATAAGGTAAGGCTATGAAGCCCTTCCTTCAGCTGGTTTTGCCTTGACCCTTGGAGAGGTTGGAGCTATGAAGCTTACCTTATTATTAGAGAAAGGGGAAAGGGCTTTTTCAGCTTGCTGCTCGCTTTCTCGCTTCCGAGAGGCGAAGGGGCCTGACTTACGGTTTCCAAGCCTGGCGCGAAGCGAAGGGATTGGATTTCACCTATGATCGGATCAGTGGGCAACCATAGTTTACTTTTTTCGTGGTGTTGTTGACGTTGTTGAAAGCGAATTTTTAAGTAGGCCTCGCTTTTCGGAGCTGCTCCCAGCTCACACTATGGTGGAGGAGGTGCCGTGAAGATCTAGGAGTGTGAGCAGTACGAGCTGAAAGGCTCCCATACTGTTTGGAGGGCAGGGGGCATAGATGCCAAACAAACCTGACCCCTATCTATCGTCGTAGAAGCTGTTCCTAGGAAAGATTATGGTTCTCGGGTATCCAATCAATTAATCCCCCAAACCGGGGAAGCTTAAGCGGAAATGAAAGAGTAGGGTGAGGGAAAAGGGGGGAAGCAACTAAATGGAAGGCTTCGCCCGCTCGCTCGAACGCTCGTTTAGTAGACAGCGAGTGGAGTGCATAAGCCCTTTTAGAAATAGGGGCGAGTACTACACGAGCTCGTAAGTCAAGTACGGAACGGGCCTTGTCTACGAAGCGGAGCGACCTCGTCTTGCTTGCTTCTGGCGAAGCTTCTAGCACTAGAGAATAGGCATTCTAGTATGGCAGGAATACTACCTTTTAGGTCGACCACTACATAGAAGCGATAGCGAAGCCAAGCCGTATAAAGGCGAGCAGCCCTTATAGCAACAGCAAACGGCCTACTTATAGCCTTTTTCCCCCGGGGACTTCAACGGGCCTTACAAGCTCATAAAACGGCAATTCTTCACGTTTTCCTCAGACAGTGAGAATGAATTACTTGATTGACATTGAAAGATATGTGTACCACACCGAAAAAAGAATATGCCGATATGCTTGATGTACCAGCCAAGCCGGCTCGACCGTCTACAGTATGAGGGATTCGCCCTTGCCTCAGACAGAAGAACAGCGGATTGAACAGGACAACCGGGAAGGGAAGCCTGACATAGATATTGATTTGAACAAAGGAACTTAAACCGGTACCAGAAACCAAACAAGAGATGGAATTCCAGATTGAACAGATGACCGACCTGCAATAAGACGAAAATAGAATTCCTAATTCCATTCTCTAAGACGAACTAAAGGGATGTCTCTAAGCAGCCAAGGCCAAGAGCAAGCAGGAGGAGTAGTCCTATCTGCCTAGAAGGATTCGATAAAGAGAATGTGAGTGGGCAGGAGATTCATAGACACAGAAAGAGAAGACCAAAAGGAGCAGAAGGCACTCAGTTGTTTCTGTGAAATCAAGGAGCAAGAGGTTCCACTTTTACACTTTCCCGAAGAGAGCTCGAAGCAATAAGATGAAAGATGGGATGAGATGCTAGCCTTAGCGCAGAAGATCAATCATTGAGCCTTAGGCCACTACCGAGCAGCAATGGAGGATCATAACCACTTGAGAGATGATCCTTACTTGAAAAGGCGGAGACAATACCTCTTGTTGCGACAAATCGAGTTTCAAAAGCCCATTTTTCAATCACATTTTCAGGCACACCAGTAAAAGAGACATCGGACCCATGAAAGTCCCCTTTTTTACTAATATACACGGGCTTCTGAGAGGATTCTTTAATCAACCAAAACCTGCAACAGAGTCCTTCATTTCTACCACTTACAAGTTGAGAGATGTTCAATTCCCAATGGCAGAAGAAGGATGCAAGCTGGAAGGACTTGGACAAGATATTCTTCACTCGGACAGGAGATGCAGCGCGCTTAGCGTCGGAAAGATCCCTCTACATGGGTGTGCTATCAAACTAGGAGAAGAACAGAACTAAACGGATCAATTCCTTTGACCGGTCGTTTCGAGCTTCCAGTTCTTCTGGATTGCTAACGTGGTTCGATGACGCCGACGGAAGGAACCAACATCTATGAACCCAGTGACCCTCTCATCCTTGGATAGCTCTCGGGATGGATTGATGGATTTACAGCTTCCGTGGGCGATCTCCGAATCTCTAAGCAAGAAGGATTGAAAGTTTGAAAGACCTTAAGATTGCATAGTCGACTATGATAACTCTCTTCTCTCTCTGTCTTTCCTTCTGTCAAACGTCTTGCGCTGTACCCTTAAGCTAGCTTTTGCGTCAAGGGGGTAGCGACTGTTTAAATAACCCGTTCTATCTATCATATACTGGTGTCCGCTTTTCACGAGAATCAAGTTTACCAGTTGAAAAAACGACCTTCTTTTTAAGCCTTCATTCATTTTTTGGTTACTTGTCCTCGAGGTACGATGTTTGTGAAGGCGGTAGATGCTACATTAGAAGTGAAGGATGCAATTCAATTCTTCTGACTGGCGCAGATGATTGTCTTCTTTAAGGTAGGAGAGGCGTAGTGCAGGTTCTCGCTGATAACGTTGCTAACTGTTTTTGTATGTTGCAGCAGGCAAGAAATTAGAGCACCGGTCGGTAAGCGAACTGAAAGATTGGAAGAATTTCATTTTCTCGTCCACAAATAGGAGTTAACCTAGTGAAGCCTAGAAGGATTCTCTTGAGTCATTGTATATTAATACAGAAAGAAGTAGTTCAAATAGCTGCTCCAGCGAAGACTTTAGATGCGGACATAGCTCATGGCGAAAGGCCTTGAATCACTCCTTTCCATTCCATTGGGTCTAGCAGGCAAGAGGGGAGGATGCTATCCTATTATGCTATGCCCCAGTTGCAGCGGTGCCGAGATGCCGGGGATAAAGTACTAGTTCGCTTAGTCAATCTTTTGCCTACATCTCTAGCTGCACAAGGCCAGTATGTGAATACTTGGAGAGTGCAGTACAAGGTAGGCGGTCTTTGCTGCTTTGCTTGGTTTATAAGCTCGCTCGTAAGGCGAGGATAAGCAGTTCTATCGGAGTCTCGATTCGCGTCAATCTGTACATGCTGGCCGGGCTAAATATGCAAGCATTTGAGGACTAAAACCTCCATTTAGGGACCGAGGGCTGTGAAGCATGCTGGGAATGAGGTAAGGACCTCTTCTCTCTGACGTAGCCAAAGCGAGAACCATTCGACCGAGGTCGAGATCTAAGCCGGTCCATAGCACAGGTGCTGCAGTGAAAGATTCCGCCGTAGCTAGATGCCTTGAAGAAAGAGCAAAAAGACTCACTTTGGGTCCATGGCTCCAGTCAAAATGGCCCTTCCCTCCCTGAAAGCCCTGATCGTAGACCACCCTTTGCCATTCTTTTTCCAATGAGGAGTCTGACCGATGAACCTTGGGAGCATCCCGGGCAAGATCTATGGCTTCAGCTGCGGCTAAGCGAACTACCTATTCTATATATTCTATAGAAGTGAATATGAGAGAAAAAGCGCTTCTTTCACATAGTGGGAGGCTGGCCTTCTCTCTTCCCAATTCTCCCAATGAGACCTCTTTCACTCACTTAGTGGACGACCCAGAGGACTTTAATAAAGCCCCCTTTTGCCTCATCACGATCTCCCGGTGAAGTAGCGGCTCCCTCCTATTACTATTTCTGGGGTGGAGTCGAAGCTATGGCACCAGAAAGTCAAAGAGATTCCTTCCCGAACCACTCGTGTAGTCTTCTTCCTGCCTCCCAGTTAGGCCCTATCTCGCTTTCCAAGTCTCATTTGGATGAGGCGCCGGCGCTACTAAATGCAACTCTCATTTCAACATTCTTCTCTATTGGCCCTTCCTTCTCTATCTGCCTAGAGAACCTCTCTTTCCCTACAAGGCACTAGAAGGTC
>OX381723.1:380000-437500 GCA_947179155.2 Hedera helix
GCCCTTCTCACGGAGCCGTACGTGGACGTTACCGCTCATACAGCTCCCAGCCAGCAAGCAGTTAGCCTTCCTCTACAAGGAATGGAAGTGTGGATGAATCGACATCAAATAGAGAAATTCGGTTTTTCTTTTCAGCAATAACATGATAAGAGCATCCCTTTCACAAAAACCTACAGACCCCCCTATTCTGCCACTTCAGCACCTTGTGATCTTTGAGAAGATCATTACGAGCCCTCTCCTAGAAGGTTTTTGTAGATTCACAAAATTCCATGGTGGATCAGGACGAGAATGAATCCGGGAATCCAGGACATACTCATCCCGGAGCTTATGCTCTCCTCTGGGGAGGGGTTTTTTATAGAGAGAGAGGTGAGTCGAGGGTAGCCTCCCGCTTGACCGATTTCTCGGAGTCGGAGGAAGATCTCTCATCTGATGACCCTGAACAAGAAGGAGCTGCTCTCGATGTGAGATCAGCAGCAAAAGAAAGAAGAGGAATTGGATGCCCCAGAGCAGCAGCCCCCGGATAAGCCTTAAAAAAAAACACACACAACGGACCGGACACAAACAAAAGAAACAAGAAAAGAGCCATGATCCTATGTTCGTTTTCGCCCTGCCCTGATGATGCGCTCCTAGCTCGCGGAGCTACATACCGGAAAAAGAAAAAGACTCTCTCTATTACTTTGAGAAGAGAATCGTTGGTTTGACCGACGGACTACGTGGGAAATACGAGATCTAGGCAAGCCGCTACATGTTCTCCCCTTGCCCTTGAACGAGAGAAGAACTACTTATCTTCTCTTAGGTAGCGGTCGATCGGTTCGCATCTATGGTCAATCAATAGGTCCGCGGATCTATTCTTCTATACGATAAATCGCCATCTCGTAGCACCACCACGACACCGACAAAACCCCCGATTTCCCGACAGTTAGGTAGCCGATAGTAGTAGAAGCTCTAAGGCCGCTATTCCTGACAAGGAATAGAGTAAGGCCTTTACCGATCTGTTCTAGTCATCCGTTCTCCAAACGTTGTATATATCAGAATAACCTAGCTCCAAGGATGCCTCTTCGAAGAATTTATTCTTTTTTGTTTTTGTATTTTTTATTCGAATTAGTACTTCTGTTTTCCTCCGGTATGCTGCTCCATCATCTTCTATCCTGCGCCTAAGTAGTTGAAGGGGCCAAGTTGCATAATCGTTTTGGCTTTCTGATTATACTTCGCTTGCTTGCACGACCGCCACTCCACTCCTCTTTGCTTGAAAAAAAGAGGAAGCATAGACAAGAGCAAGAGCAACGGTTTACTCGGTTGAAGCAATAGAGGCATAAATCAAGCTAGCAGCAGACCTCGTGGCAAAGCTATAAGTCACAAATTTTATATCAATAGAAGATCCCGTGCCTGCAGGAGCAGCTTACCCCACAGCATAACAGTGAGAAGCACCAATTGAGGTTTTTCCGGAACCACCAGCAGAGAAAGCAGCGGAAAGGAAGGTAGCAGTAGTTTAAGAATGTAGCTGACTAAGTTCCAGCAGCGAATTCAATGGCAAATCTAGGCGTGGATCGAGATTGAGTCCATGTTCGAGCGCATGCATTAAAGCCAGAAGCAAAGGTAGAGGTAGCGGGTTCACCCGTTGATTCAGAACCAACAATAGTTGATTGCATACCCAGTTGTCCTCGTTTACTTAGATTCAGTTGGAGCTCAAAAGCTTGTTTCAACATCCGAGGCAATTCGAGTACCGGAGCTCGCAGCAGAGCCTGTGGCAAAGGCAGACTTTTTGGTTTAATTTCCAGTTTCAGTTCGAGAACCAATGCCAGTGGATCCCACAAAGGTAAAGGTTGGAGCAAAGATGGGAAGCAGCTGGAGCAAGCATAGTAGGTAGCTAGAGCATAGGCAGAGACAAAGCAAGCGCCAGGGTGGGAGGAAAAAGAAGGAAGCTGAGAAGGGCAAGGCAGGGAAAGAAAGGCATTACCAGAAGGAAAGTAGTCCAACTCAATGTCTTACGCATCAGTGGCATTTGAATGAAAGCAGTAAGTCAGTGGCCAAGAATCCTCGATTTTGGAGTTACCGGCTCAAGGCAGCTCATGGGAATTTCTTTAAGTAAGAACGATCCCCAGTGTCATCCTCTTCGTCTTCTCGAAAGGAAGCGAGTGACGAGAGGGTAGCAAAGAGAGGACCACTCTTTAGTAAGATAGCAGCCAGTGAAAGAGTAGAACTTATTCTCTCCATTCAGAGAGAGTAAAGCCCATTCCTTCATATGCTTACAGTAGTATAAGGAGTCCGTTCGTGCCAAGAAAAGAAGTCCAATAGCTGCGCTTACAACAGATTCAATGGCATTTATTCCTCTAAGCATGCTACCAGTCCTAGCTACTGAGACTGACTCTAGAGAACTTGAATAAGATTCTCTTTCACTCCCGGCTGAGTCAACAAAAATTTGTATAACAGAGGGAAGAGCCTATCCTTTTCTTTTTTCTATCCTGGAGCCAGGTCCGGGCATTGACTCATTGATAGCACAGGGCACAGGGATGAAATACCAGCTTTTTCAACAAGAGCGGAATCGTTCACAACTATCTTCTCTACCTAATCCACTGCTGATGGAGTCGAGCTAAGCGCAGGGCTTCTTCCAGATCCGGAGAACAGAGCAGCAGCAAGACCAGCAGATTCAAGAGTCTCAGAAGGAAAGTCTCAACCAACCCTTGAGTACGAAAGTAGGCTCTTCCTTTATTACGCCATTCTTTCCATCGAGCACAGAAAAGACCTCTTTATGCCAACTCCAAGACCTAGTGAAAGCTTGAAATCATAAAGCCATATGGACGATCCGAGTCTTGTGTGGAGAGCACCCTGGATGGCTCCATGCGATGTGATATACAGATGTGGCAAAACCTAAAAGTTCCTTTACTCGGGCTGTGGGGAGCCATTAGCTATGCACCTGCAATGGTTAGGAGGCAGATTGGATCAAAAAGGAATTCATCACTTCTGGTGGAGGCCTGCGAGCTACTATCTCTTCCTGCCTACCTGTACACAAGGCCTTTACGCAAGATTCCACCCTTGATCTTGATATTGAATTCCGGGATTTCCGCTTAAATTCAAGCATAGAGGACAAAGATGAAGAGTAAGCTACCTTGACCATCTTCCGAAGTTCTAAATAATCTACTGATCAAAGGCTGTAAGAGCTGACTGCTCTACATTCAGTCGCGCCACAGTGATCCCCGACCCGGCTCAACATTCTTGGAAAACAATGGCACCGGTTCTACTTTCTCTCGTTGTCCTGCTTACGCATTAGACAATAGAGTCTCCCCAGGGAAAGTACACATCTTCTGTACCCTTTCAGCCTTGCCCGTATCCCCTTTTTGTCTGGGCAAGCCCTTATAGCCGTTAGAAGAGCACGAACTATAAAGCGGAAGAGCTTGATTTCCCAAACCACCCACTCAAGTTTGAGGTTCGTAAGAACCACGAAGAAGAAAGGCGGCCGAGCTATCAAGTCACGATCCGGCTGGAAAACAAAGCGAAAAAGTGCGTATAGCGAATAGAATAAAAGAAAGAGCAACAAGCTACAAATACAAATAGGTGCAAATTCTGACATCACCACAGCCCACTTGGTTCTATCGCTCCTTGCTCGCGGAGCGGCATACCGGAAAAAAAGAAGGATTCCATCCAGCCCATAGGTTCTCCCTACAGCTACCTTGTTGCGAACGAAAGCCAAGCCGGGTCGCGACGGACTAGGTCGAAGAAGAAGTGCTCGTTCATGTCGTCACCCCAATTAGAAGAATTACGATGGTATCCCCTTCGAGCTCAAAATCCAAACTCTTCTATCGGGCTCCAAAGGCTAAATAGCTATTGATTTTATTATATCAATGAGCACGGCTAAAGCATCAACCTCCCAATCATTCATGTTCCTCCCCAAACCACGATTCCAAGAGATTTCATCCTGGTTTCTCATAGTACATTGACTAATCGCAACACCTGGATAAAACATGTATGGATGGAAACTCCAAGCACAACGTCAATTCACCACATCAAAGATCCTCCCAAAAACGAATTGAGGATCCCTGCCCACTTGATTTATTGATGATTCCACGGACGGATTGAATTCGATTCAATGAGGCGAGAGATAAGGCTTTTGTTCTAATCCCAGATCGACTCCGCCTCTTCTGATCACCCAATCCTCGCTATCTGCTATCCGGCGAAGCGACCAAAGGCCATTTATGGACTCGACTGAGAAGGGGAGGGATACGCTTCGCTTCTTAACTCCTCGCTCCAAAGTTGGCGGGTGGTTATCGAGGTTTGCAAAGTCTAAAACTGAAGCATGTTGGATGCACCCAAACCCGGTTCACCAAAAGTCTCTTAGCAGAGGAACGGAGTAGCTCGACCAACGGGATTGGTCCTTTCCATAAACTTTGACTCGCCTATGAAAGCGACAGGCGAATTTCTTTTGCAGTTTTGGTCTTGTTAACGAGGCAGAAGAAAGCTTGTTAGCTCAAGTCAAGATAGCTGCTCCGGGTTGCAGTGCATAGTTAGCGTGGATGCGATAGCGCTGGTCTTTGAGGCGCGAGAGCTTCATCTCGGTGGAAGGGTTCCATTGTGACACTGGTCTTTATCGTCGAGCGAAGCGAGTGGCGAGACAAGCTCACGAAGCGATCTGGGAGCGAAGCGGGTTAGTTCTATCCGTCGAGCGAGAGATGAACTGAATCGTATGTCGTCAAGTGAATGAGCTTCTTCCTCGTGAACTCCAGAAAGGAGGGAACTCAAGCAAAGAGACCATAGAATGGTACTGCTACTTGAAAGCCTAGGGCTAATAGCAAGACAGAGAGATTCGTGGAGAGATGTGCTATACTATGTCTATTTTCTCACCATCATATTTATGATTCCAGTTACCATCAGATTGAATGAAAGGGATGACCAGCAGATGATAGCAAGGCTAAACAGATTCGAGATTCTCGATCAGATGAGCGGACAGGGCAAGCACGTACTACCAGAAGAGTAGACCTCAGAGCGATAGATTCCCAGTGCTTGAATAAACTTACTTGGAGCCTTCCTTCACTCCTGAACTAGACTCAACTGAGTGCGCCTATGATAGGATCCTGCTACTAAGGAAAGGACTCTAAGAGACTGACTTGCGATCTAAAGAAAGTGAAATTCAGGTCGAAAAGAAAGTCTATTTGAGAGAATCTTTCAGCTTCCATCTAGAAGAGAGCTTGAACACGCCTTCTTACTAGCCCATAGAGAGTGATTCCAGGAAAGGGCAGAGCTGCTAACCTTAGCATCAGCAGGAGATAGAGAAGGGCGCTTGACCAATAGCCCTTGCGAGCCTTACCTGGAGCCTAGACCGAAGAGAGTAGATGTAGATATGCGCTATATTAGGGGGGATATAGACTAGAAAAGTCCAATACTACTATTGGCTAATGGAATAACTTAGTCTAGCTCAATTACATATGATGAAAGAAAGCAGCATAGCAAATGATTCTTTAGCTAATGAGATTCACACTCATTCACCAGGAAAGACCAATCACCAATACCAGTTCAGCGGAAAAGAGATGGCATGGGGGAATTGAATAAATACGGGAAGGCGGGAATGACATAGGGAATGGGATACTTCGAATGGAAAGAACTCAACCGATTTGATCAGAGACGCTTGTACGCTTTCCGACGGATCTATTGGATTGAAGACAAATGAGCGCTCGAACGGCCGAGCCGATGACCGTTTGGCGGGACTTTTCATTTAAGGGAACTTACCAATATATTATTTACTATGAATGCCCACATGATCTTGAAATATTTTATTCGAGAGCTCGAAAAGGAAAGTGGAATGAACGAGATTCGACGATAGCTCGAACAGGTACAGTAGCAACTTCAGTATCAGGGGAATAAAATGGATAATCAAACTGCTAAGGTGAGTTTACTCTCCCTTTAGAAGATGGAAGTTTACTTACAAAGAAAAAGGTAAGCGTTGGTATAATATTTTTCAGTCTCAGTTCTTTCTTTAGTCAGGGAATTAGCTTGTTGCTCAAGGGAAGGATCTATGTAATAAGAGTTTAATAAGGATTCTTCTAAGCGCTGGAGTCCGAAGGGTCCGAAGGAGTGGTATCAAGCCTGCTCGTAGCTCACCCGTAACCCGTAAAGTAGGCAATCTGTAATATTGTTGAGGAGCCTGTTACCCCATCCGAAGAGGAGAATCTCTAATAAGCTTTCTTCGAAGCCCAAGTGAAAAGACAGCTCGCTCAGTCGAACCGAACTTCGAATCCAATAAATCCAATGTATCATAGAAGGATAAGCTGTGAGCTAGGGTAATATGGAATATTAGAACGGGTTATAGGTTCAGCAAGGACAGGTTAGAATGGTAATATAGATAGGTAGTTTGCTCACGAGCTGCAATCAATAGAAAGGGATCCACCCTCAATAGAAGAGGATCGGATCCACCTGAAGTAGTCAAGTCCCAATCAATGGAAGAAGTGGACTCTCTCCGACCTGCGAGCCATGAAACAGAATCGATTGAATACGTGGAGTTCAGAAGTGGAAAGAAATTAGTGGCATGAGAAGAAGTAGGGACGGGACTGAGGGAAGTCATTCCAGGCAAGAGAGCCAATCAGGGAAATCCTCCCGGTAGAAGCGAATAGACAGAAGTAGGAAAGAAATTAGGAAAATATCTTAAGAAAGATCAGAAGGCGAGATAGCAGTGTTCATTCAGGCAGGAAGGACGTACTCTAGTTGGTTTCCAACGCATCTCATTTTCCCAGAAAAAGAACCCGCGCAGGAAGATCGGGGTGTAGTAACAGCAAGAAAGACAGCGGCATTCGAGGAGAATTCGAAGAATTAGATCCGCCGGAAAGAGAGATCAAGATGTGGAACAAATAAAATCGCTTTACTCACGGCATTGCCATTCCTCTTGGGGAACTATACCCCACTCCTGAGCCAGGATCAAACCCTCTTTTTCGAGGAAGATTTATAGCTCTTCGTCACCCTGGTTACGAGCCAACGGTAGAGCAAATTCCTCAGCTTCCACACATGTCAAAGAATGCATTGATTTCGCATTTGTCGACCAGTGGATCGGAGCGGAACTATGTGTGCCCGATTGACACACTGAAGAACCAATATCAGCTAAGGAAGATTTGTACCTGCTGTGTGCCATGACTCCTCGAGGGCTAGGATGTCTTGAAATGATCCCTTTTGGGACTTCAAAATTGAGAAAAAATGCTCGTTTTTCAAATTAGTTTATTGCGTTGCGCTTTAGCTCAAAAAAAGCTCACTGGATAAATTATCTCATTGGGAGGAAATGGGGCGCATTCGGCTCTACCTCTCGCGGCAACCCATCGTCGTGGTCGAACGTGGAACATCAATGAAGAACTTCTCAGAACGACCGCTAGGGGTCTTCTATAGTAGCTATATATTGCGTATAGATAATAGAATCTATACTATATATGTAATTTTGTGTAGCTGTGATACCCGAAACTCAGGTTTTTCTTAAGACAGAATGGCCACAGAACGCGTATCCGAACTCGTGTACTAATAAAAAAACTTGTTAGGTTAGAAAGGGTGCTGGGCCTTGCCCTCAATTATGAGGATCAACCATGTTCTTTGTTGGGCGAGCACGCAGAGAGAGATGCTCTTGACTCTTCTTATCTTCGAGAGAATTGGCCCTTTGACCCTCTTATTCGCCTTCCAATTGTGTAGATATTGAACCCTATTTAGAAAGCAGAAAACAAGTGGAGAATTCGTACGTTTAGAAAAGCTAGGATGAATTTCTTTATCTTTCTTCTCTCTTTACAGAATTGTGAAGCTGGCGAAGAAGGTAGATAGTTCGACCTTTTCGTCTATTATGTCTCCTTGTCTTTCCGTGGATGACGTGGAGCAGTATCTAGATGACCTCGTTGAGAAGTTGCCAGTTATCTGTGAGCGTTATCTGGGAACCATCTCATCCATTCCCCTTGAACAAGGGATTAGATGGGATCCTACATGGAAATCCTTCCCCAGTGCGCATTTTATTTTGTCAACAAGTTGTTTGGAAAGAAACTCCGTAGTATCCTTCCTTGCGCTTTATTTGAGTTGGCTGCGTACGGTTATTTATCTACTCTAACCTGGATGAGTTCGATAGACTTCACACAGGGAGTGCTTTGGCCTTTCAGAGTCCGTTACGCCTTTGATGAGAATAAGAGTCCTCTGACGTCAGAGGACATGGACGAGTATGAGGACAATGTCGCGTCCCGCATGATGAGTCTTGAAGACCTTCCAGAGTGTGGGTTAGATCTCGATGGACGACTGTGTGCTGCCGTGGAAGGAGGAGGCAAGCGGCGCATCTTTGCCATTGGCAATTATGTTAACCAAAGGCTTCTGAGGCCAGTCCATGTATGGCTGATGAAGGTCCTCAAGACAATCCCGATAGGTGGTACATTCCATCAGGAGCGTCCATTGGTTAACCTGATAGGTCAGAATCACCTTTTTTGTTTTGATTTGAAGTAGGATACGATATTTCTATCTTTTTACACTATATATGATATTATCGTAACTATACTAATATATACTATATATTTACTATACTACTTATTTCCTAGGAAAGAGGGCAGCGGAAAGGCTCTCCTCTGAATCAGAATGTGCGAAAAAAGCTCTTTCGAAAGAACAAGCCTTGTTGCCGAGGCGCTTTACAGCCCTAAAAGGCCGGTGCTCAAATGGATTAGAGCTTCTTTTTTTATAGAAGATGGAACTCTTTCTATAGTCTCTTCGTACGCCAGGCAAGCAGTTAAAGAAGCTGTTAGTCCGAGCTCCTCCGATCCTTATTCCCACCTCTGGCTGGGCTGGTCAATAGGGAGTCCTTGGGCGATCTTTCTCACTCCACTCGAAAAGAGAACTCTTCTCAGTGAGAGCTACTTGTAGGGCTAAGAGTTTGGAATAGAATCTAGTTCAAGCGGTCTCACTACCATTGGCTCAGCACAGAAGCTGCTGGCCAAGCTTATCTTCGATAACATCGGAAGAAGCTAAATCCAAGATGCATGCATCTTCGGTGCCATAGAAAAAGAAAAAAGCTTGAAAATAATGAGCTGAGCTATTACGCTTTTTAGGAGGTCTCAGGCCGGGGAAGAGAGGCAACTCCGTTGTGATGAACGTAGCTGTTGTTTGAGTTTCACCAGTGAGGCAGCTTGCTGTCGTTCCAATAGTTGTTGTTGTTCGCAAGCAAGCCAATGAATGACTTAAGCGATCCAGGCTTTTGAGTTTCAAAAAAAAACGGGTAGCTACCGGGTAACAGTTGTTGTTGTAGTTGTTCGTAGGGCTAGTAGAGACGGACTTGAACACGACAGAGAGGTAGCTCGCATAGTAATAGTGAAGTGCAATGAGGTAGCTCGAAATGAGGTAAGGATTTACGGTCGAGGATATGGGCTTCCCTGCAGACAAACAGAAACTGGGATTTCTTTCCTCTGCTATACGTATACTCGGCTCCATACTTATTGATTAGGAGGTGAGAGGTACGGCCGCCCTCGCTAAAAAGGCGGGAGCTAGATAGCTAGATTTAGTTGTGTTCCGGCAGTGGGGGCTTTTTAGAGTTCGGGGCTGCTTCGAGGGAAACCCAAGAAAAGATAGCTGAAAAAGAACCTAAAAGAAGAAAAACACAATTGCATAAGTGAGGGCACGAACAAAAAAGACAGAGAAAGCCCTCAAGGGTGTAATCAAAGCAGAATCAGAGCGTCGAGGACCAACGACGATGAGGGAGGAGAAGGAGATGAGCTAATTGGAAAAGACGAGTAAGGGACGGGGAGGGGGGTCATGGAAAAATTGGGTTCGACTCCCATAGCCCCGATGTGGCGAAAAAGACTGATTCAACGAGATATGCCTTGCCTGCATTAAGATTTAAAACTTGTCGTCTACTTTCAGGAAATGTTTGGAACAGAGAACTTACAATAATACAACGCCGCATTCTCCGAAGATTGAGGAACAAGAAGAGATCTATTAAGAGAAAGATTTATTCGAGAGAAAATCTTAACAGTTACATCCAATCACAAACTACACGAAAGTTGCCCCTTTTTCATGGAGATTTACCCATCACAGAGATGCACAGAGGAACAGAACGAACTTCATATATCCCTTTTCCACTCAATCCAGAAACAAGATCGGACGTTATTCCGGTTCGTCTCCATTTTCGTGAAACTATTCCTCAAGCAAGGCAGCCGATAAGTCATCGAAGGGTTTGTGTGAATAATGGAATGGTAAGCATTACTCATTTTAAAGTGTCCCACGGTGATATAATATCTTTTCAAGAAAATGATGCGAGAGCCCGCGGTGAAGAAATAAGGAGATCCTTCTATATCGAAATATCAGTTGAAAAAAGAATAGGCAAATTCCGGGATCACCCGGTAAGAATGTGGAGAAGAACCAAAACAGAATGGTTCCGCCTACTCAAAACTAAGAGGGGATGCCGCCTACTACTAAAAGACCGGTTTTTGCAACAGTTGCGTTCTTCTATGCAAGAAGAAGACTTAGAAAGAACAAAGAAGTTTGGATCCGAAAAAGTATGCTTAGGCAGTTCTTTCGCTGAGCACAACAGAATGAAGAGGAATTTGTATCATTTCAAATCCCTATTCTTATCGAAGAGAAGGAACGAGAAAAACCGAAATCTTCCTACCCGAACAAGAAGTCCTATAGTTTACAACTCTTCTTTATATAGTAATTCGACCTATTGCTCCGCATCCCCCCATCAGTTTACTATGAAGAGAAAAAGAAAAAGGGTCGAACTACCTACTCATTATTCGGAGGTGAATCATAGAACACTAAAAGCTGTGGTATCTTATGGACCTAACATAGGTCACATCCCTCACGACATAAGATTGAAAGATCCAAACCTTCTTCTTCGGAGCGGAAACGGACGTGGCCAAAACATATAAAGATGAAGAAACTAGGATGTAAAAAAAAAGCTCGAAGACAAAGAGAACCGGGCTTTTCCAAAGAATTCTTGTCGCTTTCCTTATTCTAGTTCCTTCTCTTTTTACTTTGCAATGCAAATTAGCCATTTTTTTTTATTTCTTTATGGAAAAAAATCCCCTTTTTCTAAATGAGGCTAATTTTTGTTTTCGCCTTTTATTATGGTTTTAGGGTGGGTTCCTATTTTTTGAACCTAGCTCAGGATTTCTCCTCTCTCATCCAACCTATGTCTGTTTTGCCCATTCCAGATGCGTTTAACGTGTCTCCAAAGATGGAAGAGAATCTTATATATATATATAAAACTTTTGACTATGGGAATGAAGATAGACTAATGCATATTCCCGGTGGCTCTCTTACACGTTGTATTCTTTTCACTCTTCAAGGCTACCGTCCTGAGGAGCTAGACGGAGTCTTTACTACTTTATGGACCGAGCGAGGGGACGCTCCTTTCTACTCGAAGGTGATGGAGAGTGAACTCTATCAAGAAAGCTTTAACCAGCATTTAGAGAAAGAGAGAGCCTTCCATAAGCAACTACTGGAATTAGAGAGGTATAAGGCTCGTGAGGCCGAGCTGAACTCTATAATGGAGCGCTTCCATGAAAAAAAGATGGAGCAAGCCTTGAGGCTTCGTCAACCATTTCCGGACCCTATTGATCTGTACACAACTCAAAATTCTAGTATAAGAAAGGCTATCGAAGCCCAACAGAATGAAGAATTGAGAAAGATTCTTCGGGGCGAATAAAGTCTTTCAGCTTTCTTTTTTCAGGAGCCCAGAGCGCTAAAAGGTGGGGGAGAAGGAAGCCGAACCTCTGATCGACCTGGACACATAAAAAATTCTCGGCGTCGAGAGAGATTTGAGATTCCGTAAGTAACTCAGTGAGTGCTTTCTAAGAAGGGCTTGGCTTGGAAGAAGAAAATGAAATACGAACAACCGCGCTGGTCGTAATAGATCGACTTTCATGCTCCAGTATGAAAGTTCCATTTCAGGGAAGGACGACGTACTATGATACTTTCTGTTTTGTCGAGCCTTGCTTTGGTCTCTGGTTTGATGGTTGTACGTGCTAAAAATCCGGTACATTCCGTTTCGTTTCCCATCCCAGTCTTTCGCAACACTTCAGGTTTACTTCTTTTGTTAGGTCTCGACTTCTTCGCTATGATCTTCCCAGTAGTTTATATAGGAGCTATAGCCGTTTCATTCCTATTCGTTGTTATGATGTTCCATATTCAAATAGCGGAGATTCACGAGGAAGTATTGCGCTATTTACCAGTGAGTGGTATTATTGGACTGATCTTTTGGTGGGAAATGTTCTTCATTTTAGATAATGAAAGCATTCCATTACTACCAACCCAAAGAAATACGACCTCTCTGAGATATATGGTTTATGCCGGAAAGGTACGAAGTTGGACTAATTTGGAAACATTGGGCAATTTACTTTATACCTACTATTCCGTCTGGTTTTTGGTTCCTAGTCTGATTTTATTAGTAGCCATGATTGGGGCTATAGTACTGACTATGCATAGGACTACTAAGGTGAAAAGACAGGATGTATTCCGACGAAATGCTATTGATTCTAGGAGGACTATAATGAGGAGGACGACAGACCCACTCACGATCTACTAAAGGGCAAGTAGCTTGATTGGTTCAAATCCAATTCGTGAGAAGAGTCCAAGCGAGAGACTATAACAGTCAAAAGGCCTTCGGCTAAAATAAAAATAGTAATAGAGCTCGTTGTTTCACTCATAAAAGATGATGGATAAGCAGTCGTCCCTTACTATATTCCTTCCTAAGTAAGGAATGGCGGGACGGATTAAAGCAAGAATCCCTCAACTCCTTCGGTTAACTATATCTGCTTCTATCTATTAGAAAGACTAAAGGGGGTATCCTTTGGTATAAGTAAAGGGGAAAAGCAACATTCCTTAAAAAGTTTCCATGCATACAAAAGGTTAGATAACTTAATGTCAATCCTAACAAGAGGAACATTTACAGTGATTGTTGGTTAACAATAACTTCAACTATCAGACCAGACTTAACTAACAAACTTCTTTATGCATAGAGAATCTGTGAGCGCGTGCTGTCTCCTTTGACAGTGATGCAAACGGCCTCAAAGAAGCTAAGTGAGACCGATCTAGGAAGTAGGGTTGATTTGTGACAACTTTCGTCACCGTCTTTCTTAGTGGTATGGTAGGCTAGCTAGTTGACGGGCTTTTAACTGCGGTCTGGTTTCAAAGACCGGACACCTAGAAGTATACTACTGGATTGAAGGCCTTTTGACGTTGGGATGATGAAATATCTTTCAGATCCTTTTCTGAAGTGGATGAATCGATTTATGAATAAGCACTCGCCATGTCAAGTCAGCTAGTCATGAAACCAATCTCGTCAGCTTTGATCACTGGATTAGAGTATGCCCTTCCACTTCTGGTAGTAAGAGAGGTAGCCGATAGTCGGAACAACTGGAATTGTAGCTTGCACTCGAGCTGGCATATATCTCCTTTATTCGGTCTATGGTCCTCTTGTTGCTGGGCAATTAGTCCTTTGTCGGCTAGCCGCCTGTCAGATATTCAACTAATGTTCGGTCCGCTTCAAATTATATCAAAGTCAGAAGCCGATGCCACATAAGCAGGAGTAATCGAATCGGCAGGCACAACAGAAGGAATCAACATAGGGAGTTAGCTTAGCGTTCGAGGACGGCACTCACCTCCACCACCGGATCTCGAAACCTAATCTTTCACCGACTCTCCAAAACACCACCAGTAAAGCTAGCTTCACAGAAGGCATAAAAGGGGGATTTCATTGCTTTTAAGAGCCTATAGAAAAATAAGTGACTTATCAATAGAGTACCTGGCTATAGAGAAAGACTATCAGAATCAAAGAATTTCATTGCCTCATGGGCGATCGCTCGCTTCGTCTCCTTCGTCTGCGAATCTCTTGGTTTAACCGAAATAAGATAAGGAAGGACTTCCGTTAGGATGCAGAGTGGAACCTCTTTGCAGAGCCTTTGAATATTTCGTGATAGTTATCATGGGTTGAAAAGAGACGGGACAAGGATATACCCTAAGAAAGCCTTCCCAATATACTCTTCTTGTTCTGTGTAATTGAAGATTGAGTGACTTTGCCAAATGAACCATATCCTTATATACGAAAATGATGAGATCGAGTCCTTTTTTTTGCCTCTCGTGATTAGCTCCTCGCGTACACTCCCGCTATGGAAATGAGTCCTTCGTTAAGCTCTCGTCATTGGTCAGTTCCCGTCACTCAACCTCGTGAAGAAGATCCTCTTATTGAGTTATTGAGTTATTTACTTAATTAGTAACTGGACCAGTACCCGGACAGTTCATGAAAGAATGAAAAAAGGGTTTTTTTATGTGTATGCTCCTACACCAGTTACTACAACAGCCAATAGACTTTTTTATTGATTTTGGTTCTTTTTCATACTACCCAGCTAGGAGATTCGGTTGTTTAACCTGAGGCAATGAAATTTTTCTCGAAAGCTTCAGTCTTTCACCCCCCAAGCTGTGTAGAGAAAATCTCTATGACTCTTAGGAAAGAGCTATAAGCAAGAAAGATTAGTTTGAGACATAAAAAGCAAGAATGAATAGCAAGGTGCGGAGCGGCAGTCTTAATGGCAAGGAATGAATAGAAGCCAATTCACCTTTAAGCTAATTACCCTCAGCTAAGGAATGAGGAGATAAAAAAGAGTATGTTTGAAGGAATTATGTAACTAGAAGGGAGGAGTTCATACCCGGCAAACTCAGACATGCAAAGAGCATGCCTACTGTAAATAAGCTCTTCCTAGGCATAAGCTCTACTTTCTCTCTCTTGCGGTTGCATCTTGTCTAGCAGGTGAGGCTTTCCTCACAAACTAAATTAAAAGGGAATGGGATTGTTTCATGAAGCAGGCAGACAGTAGGACCGAAACAAGGATAAGGACAAAATTTCTCAACCGCGTTCTCTGGAGAGAGTTGCCTACCTACCTTCTTGGGGGAAGGATCAAGTCGAGGGTAGTTCCATATAAGGGATTCGGGCAATACACCTTACGAGACGCAGCTAACCCCCCACTACTAGACATGGAATAGTATAGCTCACAGAGCCATATCTTACCCATAAGCTCAGAAGCTCACGATCAGGTTAGGGAGTGTAGTCGGAATCCATGCTCCAAGAGTGACTATCATAGCAGCTAAGTTAGTACGCAAGCATTGGAACCGGAACTGGAACACTCACAGAAACAGAGGGGAGCGGGGGGAGATGCGGCTTCTAGAGCAAAGAAAGAAAGCAATCCAAGAGGCAAAGGGTGAGTCCCACACACCCGAAACCCCGGCAGGTAAATAAGAGGGAGTTTCGACCCGGGAAAAGCCCTTTATCAGGCGAATAGAGTTGAAAAAAGCACTATCTCGTTCTCCGAAGCATCAAGATCAGTCACCCAGAGGGGGGTATATCCCATTCGCATAGCGCAGTCTTCCCGCTTCAACTATCGGAACTGAGATCGTTGGTTCTCTATACTCAATAGTTTGTTGTCATCAAAGGCTGGGACCCGAAGTAGTGTCACTTGCCTCAACTTCAGCAGAGCGAGATGCAGTAGTTTCTGATTCCTCCACAGCCGGGAAGGTCGAGAAAGCCATCCCTTGATAGTGAGTTAGAGACCTGACTGTTACAAAGCTAAGTGATGCTGGAAACTAACCTACATTCCCAAGAGCCGATAACTAAAGGGACGAGGAGAAGATGGAAACTCAAATCAAGAAGAGTGCTCCGGTAAGAGGCATAAGCGGGGGGATCAATTGAATGCTTCAGCCAGGATTCCACTCTCGCTCGACAAGTATGGGAAATCCCAAGAGGTAGGAGATCGATTGTATAAGCAATGTGAAATATGCCTAGCTAAAGAGCGGAACACCAGCCCGATATGAGTCTGATTGAACCTTCCCCCAGCCAAGTCACCTACATGGATGAAAAAGACTCAGCCAGAGGTCTCACTCTCGAGACTGTAACTGGTTATGTTGAACCGGCTGGAAAGATAGCTCTCGGGCTTAGCCCTCAACTAGATAAAGATTGATCTCAGTCTTCTAGATCTAATCATTCTCCTTGTTGCCGACCTGTAGGTCTGGATCTTGTGTCCCTTGCCACTGCACTGAATCAAAAGACAATGCCCATGGGCTCCTGAACCGAAGCGAGAAGCTTTGTAGTGCGCTAGCGCCCTTCCGTTTTGAAGCAGGGTCGGATCCACTTCTTCCGGGTAAACTATTAGTGCTTAGATGGCTCTGGACGGACTAGATCTTTTACTAGAACGACTCCCGTGGGGTATGGATATTCGACTGAAGCTACTGGTCCCAGAGACATTTGTTGGTGTGCTTCGACGCTCCCCTCAACAACCTATCTAGTTAACGGTCCCGTTCTCTACAATCATAAGCCCCATCCCTAGAACAAAATAGGGATTTAAAGAGGTCCATTTCAGGACACCTCGAAAGTTCCTCCGATCTTGTTCTGCCAAGGACGTACGAAGTTCATATAGGTATAGGTACGTGGCAACGCGCACAGCGGCCCGGAATTTCGGTAACGAGCTTGAGCGCGCTTAACTGCCGAGGGAAGGGCAATTCCAGCACTAACACCCTTCCACTCCATCACTGCTGCTACCGGGGAATGGATTGGTGACCTCCTGGAAAGAGCGATGTGCTTGAATCTACAGGGCTGTCCGGCAATTTCCGTATAAAGAAGCTAATCCTGTCTCAGATAGCTCTGAAGGACAACTCGAGAGCTCTATTCCAGAACCAGGTGCTGTGGCGAGTTTGGTTTCCGATGCTTGATTGACTTCGATTGCTTGCCCGAAAAGATGCCATCGACGCTTTGAGTGGCCGTGGAATAAGAGGAAGACGAGTAAGCCATCCCGAACGGCTAGGACCTGTAGAAAGGTATCGCTGCTTGAGCAACACAAAATGAGGGTTTCGCTCGTGGCTATAAGTAGGCCTTTTGCTATTGCTATAAGGGCTGCTATTTTCTTGAAAAGTTCTCTTTGTGAGAAGCCTCTGTTCCTATATATGTAATAGGGTAGGGACAAGAGAAAGAAGCAGGAATGGTACCAATGGCACTTATCCGGATTCCTATTGCTTTGTCTCCAACTGGGATTAGTGAGACCCGGAGGGTAAAGGCACAAAATCTAACACACTGTTGGTGACCTGCCATACACGACCTGAAATGGGGACTTCTTAGTAGACCGATTTCTCGAACTGTTATAAGCGAATTCCGCTTGGGGTATCGCCAGATCCCCCAGTACTGAGTGGTTGTCTTTTCCCCTGCAATACTCCTCAACCAATTTCCCAAACAGCGGTTCACGACTTCCGTTTGACCATCTGTTTGTGGGTGGTATGCACTGCGGAACTCTAGTATAGTTCCTAACTTTTTCCATCAAGTTATCCAGAAGTGAGCCAAAAACTGGCCGGTCAGACGTCATAGTCTTTGCCATGCAACCTGACAACCTCTTAAGAAACTGGTATGCAATGTGAATAGCATCGGAAGTCTTCTTACAAAGAATAACGTGAGCCATTTTAGAAAACCGATCTACTACCACAAATAAAATAGAATCGTTACCAAGCCCTGTCCTGGGCAAGCCCTGCACCAAATCCATGCTGATATCAGTCCAAGGCGCTACTGGAACAGGTAAAGGGGTGTACAGTCCGGTATTCTGTGTCTGCCCCTTTGATAGTTGGCATACCCTGAATCTGGAAAGCGCCGGTTCGAGCCCAGCTCGCGACAAGGCCTTTTGAAAGAACTTCCTAAACCGGGAGTATAGTCATTTTAGCAACTCTCGTTATAACGCGTTTTAGTGGACCTGCTCTTTTTGGTCTTTTTCACTGCTCCGGAGGCATAGAGAACTTTCTTTTGGTGGGATTCATAGTATGATTTTTTCGGGGATTTCCTGGTATTTATCGGAGCTAGCCTGGTATTTACTCGATGGGACGAAAGAAGCAAAGAAAGAGCCTCCTCATAGCACTACTTCTCAGAGATAGAGTTATAGGCTAAGAGAGCAGTCTATAGTGAAGTTTTCACAAGTAAACTACTTTTCTGCCCTTTCGGTGCAGTCTCCGTACTAGCGACTGAGCTACGGATACGATTTCTGAAGAAAGAGTCATTTTATTTATCGCCGAGCTGAGCTTCGCTTTAGGGAGGGAATACTACTTATTAGTTATTAGACGGATAGTATTTCCACGCTTTGTTCTTGATGTACCGGAATTATAGAAGATGCAGCAAAGCAGACTTCCCCCTTTGACTACTCCGCGCATTGGAGAATAGATATCATAATGTGTAAACCTTGTGACACGTGTAGTAAGGAATAAAACCTCACCTCAGAGCTTCACAAGAGCAATCACAGTCGAAAGAGCAAACTGATTCAACAATCGCTATTCTTTTTCACCGCTAACCGTGCCATGAACAGCGTTCAGAGCCGATTCTGTAACAGGAAAAGTTAAGACCGCTACTGCTCTACGCCTTACTAACAGCTATACCACACTAACTCCGTCTATTGCTCCTATAGGTTCTGCGGAATCGAAACTCCCTTTAGATAGAGAAGACTAAGAAAAAGAAGACTGTCTGTCGCTCGTCCCTTCTAGCCAAGCCAAGTCAAGCTTTCCAGCAGTCAAGCCAGATGCGGATTTCATAGCTGCGCTTACTCCTTCAACCCCGAAAAGATCGGATTTGCGCTAATGCGGATTCGCGAAGAACGGATTCGATAGCGCCGTCTTCTTCCTTCACACAAGGCCGTGCCTTTAATACGACAGGACCAATGGCAACTGATGAAACAAGAGAAAAAGCTATCGAACCACACTAACGAATTGGCCTGGCCTATCCGGTTCTATAGATTATACTGCCAAGGTGCCAAGCTCAAAGCTTAAAGGCAAAGATTGATGTAAAAATTCCCACTGTCAAGCTAAAGGCGAAAGAAGTGGCTTAGTACCTAACCTCTTCATAGACACATAGGCGATCCAAGGATTTAGGTTCAAATAAATCTCTCCTTCGAACTTCGGATTCGTTCAAAGAGAAAGAGTAGTACTTGCTATTTCTTTCTCCCTCTCGCCACGTGAAAGCTGCTAGTCGAACGTCAGCCTTATTACCGTTCCTGACCCATAGCCAATAGGGCACTTAACTCTATCTATTGAGTGGAGTTGTCTCCCCTCGGGTGTCAAGGTAGAGTGATTAGAGCTTACTTCTTCTTAAAGGGATCCATGTCATTTCACTGAAGACCAAAGACCGCTTATTTTCACATGAAACCATGAACAGGGTTCACAGTCGAGTTGAAAAGAGCAAAAGGACTGACCTCTTCCCCTAACCCTCGGCTCACCGTGAACTGGGTGACTTTTCACTCCCTTTAGTTCAAGCGGAAGACTAAGACGACCTTTCGGATATGGGATCTTCTACTTAGAATACGATAACGATACCACCAAAGGTGCAAAGCGGCTAGGTCTGGGATCGATCCCATCTAGCAAAGAAAGCAGTCACGCCAGAAAGAAGAAAGTAAAGCTTGAAAGCTGCCCTTATTCCATTCCTTCAACATCTGCAGAGCTAACCCCTGAAGTGACTGCAGGCCCTTAAGAGTACCCTTTCCTCCAACTGCGCTTAGTCCTTCAAACATCTGCGCATCAGATTCGTTCACAGCTTTCCTCCCCGACGGTCTAAACCAGGTATGGTATGAACTCGATTTAAACGGGGATCAGAGCAAGAATAGCCCTTTTTCTTTTATACTATGCTTTGAGCCGCTTCCAGTAATGGGAGGACTTGCCTTTGCCCTTACTCTATGAATAAGGAAATTCCCTGGTGTTCACTCAAGCTCCTAACTCATTGACGCTGTAGGCAAAGAGCTATGGGAATGCTTTCATAGGCTAGGGGGGGAAAGCTCTTAATTAAGTAACTAAGCCCCAAGGCTAGCGAAGAAAAAGGAAATAGGGCAACAACTCATGACTCGAGGGTGAGAATTGGAATCGAATAGATTGAATCAGAAATGAACTTAGAGAGAGGCAGAATAACCGTTGTTGGAAGAAGGGCTACCAAAAGCTCGTTATCGTTAGCAAGGCAAGGTTCGGAGCGAGGTTTTAAAGGAAGCAGTCCTTCCGCTGCACGAGCATCGACAAAGAGAGAGTTTAGAGCAATTAGCCAATCCAATCACCAGAAAGAGCGAAAGGGAGATGAGAAGCTAAATCAAATAGAAAAGAACTCAGAATCCCAATCCCAACCGACCCAGATAGCATACAGTGAAGCAGATGCTTCATTATTTCCAAAATATCCCAGCCCAGAGGGAAAGATATGAGGAGCTAGCCTTATGAAATTTCATTTCATTTTCGAGAGATGCTTTTCATAGCCTTAGTTACCAGGAAAGATCTGATGTGAACAAAAGAAAGAATCTCATGGTGGAATGCTCACAAGACATGTGACCAAGAACGGCTTAAGTTGAATCGACTGTGAACGAATGGGCAGCTGGGAAATACGCTTTTGTTGAATCAATTTCAAGTGGGAAGGAAGGTGGTATCGTATATAAGAAAGGAGGCTGCTTTCTTAAAAAGAAAAGCAGACCCGCGCGAATCGCGTCTTCGATCTTGCATATAAATAATAAAGATTTCTTTTTTTTTAGAAATCTTTATTTATCAACCAGGTCAACTGACGCCAGCATCACCACTACGGAAACGAAATTTCCTTAGTCCTTTTTCTGTGAAACAAAGCCAAGCCTTTTCCGCCTTCCATCCCGCGTTTCCCTGCTTGAGACTTTTTTTATTAGCCCAGTCATGAACCACCTGGTTGGAGCCATGGTCTACCCAGCAGTGCTTCATATCCTCCTTGCTCTTTGTCTAAGATTGGACTAAAGGTACCAAACCAGGCATCCTTTTTTGTTGTTTTTCTTTTGGCTAAGAAGCCCGTAGGTTGTACGCCAGCCATACGTAGCTTGAACTGTGATGGCCACAATGCTTAGCTATTGCCGACCCCCAAAACCAGACAGAGTAGGGAGTCCAGAATCCGGTAAGTCACTTCCCTGTCTTGAGTTGGATCCCCCTGTAACAAACAAACAGGACTTTACGACACCAAGACACAAACGACTAGTGCTGCCCTTCTCCTGTCCCTGGACCAGATGCCCGACTGGCTTTGACTCAAGTTTCACCGTTGACTTACTGCACTACCCAAACCGTTCTTCTCTTCCCTTGTTTTCTTTTATTTGTTGAGAGGCTCGCTTTCCGGTACAGATAAGGCTTAAGGGAAAGACCTGTTAGGTATAACTAATAGTCTTAGAGATTGTGTCTATCGAATAGAATGGGAAAATGGGACTTTCAATGACCTTTCTCAAACCTGTCTGCTCTACTGGCTGTAATGCTATTAAACCTGCCCTCGCTCCTTACGTCACGCTTTACTGGCTACCGTAAGAGCACAGAAAGACTTATTCGCCTTAAAGGCTAGGCCTACCTTCTATACTATAGGCAGGCTTAAGGCAAGGTATGAGTTTCTCTGCGACTTTGACTAGTCTACCCGAAAGCAGATCAATAAATCCAAAAGCATTGCTCGCCGAACTTCAAATCTTTTTTTTTTAAAACGAGTGAAAGAGAGTCTCAGACGTAAAGAAGACTGAAATAAAAGGCGCCTAAAAGCCTCTCGCGATCTACCGCTTCTTAGCCTATCTCGGTAATGGCCCTGCCCCCTTTCTCTTCCTTGGGCTTTGGTCTCCTTTGGCTTCGGGCTTCTGTTCATGCTCATCCTCAGCCTCCGGTAGGCTGATGGGCATTGAACCCGACTCTGTAGACCTTTAAGCACGGTCTTCTACGACCTCTCCTATAGAAAGCTTTTTAACACGACTTTCTGAGGGGCTAGCTTTCCTGCTTCTGTGCTTGCTATTAAGAATATGGCATACCAACGATTAACTTACTTACTGGAATGATGGAAAGGAAATGGGATCGACAAAAGAGAGATCCATTTTCTAGGAAAAAAGCAAGGTGGGATTTTCTCCTGCCTGCCTTCCCCCGGAAGTCACTTCGCTACCTTTGTGGATCCAACATGTCTTATACCCAAACCTGATCCATAAGAAGTGACTAATCAGGCTATTGCTTCTGTCTTCAAAGCTACGCTCCTACTTCACTCGAGCAGCAGATTCTCTAACAGTAACAGCGGATTCGTGCAGCGTATTCTTGCTAACAAACGAGAGCGCTTCCAAGCACAACGCTGCGAAAATCATTCGTTCTATCTTTCCTGAATTCGATGGGGGGTCCAATGTGAAGTGAGATTGCCCAAGAGCTGGGGTCGTCTCTGTGCCTACCTAACAAAGGAGGACAAGTCGCCCCTCGTTTTGGGTGAGTATACTCGGGAGTCCAGATCAGCCTATCTGCGACTGCCACGGGAGGGAGGTCCACCTTCTTGATTTCATCCCACCCCTAAGCCCGTCACTCACTAAAACCCAGGAATCGTCCCTCTTTAGGAGTCAGAAGTCCTCTCTCGCCAGTCTCGGTCAATTGAATCTGACTGAGCTTGCTTTGCCTATGCTTCAGCGTCCTTGCCTTTCCTATTCTTTTCTCTGATTATTGAACTGGTATCTGAAAGACAACAAAAGGAGGGTAGGAATAATCTCCTAATTTAGGTCTCTTCCTCTTCTTTAATGGATGGGAACACATCGAATGAAAAGGATGTCGAATGAGTTGAAAGATGGCAAAAAACCGACTGCCTTGTGAGAAATTCAATCTGAACTTTATTGGCTCCATCACCGGAACCAGCAGCAGCTTCTCTAGTCCGATTCCGTTCCACAGGGATGCCAAGACAATGATGATGGCCCGTTCTTCTTCTCAGAGACTACTTGAACTGCCCGATTTACCGATGGCTCTTTAATGGCTGATTTGCCTGACCTTATTTCTTTATTCAGAGGAAACTAAAGGAGCCAGAGCCTTAGAAGAGAAGACTGGAAAGCCGGAGTCAGCCAACCGTGGTGAAAAGGCGGCAAGCACGGATGAGAGGGACATCACTTCTAATCAGTGTTAGAAGTGACGGAACTTTGAATCAGTGAAAGAATCGTCATTAACCAATCTTGTATCGGACGCACCATCCCTTGAAGTAAAGGGTTAGCGAGCGCAAAGATGCGGATTTGACCCGCACCCCCTTTCTTAGAAGTAGAAGCCAAGCGTGGGGGATAGGAGCTTCGCCTGGCGAAACCCCATGCTTTGATAGTTTCATTAGAAACTGCCAGCACGCTCTCCTCCCTTTCCAGGGACTGCGGAGGGCAGTATCGTGGTGCTAGTTCCCCCAACTCCTCATTCTATCGATCGAGTGAGATGAATCGAAAGCAATACGCCATACGCACAGTGGTGGTCATTCGTAGTCGATATGTTAGTCGTTGTGTTATGACATGAAGGGGTCGTGGAAGAGTTGGGTTCGAATCCCAAAGCCCCTCTGTTTCGTACGTGACTCTTGAGGTCGTTCCGGGAGACCGAGGGAACCGAGCGAGCAAGAGTGATCTTCACCCTACCGTGACTGGTATCTTGTGGCTCCACTCCAACCGACGTCCTGTTGGGGACTTTTCGTTCCGGCCGTAGGGAGATGAGATCCTATTGAGGTCTACTTCCTCTTGCTTTATAGTGGAACTACTTTATCAACTATAGCTATTGTCTCTTGTCGTACCGAAACTCTTCCGTTCGAATTGCCAGAGGAATAGACTTGTTTAATAAAAAGACTATAGAAAGAGCTGTGGATCTCGCATTCAAGCCACACAAGAAGAGTGCGAAATCCTTAACGTAAGCCCTTTTCTCTTCTAGAAGAAAACTGACGAAGCTTTATCAATAAAGCGAGTTCTTTCATCAATAAAGAAAGGCTTGGAGATTTGTTTCGTAGAAGCACCTTCTTCCTATCCATGTTTCTATCTTTACTCGCAGAGACGGCCCTCACCGGACGCTCTACTCCAACAACCATAACGGTCAGAACTACGCGACTCGATCCCTTCTGCACGAACGGGGGCTTCGTCCGCTCTGATAGTCCTACACCGCCAATATGGAATAGGACAGTCTTCCTTTATTCCAATCTTTCTAAGTAAGGGCAAGTAGGGCAAGGCTTTCATGCTTCCGTTAGCCGGGTCGCTTCTACATTTATAGAATAAACGAATTGCTACGCTTAAATAAAGAGGAGTAAAGTAAGCTGCCCAATCGGCTACAGGTCATTAGATGTGGAAGTTCAGGGTGATAAGAAGCTGACGGTTGCAGAAGATGGACTTGTTGACCCAGGTCTCGTGTGCCAGGAAGGGTAATAAACCGAAAACAACAGGCTTTGCCACCAATGTCCTTCTCCAATTCTTTCACTGCCACCAGACGTCACGTCGTGGACCAGCCGGACTTGCAGGTGACTTCCACAGTCTACGAGAAGATGCATAAGTTTCATAAACAGCGTAAAATTGGATGCAAAGTGGGATTCTCTGGACCAATTCCACGAGGCCTCACTTCCCCTTGTATTCTCTTATATTATATAGAGCATTCCGTCTTCAATCAAGCAGTCAGAGGAGCCCCAATGCCAAGCCAGAGTGTAACCCTTGGTCAGCCAGTCTACATAGGAAAAGAAGGCCAGTGAAGAGGCACGCCACCCATCAAAATACAGAAAGCCTATCTCATAAACTCCGTATTAGGCACCCCTTTCCATAACAAATAAAGGTTTGGAACCCTTATGAAACCAACCGAAAGCAGCCTGCGCAGATGAAAGAAACTCTCTTCCCGGGTGAGCTCTCCAATCCGAGCAACGATGGCTCGTGTACAACGCTCTTGGCAAGACTAGAAAACCTAGTTATCTCATCATGTCAAAGCTCATGAGAAGATGATGAGCCGAATCCTATGAGCGACAGCGAATAAAGTCCGCATCATTCTATATCGAATAAGCAAAAGAAGGGAACCAGTAAACAAGCAAGACAGCTAAGCAGGAATCGAGATTGATAGGAAGCAAGCAACTGATTGATTGCGCATAGCATAGCCCAAGGAATAGGAAAAGCGGGAATGGCAATAATGGAAGAGCGCTTACAGTTAGATGTGAAGGCTTGGCTTACAAGCAAGGAATCGGAGTTAAAGTTACAATCAATTGAGAGACGAGCAAGGACCGTGAACCCGCCTAGCTTGTGGAAGACTATGCCGCCAACCCGTGTGGCCATAACCAGAAGAAGTAGTTTGTTGAATAAGACCTATATCAGTCAGTATCGAAAGTGCCAGTAAAAGCCTTTTTGAAAGACAGATGGAACTGGAGGAGCACTTGATGCCTTTCCCGTGCGGTCTTAGACCCCTTGTATCGAGTGAACCCATTACAGGAGAGATGCATTCAATCAAGGCTTGGCCCAGCCCTTTTCTCTCAATCCAATCTCGGATTTACAAAGCCAGAAGAGAGACAGGAGGATCGCTCCCTTTAGCAAGTCTTCTTCATTCAATCAAAATGAATAGGTGAAATCCGGAAAGATCTTATGCCTCGTTTCATGATCTCCCTCTCACCTTTTCCAATACAAGTCCAAGTATTCCATCAAAGAATGTTCCTGTGCCGGGAACCGGAGAAGATTAGGGAAGAGGTGTGGTGGAGACATAGACTGAAGCAGGAGCTGGTTTGGTCGCTAAGTCCCTTGTTGATCCCACTGCAGCGGATAAGGGGGGACGGATATAAGAAGCAGAGGAAAAAACCAATCACTAACCTACTAAAAAACATCAGTACAAGACGGCAGTCATTGATGGAAGTAAGTTGGATAGCGGGCCTTTCCTTACAGGATAGGAGGCCAATACTGCTTCGGTCGCTGCGGGCTTACGAATTCCTTTGTTAACCTGAATCGGCCATTGTCTTTTCGGATTCCCCCACCCAGGTGGGAAAGAACTTACTTATACTAGAGCTACCCTCATAAGACATACCCACTTCTCCTTAAAAAGCACACCAACTCTATGAAGAATTCCTGGCCTTGTTACAACAATACGCTTAGCTTAAAATACCCGATTAATGCTGAATTGGGCCAAAGACTAAACCAAACGTTTGCGCCCTACGATTGCTACTGTGATGCTTACTATTGCATAAGAGAGAGCTCTTTCTTTAGTATTTAGTATGAGATATCCTCCCCAGTCTATTGTCCGTGCTTCCTTCATTCGCTTGGGACGGGACTCGCTAGCGACTGCTCTATCGAGTTTGAACCGCTGGAACCAAAGAAAGGATTGTGGCAAGCAACAGAAACAAAAGTTAGTGTTAGGGTGCAGCGTGAAGAAGGCCCCCTCGAATGTTTCTTGAGTTGACGTCACTGGGACATCTACTGCTTGGATCCTGATCTTACTAAGTCCGGGGTGGAGCATTAAGGCTTTATCTTCATATTGTTCTTTTCTTGTTACAGGGATCCGTCCAATCCCAATCAAAGCTTGAAGGATGCCCATATAGAAACTCCTTACAGGGTGAAGTCCCAACCAAGCCAAGAGGCCGAACAAAGGCATCCTAAAAACACAAACCTGTGCCAAAAGAAAGGCATTTCCGGTGGGAAAGCTCAAACTCGTGTAACAAAGGCTCGGCCAGAGATCAGGTGCTATAAGACCGTAAGACGAGATAGCATCTCTTTATCCCCCAAGGCATACCACAAGAGAGAATCCCAGCCAGTGCTCTCAGATCGATAGGCTTATCAAAAAAAGTAGGAGATTGATTGGCGGACGGGTTTCATTGAATAGCTAAAGGCAACTCTATCCAAGCAAAGTTCAAGGCTGCCAGGAGCAAGAAAAGAAGGGGATGCAGACGGGAATTACGGTGAGAGTAACATCATACATATTGTCATTCCAAATAGGGCATTGAGGATGGAAAGGCTACACATCGTACGTGTCAAAAGAAAAGATAGTAAAGTAAAGGCCCTTGCCCAACTCAGTCTCAGTCCAACCCCGGACAAGAATCTAATAAAGGGGTCAATAAAGGATGAAACAAGGGCGATAGCCAGCCCACTTTCCCGTTCGAAGATTATGCCAAGGAAAGGTCTTCGAAAAGACCTTTCTCCTCCAAGGACTTCCTAACGCTTCCCTTTCTTTTTTAAGGGGATAAAAAACAATAAAGTCTCGCTCAAGGAAAAACAGACAGCTCAGCTACATCACCTCTTGCTTTGTCGCTACAGTTGGGATTACTGAGAACAGGAATGCTATAGAAACTAAAAGGAAAACTAAGCAACTCTTTTCTCCAGTACTATAGTCGGGTTCCGGGCACTAGCTCAGCAACAACAAGGTGCGGCAGCTAACTCCCGAAAAGAACAACCTTTGTGTTAGGCGAGGGTTTATCACTGTAAACTAGCCAACTGGGATTGGATCTTTGAACTGCTACGCTCCATCACCTCTTGCCTTGCGTGACCGGTTCTTCGAAGGCAAAGACCTTTCTTCTACTCATTGTTCTCGAAAGGTAATCGAGGAAGGCCTGTTGATCCTGAGCTTTCTTTGGTCAGTTCATCATCAAAGGATGAAATCCTGAATCTGGAATAAGCTTCTATGACCAAGTTGCGAGATCGAGAATGAGCTGCTTCAGAGACCAGAGGGAAAGAAAGTCGTTACACTTGGAGTCTCAGTTGGAGGACCTCTTACTCGAGAATCGTAATGTTAAATCCTTTTCTAAAGCTCCAGAGGTTTAGTCAGAAACTCTTTATCTTGACTTAGGATCGAGAAGCTTCCATTGCAGGAATAGGTAAGCTACTCGTTAACTGCTCCTCCAGTCTAGCAGAGGGGCCTCACACGGAACGATTGGAGAACTCATTGGTCCCATCCTGATCCTGCTTCTAGATCTTTCAACTTGGTCCTAAAATAGCATTATTTTGGACCCTGACGTGTGATTGTACCCCCCTTTGGTTTTAGTTCGCTTTTTGGCATCGCTACGCCCCTTCGGTTCCCTGGATCTTGAATCTAAGCAAGGTCCGAACCTGATTCCTAGGCGAGCATCCCTTATAGGGATAGCAAACGGCCTACTTATAGCCTAGCCGTTACTTTACCTCGGGACCTTAACAAGGAAAGTCCAGAATATCATTAGTAAGAGTGGTTGCTATTGAATCAGCTTCTCGAGTATGCAAGGCCTTTTAGTCGTAACCGACAGAGAAGTCATTTCAAAAGTCTTTCTATAATCCCACCCGTATTGAGATATATTTTTGTATTGAAAAGTTATCTTCTTATTGCCTTATAGTGTGTGACACTTTTTTTTCATTTCTATTGAGTGAAAGAACCCAACCCCCAGGTTGTGAAGCAACTAAGTTCGTAGAGTACGCCCCCCCGATCAGATCATTCGCTTGTTGTTGTCGAGCTTTCTTCCACATAGGCCTCGCTTGCATGCCTTGTGGCAAACTAGACTGAAGTTGAAAAAAGAGTTTTTCCTTCTTCAAAGAGACTCTTGAAAAGCCCTTAAAGAGGCTTAAGTCATCGACCGATAAGGATTTTTTTCCGGTATGCCGCTCCGCGAGCATGGGTTGTCAATCAAGGCTACCTAATAAGGGAAAATGGTTAGTCATAGGATCAGCGATATACTTGAAAGTGCGATTCTTCTTAGAATAAGCCATACGGAAGATAGGGCATTCAAAAGTAGAAAGGCAATCCGCCTAAGAGAGGCAACCATTCAATCAATCTTACTCATGAGGCATCAGGTTGAACCCTTTTTCATTACCTATACAGCCGCTTGTACCTTTCTCTCTTAAACGAATATTCCGGAATAGATATCTTCCAATTGCGTGATAAAATAGGTCATCTAATCACAATTCATGAGGAAGTGGACCCGAGAACAATGCAGCAATCAAAAAGCCGGGCACCCTTGAAAGAGTCTCGCTTAGATTGATGAAACATTTTAGGGTCGAATACAAAGATTCCCTCTACCCATAGAACTGGCGAATGTGTCAAGGCTGGAAAGGTTTATATGGCAGAAGAGTAATGGAGAAAGAGAGGTGATCATCTCCAGTGAGTGCGCCACAGCTGGATAATAAGAGGACATTGGAAAGAAAAAGACCACAGCCATACCGCTAGGCACAGAGCCTGCATTATATTTCATTAGTTTGGCCACTCATTTGTACGAGACGGGGGTGAAGTGAATGTGAATCTCCTCTCGTGGTAGCTGATTGGAAAAGGGTTTTTTGAATAGTAAGAGTTGTGAAAGGATGCATTCAATAAGTTAGGATAAGTCCCTTTGTCTCAGTCTCAGGCGCACACGTTTAGGTAAAAAGAACCACAACAAGTTGCAGAATAAGGGTGGTTGTCCAGCTGGGGAAAAGGGTTTTCCAAGACTTATGGCTTTCTCCATGGGTATTGAACTTAAGGACTTTTGATCTAGTAACCCCGGTCCAAGAGGAAGCTATTAAAGGCCTTGCTTAGCAAGTGTTCAGGAGGCACCCGGAGTAGTAAGCCCGAAAAAAAAGAAGCTTTTACCTTAAAATTCCATCCGTAAAGTCAAGTATCCTGCTGCGCGCTAAGCAATAATCCGTCTCTCGAATTCTGACACCAACCTTCTCATAGGTGGAACACACTGCCGACAGATTCGTCATGGCTTCCTAACTCAATCCCTGAACCAACCCCATCCACAAACGCAAAGTAAAAGCAAAACATTAGATCAAGAGATTGCTTCCAAGGCATCGGCATCTTTTCTCTAGGCCCAGATCCTTTTGTTGTTTTCGATAGTCTGTAGATAGTGCCTGAAACACCAGTAAGAAAGGCATTTAGACCCCCGGAAAGGAGACCTGAGAAATAACATAAATAATGGCAAGATGGAAAGCTCACACCAAAAACGAGGTCTTTCGACTAAAAGAATACACCCGTGTAGAGTGTGGGCCTACAGCAAGGTAAAGAGCAAGCTCAGTGTCATTCTATAGAAAAAGCGAGATGATAGGCTGACTCTATTATGTCTACCTACCTGACTCGATCTTTCTACTTACTTGGTGGCTCTTCCACGGGTCAAAGCGGGATGATCGTTCTACCGCTCGGTGCCTAATTTATATATAAAATATAATTTTTATATTCAGTCCGTCAAAAATTCCGGGTAAAGCCTGAATACATACACCTTCGGGAGACTACGGGGGTACACTGATAGAGGAAAAGAGTGAAAAGGTCTTTGATTGTATGGATTTCCGAAGTGAACTTACCGTGATTGTGATTGCTTTCGTCGCTTTCCGGCTTGGAGTAAGGAACTGCTTTCAATAGAGGGGAGTCTTCCAGTACTTGAATCATAGGAGTAGGAGAAGGAGCGCTAACTAGAAAGATCATAAAATAAGAGAAGACAGTATGAATCTCACTCGAGAAATTCCCATTGAATAAGCCAATGACGATCGAAGGGGAATATTTGCAGTTGGGATCGTAGGAGTTCGGGGTCTTATCCCCGTATCCGTTGTTAGACTATCAGATTTTTTAAGTTTTCAATAAACCGGTGGTAGTGCTTGAGATTTCATAACCGTTGTTCGAGTAAGCTCCTTCAGTCCTTTGAAACTCAGGAAAGTCGGGTTTTAGCCGAGACCCACGGGAATCGTCTTTTGATGCTTTAATCGAAGCCCATAAGGAGTGAAAGAGAGAAGAAATAGTAAGTAGAGATGGTACCACTAGGAGACAAGATCAAATAACGGAACTTCACTCAAAGCTGGGGAAGGCGGGATGACAAGGGGCTCAGAATTGAAGGATTGATACCTGCGCAGACATCCATCGCCCCGAATGAGACAGATTTTCTCTGGAAGGAGGGACGGATCATTTGCTTTAGATAGAGATTTCTGTCGATCGAAGGGCCCTTTACACTTATAAGTTAGCTTCAAAAAGGGAAGGAAAGCTTCGAGATCAGGGGCTGAGAGATGAGAATAAGTGCCACGGCTCGAGTTGCAAGCATAGACTCAGGAGGTGCTGTCCTGGGCTATCCAACAGATTGGACCAGGATTTGCTAGTTCGAGATGAGAAACTGAACCTTGTGGTCCTGAAAAAACGCGTCTCCGAAAGTGGCTGCGGGATCAAGGCCTGTGAGAGCTCTCTTCGCTACGATCTTTCGGAAATCTTTCTTATTCACCATTTCAGTTCTTTGTAATTCATGTTGAAATCTGGCATAAATGGGAGTGGTTCGATACACAAACCTAATCCTTTCACTTCACACCAACCCCATTTCGACGAAAAAGAAAAGCCTTGCGCTTGGGTCCTCAACGATGGCGTATTTCTTTCTTTTTGAAAGGGCGCTATGGCAAACTTGAAAACTACTTTCTTTCTTTGATTATTCCTTATAAAAGAATAGTATTGAAACAAGCCCTATATTAGTGTCAAAGTCCTCCAATCTTCCAGTTTTTGGGAATAATTTAGTCCTAAATGGTGGGTTGACTCGGGATTCTAGCCGTCTTTAAGTACTAACGAGGAGTCAAATATGCTCTCCGATGTGTGGATAAGCCAATAGTAATTCTTTTGATTCAAAGTCGTATTGGAGTGCCTCTTTTTCAGAATGAAAAGGCTTTCTCCCATTTTGGGAATAGATCGGAGGAGCGGAGTCCAGTTCTTCCTTTGCGCCTTCAGTAAACGAGTAGACAATCCTCACCCACTCGCCCTGCCCTTTAGGCTTCGTGATGAGCTCCTCGGTGGTTGACTTCGCCCCCATTGTCAAGTGAAGGAAGATCAGAGTCGACACCAAGCGCATCGGACGGTATATCAACAAGGAGAATCTTAGTAGATAAGGATAAGGTGGCCAAGCCGATGATTCAACTTTCGCTCTTTTGGCATGTAATTAATAGGTCTTTCAACAACTACAATACCAGTATCCATTTCTCTGATACCTCCAATTCACCTTGGAAATGGGATCAGAGTGCGGTACCCACTTTTTGAATAGATCGCAGGCATTCGGCTAATAGTTCCAGTGATGTTTCGTTTGATCGATTCAGTAATCTTGGACGAAGACCTCTTTGACCGCGGCAACAAGGGTGAGGAACGAACAAGGGGGGCGAGGTACGAGCGGGCTGTTACGTAAACATGGGTAATTTCTTTTCCAATAGATAGACTAGAAATGGTATGCTGGAGAGAAGAATAGGAATACGAGTTGTTCCCGAGTTAAAGTAACTGGGCTCTTTCCCGCCTTTCATCGATAGGTAGCTTCAACGCTAGACCCCTCTATTACAGATGTTGATGTTGTGTCACTTCCCCGCAAGACTTCCAATGTGTCGATTCTCGGAGATGCATGCCGATGTGTTGATTCGAGGAGAATTAACTTCTTCAGAGGAGACCTGGTATGTCATCTTGCTTAGTTAGGTTGGTCGAGACGGGACATTGCCCATTGCCAAGTGGGAATTGGTATCAACCGGGGCTGATTGATCCTGCAATAGCAGGGGAGACTGAGCATCTTGTTGGGATGGTTTTCCCAACAATTCTATGAGTGTGAATTTTACTTTGATTCCTGCCTCTCTCGATTCCTTCTCTGAAACTAGGGGCTGGTACATAGAACGGGAGAGAGACAAAAGGTCATTTCAGAGCTTCAAACATGACGGGATCCCCGGATGCTTTGTTTTTCACTTTTGTCGTTGGTTCTCATGGACGTGAAGATATAGCTTGTGTGCTGTTAAAAAAGTAGCTGGTCTCCGCCCCTTCTCTTAGTAGGGCTGCGTATCCGTAGTTTGAATCCACTTCTCAGTGGTCGAAGGCACAGTCTTCATCTCCTTGACTCGAATGCGATAATCTTCGAGAATTGCTTATGGCAAAGGACGATGCCCACGCTTCAGGTCGATCAGAAAGACAAAAAGGATCCGCTCCAGTGCCATTTTCCGGATTTATAGTACTAGTAATTGAAGGGCATTACGCCTCTGATAGCACGATGGGACTCATCTGGTATTTAGCAATTCCGCCTGCCAAATCTAGCAATTTAGGTAGACAACCGAGGCAACAAAAACTATGATTTTCCTTTTGAATTGACCCCACTTAGGAAGGAAATCAGAAAAAAATGGTTGTTTCAAAAGAGAGGATGACCTTGCTGCTAACCCACTCCCGGCTTTCACTGAAAATATCCTATCAATAGATAGATTCAGGTGCATGTGGAATCAATAGATGAATTCTCATCCCCTGCGGCTCTGATAGCACCCTAAGATTGTTGATCAGGCCGAGGAATGTGTTGTCGAGTTGACTCAAAAGAAAGCGTGGAGCGAGGCCTTTCTAAGGTGGGACGGTTAGCTTTCAACTAAATTATGTTTCAGCGGCACTAGGAGTTAGTTGCTTGCAGAGATAACAAAAAATCTATGGCATTCAATATCCCAGAAGGGAACCCACCTTTGAAGTGAAATTCCCAGTTGTTTTTGGTCATATTCCATCGGTAGCTGCGAGACCAATGAGGAATTCTGTAAATGCATGACCCCTCTTTATCACCGCCACCCAGCTTTCAATGTTATGGGTTTGCGACAGTAGCACCAAGATCCGCTGTTTTCTCAGTTGCTGGCTTGGGATGAAATTCCATATGATTCGTGGACCCTTCCTCTTATTGATGCACGAATAGGAATTTCCTATTTCTTCTTTTGGTCGTTTCCAAGTCTTGTGACTGTCAGTTACTCGGAAAGGAAAGTAGGCCCACGGAATCCCTCTTATTAGGTATTTTCTGATCCATGGGTCGCATTAAAAACGAGATCGATGGAGCTTTCTTCTCTTATTCCTCTCGCTACGATGACGGTATTGAAATAACAAGAACCCTGGCGGTACCAAAACTGACGCTAAGACTTTCCGGGCTAGTATTAGGATCTCCTTTTCCTTTACTTCTTTCCCCTCTCAAATTGTTAGGAGTAGGAATTCCTATAAGAGAATAGAAGGTCATTTTGTTATAACAGGACACTTTAATCTTGCTTTATAGGCCCGAATGTTCCTTATTCTTGCCTTCTAAACTTCTCGAGGGATGAGGAACCGGATTATCCTGCTTTCCTTAAACCTATGTAGTGAGTCGTGTAGGTGGCGTGTTGAAATTAGGACCATACATTGGGCGACTTTTCTCCTCATCGCTAGCCAGTTTCCAAAAGGGAGAAGAATAGGTCTTCTGGCAATATCAGGCATACTACTAATCGATTCTTTGGCCATTCATGATCGAATACAACCTGGGGAAAGTTGTACGCCTACATAACCTACCTCCCAGACCAAGGGAAGAAGGTATCAGATCTATGTAGTTCTCGACCCCTTTTGTTAAACCAGTTCCTGTACCTGGAATTCATTCTAGTATGTAAAGTAATCTGGTTGAAGGGAGCCCGCATACCCTATCCCCTTCCCCCCATCGCTGGGGGCCTGATCTTCTTCGTGAGAAGAAGACTACTTTGAACGTAGGTTTCCCTAGTTTCCGAGAAAAGGAACTAATAAGAATCTTCAGAAGGAAGAGATCACAAAAGAAGAAAGCATCAATCAGCCGGGGACCTAGGTGGGAAGAGTGAAAGAAAGAGAAAGGGGTCAAAGAGTTGTTCGTATTTCATTTTCTTGGGTTGCACCCTCGGTAGAGTCACGGTCTTTTCTATTCTTAATGGGATTACCACGTTTGTTGATTAAATCCTTACAGCATAAATCCGATACAAAAATGAAAAAAGCCTTTTCATCCTCTTCCATTATTTCTTCACGGAAGTGGTTTTTAATTTCATCAAATAATTGAATAATCTCATGATCAGACAAACTATTAGAATCCGGAACAATCATTTGGTTTGGTTCATTCTTTGACTGCTCTGCCCCCCCCAAAAATGAAGAGAGACTGATTCTTGCTCTCCCAATTCAGGAAAACAAACGGAAATCGCCGGTTGGGTTGGTCCGACCAAGAAAGGCATGGGAGTCTTTGGGCATTGCTTGGGAAATTGGAAAAGGAGTATATCTTTCTTGTAGTGCCTTCCATTCCACTATTCTGATCAAGAAAGAATCTCTTCCGAACGACCAAGTCATAATTTTATTTAAAACCGATGCTTCTTTGGCCGTGTGGAACATGGATTAGCATTATGTCATTCCTACAAGTGATCCCCCATCCAGGATTGGAAGAAGTGCTATATGAGGACTTCGAGATCAAATAGAATATGTTTCTTTCCATTCCTCGTGAGCCACTTATTTCTCCGAAACAAGAGATCAAAGTTATCCTCTTCCTTTTTCCCAATAAGTCGACGGCCTTACACCATTGGGATACTTCGAATAAACTGGAGTACATATAGGATACACCGGTGCTAAAACCTTTTCTCAAGATATCTTCCAAACTGTTGGGGTCCTTGCTCCGGATGTTGTTCTCCCGGTGTGAAACCAGTTGGTTCCGTAGTTTTAGAATTCTGCTGATCCCAAGTAGTCCATCTCCATCATTGCATATGGCAATATAGAAAGTAAAGAGGAAAAGGCATGACCAGAAGAATTGTGTGAAATAAGTGAATTTATCCAGTTGAGGCATCTTGATTGAGAACAAAGGATTCCCTCCAGACAGAAAGAGAGTCCTTCCTGTACGAGTAGTGAAGAACTATAGAGAACTTTTGTTGGTTGTTGACCAACGGGAAGCATGGGAAGAATCAAAGGTAGACTCCCCAAATAGGAAGGGAGGTTTCGAGCATAGGAATGAAGTGGTTTAGCGATGCCCTTGACAGAGTAGAATTGAGACTTTCTTTCTATATGCAATTGACTATTTTCCGATATACCTACTGCACATCTATTAACTACCTAACTTCCCAATAGCAAATACCAACTACCAATCTGCCTACATTACATACATCATTTTCCGCCGTTCTCTATACCAGGACTACCCTAGAGAATGGCTTTATTAACATTAATATATTAAACTCTAAATAGATAACACCTAGTTACTCGGAAGAAAGACGGGGAAACTCTCCCTATCACATGCCAATGAAAAAGAACCTAAACCAAGGCGCTTTCTCGGACTAACCTTCTTTCTATTTGTTGGGGAGGTATGGTTGAGAGGGGCAGAGAGATAAGATTACAAAAGAAAGGGAATAGACCCACAAACTGGCCTACTAACGTATTTCCCCACAACACACAACCCTCCGCCACAACATCTTTAGGGGGTTTCACAATCAGTCTACCATTCTCAAAACACGGCTGGAAGAAATCAAGATCAACAGGGGAAGAAGGAATACCTGTCTTAGAGTTAGCTGCCGATTGAGGACGAACGGAATTTCTGATCGCACCAGCGTATGATTTCCTCACTCCTTGCTGACCACCGGATTGAATATTACTGGAGGAACCTTGGGCCAGACAAGCATGAGTTGGGTTGGCATACTGAGCCTCAGAAGGATTAACTGCCCCGAACTGGTTGTTATTGCTTCCTTTTAAGGGGGAGCCCATTCCTGGACGAACTTGCTCCAACAAATTGAGTTCACGGTTGCCTATTTCTGAGGACAGACCTGCATTGGCAATCGGGCCTTCTGAATGCCTGGAGGAAAGCCCATCCAAACCCAGAGCCCCAGGCCCGGGTTGAGTATCACAGCTCCCAATGGGGGGGTTGGAAGACTCTGACCTCTTCAACTGAGCACACGCCCCCAGCGACGCGCAGAGCACTGAGAGACAGTCCGATTACCGCAAATCTCCAAACTGGTCGGTCAAATGCATCTCGAAGAAGTCTCCTCCAGCATTGAAGTGCCTAATCTGATCTCTGAAAGTGTCCAGTAAGCTATATCTAGCAGCTCCACCCGTCCGCGATGCATGGAAGGATTGGGGTGGCGGATCAGGAACCGGCTGTTCAATCCCAAACTGCCGTAACACTCTCTCACCCAGGTACCACTCGACGTGGTCCAGGTATATCAGCTCCACTCGGGCAAGGAAGTACGGATCAGATATAGCTGGCCTAGCAGCGTAAGGCCTATCTCCAAGGGGCCTCCAGGTGATCTACATCCACTTACTAGAAATTCTTGTACAAACAACCCTCCCCTCGCTCTTCAACAATTCTGTGTAAGTTAAGCTTCTCGATCCTCCTCCTCCTGCTGAGCCAATGAGCTCCAATCAGGCATGAAAGCACGAATTCAAGAATTCAACCACGAGGGATGCCAAGCAGCTCTGATTCTCCTCCTAGCGGGGGCTACTCACTCATTGTAGTCGTTAACCTCCTCAACGGGCCAATAGACAGAAAGTTAGTGCTTCTACCCGACCGTAATAGTCTCACTTCGTTCATAAAGAGCTGAGCAAACATCTAAGACATAACTGGTAGAGAACTAACTAGGAGAAGAAAGACAAGCAATACAGTCATATTACAGTGTAGAATAATAGAATCTCTTATTAGCTTATGAAGGAAGGAAGCAAGTGTAGCTTTGAAAGCAGCAAGGAGTGATTGCCAACTTGATGTGTCCATCGATAATGGAATCTTTCTCTCCTATCTCTTAGCAGTTGAGGACAAAAAGACGGGGTTTCATGCAAGTTGCACGATTGAAATGGACGGCTAGGAAGGAAAAGAAAAAGTAGGAAAAAAATCCCGAGATAACAGGAGGAATGCTTACCGATTAGTAGATTAGAAGCATAGTCCTTACTTTCCTGAAAGCTTAGTAAGGAAGTCAACTGATTGACCTAACCCTTCTCTTCCTCTTCTTGATAGCAAGAGTCATTGCTATAACTGAAATCCATTCATGATGGCGACTCCTACTTCTTCAAGCAAGGTTTAGGCTTTTCGTAAGCATTTAAGAAAGCAGCAAATCCTTCTCACGAACTAGACAAAGAAGAGAGAATCGTCCGCTTTCAAGGTAACTAGTTAGTGGCGGCTGATTACCAGTGTGACATGGATCTTCCCTCTATCTCTGAGGTGCGGTTAGGTTCTGGGGTCGGATCGGGTCCCGCAGTGGGCTTGGCCTCTGTAACGAATCTAGCCACTTCTCTCAGCTGGTAGCCCCTCTTCTCTTAATGGTTGGACCCCTCTGCCCTAGGCATGCTCCACCAAAAACCATTTATGGGCAGCTTAGGAACCAGCCTTTGACTTCTTATTCTTCATCAGAATCTTCTTTCTCTTCGTAAAAACCCCTGCCTTTGGTTGTTGCGCCCAAAAGATATGGCTCAGCTTCTTATGATCCCCCTTCCATAGTTACTTCGCCCTTGCCTGGATGTCTTGGTTCGTTTTTGCATTTTCCCTGGCTCCAAAGATAAAAGATAGAGTGAGCATTAAATCTTGAAAGAAGAATCGAGTAAATCAGATACCCAATACGTCTTAACGTAGAATAGGGAGGTATAAATCTTTGCGATTAGGCTTAGCGGGGGTGCTACTCACCGGTCACAGATTGGAGCTATACTTCTCATTTTTTGTATAGAAGAAGGAGGTCGGAATAAGGCCTTACCCAAATTTATTTAAAATAAGACCCGCCGGATCTTGGGATTTTCCCAGTCTCATGCTGAGGGGCCAGTAAGGTAAACAAGTACTCCTCCTTGCCGTAACTATTCTAATAAGAAGGTAATTCACTTCGAAATCCGCTTTTCACATATGTTGTTGGAGGAGATTCCATGGCATCCTTTAAAAGAGATTGGGTTGGTGCGAATTGGTACTAAGGTACCAAGATCGAACATAGAAAAGAGAAGGAAGCTTCCCCTTTGCCGATTTGACCAGGGCATCTGAAAGCTGTTTTGTGGATGTCTTCTTCAGCTATGAAGATTTGGTTATATATAGAGTGCCCATCCATGAAGGATAGCAACTCATGACCAGCAGCTGAGTCAATCAGCGCATATCCGCCGCTCGTTGGCCTCTCTCCCCACGCTAGCCTTTCTTCACGAACGCTTTATGAGCGGAGTCAGGAGATAAATCGAGGTGAAAAGAACCCAGGGGTTTTCATATTAACATTATCCCGCTCATCCTAAGTTTGTCATTTTTTTAGTTTGGTAGTTTACAAGTTTTTGACTAGGCTTTTGAACCACAAGTTATTACATAATCTTGCTTGAACATGAATATTGGCCCAGTCAGTAAGGCGACATTTGCGTCGATCACAGATGATCTCACTCAATCTTATCAATTCACCAATTTCCTCATTTCTTGTTATTGGTTAGCGAGCGGAGAGATGTGACGCAGAAGGAGGTCTGGACTCCTACTCTTTAGCAAAGAAGGAAGGTTGGTCGTAGATCATGGAATTTCTTGTTAAAGAGAATTGACCGTCGCTGAGCATATGACAGGGCAAGACAAGATCTCCCATTTCAGAGTTATCTGAGCCAAAAGCCCATTCACTTATTACTCCATTCATTCGCAAGTCACTTTCTTCTTGCTTCTTTTTCCAAAGATGAATTTCTTAATGATAGTTGGTTGTATTCACAAATCAATAATAGCCTGTTCTACAGCAGGATTCACCGCATTTTATATGTTTCGGGTGGATCTATTTACTGACTTTGGAGGGTAATTTAAAGGTTCATTTAAAAAAGGATAGTGGCAAAAAAAGACCCCGTTCTATTCTTTTTCATTCGGTCTTTATGAGGGATCTGGCTGATCATCCATCGGTCTGTGTACTTAATGTGTGGTAGATATCGAGGCATTGTTCACTTTCCTCTATCTATGGAACAGCTTTCGTTAGGTCCTTTGGCTGACAGCAGGAATGGCGGTATTGGTTCGAATCGAGGGCACAGTGTGGGTAGTCTCAGTTGGGGATGGAAGGAGCTAATGGCCTTAATAATCTCTTACTAGATGTTAATGAGTATTACCTTATAGAACTCCCATCTGAGGAAATGTAAGGGTCTAATTCGCGATGGACACTTCTCGGGTATTTTGGTTTGCCACTGCTTCACACCAGTCCGGTGCAGGCTCTGTAAAGGTTCGGCGGAGGTTCTCAATCATCGCCTAAGCTCTGTCAGCTCGGTCTGTAGGTGTAGGCCATCAGTTCGTATCATTTACAGAAGAATCTGTCTATCATACAACCAGGGATGGGTCTTCATGGGCTGATTGGTGGCTCTGTCATTAACATAGAATATAGAAGCACAATCCGAGCTTCCGGGATCCGAGATAACAGTCTAATTTGGAGATCGGGATGCTTAATCGGCACACTATACTAGGAAAGAAAAAAGCGAATTCCGATCCTTGGTCAGGAATGGAGGGCTTCGCATTAATAGAATAAGGCAAATGAGCCTCTCTTCTCCGCTTCCAAGAAGGAGCTTCAGCGATTGATCGGCCAGGTCCCATCATCCAATCCACAAAAATGATCTTCTCATTTCATCGTCAAACCAATGAATTGCATTGATTAAAGGTCTTGCTCTCAATCTGAATTGACAGTGCGTTCCCTATATGAGGGAGGTAGTGTAGGAATGGTGGGCCGAACCTCATGAGTTCGGGGAAAACTTCCGGGTAGAGCTTTCAAGGATCTCTACTCGTACGCTGGTATACTTTGATCCTTCCTACTACCATCCGCTCCATCTCATAGCTTGCGTGATCCCTTGCTTTGCGTAGGAACATGAGCAACGAGGTATGACTCCTTATTAGGATGGCTTTCTTCCTTCCTCTGGTTGAGGAAAGCGAGGTACGTGCCGATTTCCTATTAGCTTGTGTAACTCATGTCACCTAACGAATCAATTAGCTGTACTGATGAGCTAGTTTGCTATATTTCTTGTGTCTACATGGTTGATTGGCCGGCTTCCCCACTACTTGTATTGATTTCGTCCTCCTGTATGCTGTGTACCGCGTTCCCCATGTTCTTATTCCATTATTGTCATTATTGGCTTACCGATGGATGTCCCTATCTCTATGTGCCTGGCTCCCCGACTACCATGTTTTTTTTATTAAAAAGAGGGATGCGCCTCTTTCTCTATAAGGTGGCGCACCCGGAACAGCATCCATTAAAAGAAAGCGGAAGCCCCCATTCCCCAATTGATTAACTGATTGTGCCTATGAAACACTAAGAAATTACTACTCTATTTGGTCTTTCTCTGTCTTATACGAAAGAAAGGCTAAGTCAGGAAGTCAGTAGAGTAGCGGAGCGGAGAAATAAATCACTGAAACAGTATTCGCACCTTACTTGATTCATTCCTTCCACCCGAAGCCCCTGCTGCCTGCCTGAGATGAGCGTCCTCTGATCTTTCCAATTTTGCTATTCAAAGCATCTCGAAGACGGTGTCACTTGGGATCGTGCGAAAGAGTTCTTCTTTACCGAGAAGATTGGCATGAGCTCGAGGTTTTTAATTCTTACCATACTTTGAATTGGAATCTTAAATAGCAGAGGGAAAGGTTCCGCCCGATCGCTTGAATCTATTCCCACCTTCACATGCTTGCTGGATTAGAGGTGGGCTTTGCTAGCGTCTTGCTATTGGCTTTATAGATAAGACGGCTTGGCTTGGAGCTAAGGTGAAATTGAACAATCTGAACAACTACCTTTAAGACTTGAAGAGAGAAGATACCGTCGCCCACCCACCATGCTACGCGAAAGCTGAACTTCAATAAGTAGAGCCTTTACGCCTTTAGTAGCCCATTTATCTGTTTTGGCCCCGGGCCACAAGTTGAATTACTTTATTTCAATTTCAGCAAGCAATTAGGCCTCCCAGAAAGGAAAGGACATGTACCAGCTGTACGAGAGGAGAGCCGTGAGCACTTTTTCCTAATTAAGATGAGTGGGCCTACCTATCTGATGTTGCATGCTCGGATTGTTCAGCCTACCCTTTCTTTCTTCTTCTTATGCCAAGGCTTCAGAATCATCGAATTCCTTTCCTGATGCCTAAGCCTTTCTTTCGTCTCCTTCTGCGGAAAATAATGGAATTGATCCATCCGTACGTACCGGATCAATATACCGCTACCGTGCTAACGCTAACCCCACTTCCCTGGCTAGCTTGCTTTCGCTAGCTTCTGAGGCTGGCTTTTGATATGTGCTAATCGACCTTCTGATGAAAGCATTGAAGAGGAATGGAAAGCGGGTGGGATATAAAAAGGAGTCTTATCTATACCATATATGACCTATTTCATAGAAGATTTTGACCCTTGGACAACCCCTAAAAAGAGGTTCCTGCTCTATAGCAGCAAGGGTAGGTCTAGGTCCCCTAACGTCAAGCAATAGAAAGCCTCCACTTATGATATGAAAGCGCGAAGATCAGATCAATGGAAAGCTTAGCTTATTTATTCTCCCACTCTGGTTTGAACCGATGCATTAGCTTTTCTTTTCAAAGATGTCCTGGACGCCATCATTACGGATATTCTTAAAGTCATAGCTTTAGGTGCTCCTACGTATACGTACATGGACGATACACTCGATACAGCCAGGTAGGGAGAGGTCAAAAAGGCATAGCATAGCTTTCATGGAGACTGCTTTCTTTACACAGGTGGCATGGAAATAAAGAGAAAAGACCTTAGACTAGGCGGTCTTCCCTACATACAGTCAAAAAGTACGGACGGGAAAGCGATAAGAAGCCTGAAAGCGATTCTTACACAAGATACGATGACAGGAAGGGAGTTCGATCAGGAATAGACAGAAAAAAAGGCTGCTAGGCTCCTTTCTTTCTCATGGGAGGGGTTCGCATCCAACCCTTATCGATACCCATCGCTAGGACATTTAAGTGAGTCGGATTTTGATCCGGTTCCGAAATGAGGCGGTGTTACCAATGACTCTTCTCCCCACCATCCACTTGCTGGAACGAGGCCTTTCTCAACTCTTGGTCTATTGACGCTCTTCCGGTCAAGACCTTCGTAACTTGACTCCACAGGGCTCATGCAAAAAAGCGACTGGGTTAGTTTGGCCTTTAAAGCTGACCGAAACACGTTATACCTAACGAACTAGCGTAGCTGTGGGACTCTCGCAAGTATTGACCTCCTGGACTAGTACCGATGGTGGCTCCTCATCCGAGGAGTAATGAACCTGTAAAGGGAGGGCATTCAGTCAAGCATCCAATCAGCAGCTGGACTGGAAAATAGATAGAAGAATGATTTTAGAGTTCCCGAGTGAAGTTCTGGTGTTTTCGTTCCTGTTGCTACTGTAGCTAATCCTCTTTCTACTGTTGCTAGTTCTTGCTAGTCGGAAGTTCTAGCAGCTAGTAGAGGAAAGGAATCTAAAAGATCCTCCGCAAAGAAGAGCTAACTTCTAACTCCCAGCTACCGAAGGAAGAAGGGAATTATAGAGGAAGGGGAAGAGTTCGTACAGGCTCGGAATTCTATTCATAGGAAGAAGTAGGTAATGCAATTAAAGGAAAGCTATATGGAATGGCCCTTTCTCTTCTTTCCTTCTCGTATAGCTGGAAAACTTAGTCTTTTCTAAAGGCTTTCCCCGCAGGAGATGAGATTTGATAAGATCGGATTTCCTTTCCTCAGGAACTACTAGAAGTAGAGGAACTGGAACAAGAAGAACAACTAATTTCATTACCTTTCCCGAAGAAAGAATAAAAAGAAAATGGCACATCTACAATGGAACTTTTTAAAGCAATAAACTAGATGCATCTAATGGGATGCACGCAGAGAGGAGACTGTGGGACTGTCTCCAAAGAGCTGGTTGTGAATAGGAATTCATTATTGTTAGTAAGACTCCCTTCCTCGATTCCTCCTTCTCCCGGTTTCACTCCCTTGAACAGGAACTAGAGAACAGAACTCAGAAGAAAGGAACTCCAGCAAGAAGAACTCATAGCTATCGGAACTCTAAAACAACTTTAAGCGAACAAGAGCAATTTAATTACATTGCCTTAACTTACTAACTAGACTGGCTCTTCCTCTGACATGGAATCTACTTTTATTTTAAGAAAATAAGAGTTAATTGCTTCGCACCTTGCTCTTCGCTACGCACCTAGTCTTATCGCTTTAGAGGTAGGACTATTGGGTGAGTCCTCCGGATCTGTCCCTCGAACTCAGAACTCTGGAACTACTAACAAGAGGAAGCACTATAAGAAGACTAACTCAACAGCTACAGGAACCCTAGAAAGAACTCTATAGCACTGTAAGTCAACACAAGAGTAGCTCGTCCCCAGGAAATGAGGGTAGAGCTATTTCATTGCCTCGCTACTTTTTATAAAACCTCGCCCTTCAAAGCTATCGGGAATTCATTCTAGCAATTAACATTGCCTTGAACCGAAATCCGAGACTCTTGAATCAGCTGCTTTCTCATCTGCTCTTTCATTCCCAGGTTTAACTCTCTTTCACCTTCACTCATAATCCAACTCTGAACTTCTCTTCAAAGCTTGCTTGTTCCCAGGGAATGAAGGAAGAGGCAATGAAATTGATTCTCATTGGCTGGTATTAGCTACGCTACTCTATTTGTTACACAACCTCTTCTCAGCTGGAAGTCTATCTGAGTGAGTTATTTCATAATCTCTACTAAATAGACATTAACTCTAGCAAGAAAAATCAGAAATATTCTTTAGCTACAACCGGAGGAGCGGGCAGGAAGACGGGCGGAAACAGGACTGCCTGTGGGAGTTGCGGAGCGAAGCCCTTCCTCGGCAGGCTTCCAGGCTCTACCAGTTTTATCTACCTTTAAGCTACATTAACTATAGCAAGAAGAACTAGAGGAACTGGAACGAAAAGCTGCTGGAAGTCAATCAGACTAGCTATTTCATTGCCTCGCCTGTCTTAACGGCCTTGGCTTGCTGCCTTAGCTAGCTCCCTTTCTCTTCTTTCCTGCTATACGAGAAGGTAGCTTGCTTCCCCCGAACCCGAAGAATGGAACTGAACTCCTGAAGCTTCTAGTCAACAATAGAATCTGCTCCTTTCGAATTGGATGTTCGTCCTATTCTCGGGTTGAACTCCTGTTCTACCTTTCTTTCTCGCCCTTAGTCTATTCCAAAGAGCTTTTCTTGAAGAGTGAATTCAAACTAGTCCCTTTCTCTTGTTTCCTTCTCATATAGCTGGAAAACGCTAAGTTTTAAGGATCATTTCTCCAGTCGAAGGTGTAGAGCAGATAGCTGTCCTTCCTTCTTTAGTTTGAGCATTCCGAACCAGGCCGAATTGGATCTCTTCTCTACCCCCCTACCTCATGCATTGAAGTAGTCCGGTACGCTAAGGTAGGACTGTTTGGGCTTAGTAGGTGACCGCTTGGCAGTAATAGTTTTCCCTCCTTCTTCCTTGCTCCATAAGGTTGGGCTTTGTTCTACATTGATGGCTGTGCTATCAGCTGGGAATGGAGTGGCCTAAAGAAAGGCTCCTTTTCTCCCCGATACCCTTCCTTCGGCATCCCTGAAAAGGGCATCTCTTTCAGCACCTGAACCTCTTGGTGGGGGAGCTGCCGGAACAAAAGAATTTTCTATTCAAAAAAAAGAAATATCGGACAAGATCGTAGAAAAGGTAGTGGCTGATCTTTCCCCAACCCAACTCCATCACCTCTTTGGACAGTGGCCTTTGCTTATTCCCCTCATCTCAGGTTATAAGACAGAATTTCAGGGTCGCGTCGAAAGAAGACCTGCTTAGAGTGCGCCCTTTATGTGTTTCGTCCGACTCCTCCGTTTATTCCTCATAAATGAAGGCGAAAAGACTGATTGTCTTTATTATATCCCTAGCGGACAATCGGGTGGTGGTATCTCAGTCAATTGATTTAAGAATGGTGGATGATTTCACACCCTTTTCCCTCTCCCTACTCTACTCCCTCAAGGTCTCCAAAGTAGGGCTTTCGGTTCAGAAGGTGATCAATCATAAATGGGGCTAATCCCGTGGATGCTGCTTACCTAGATGCATAAGATAGGTTAAATCCATGCAATTCGATGCTGGTGAAACTAGAATCTAATATTGTAGAAAAGGAAGTGTCTGTTGTCTTTCCAACTCCTTTTGGGCAAGCAGCTTCACTCGGATCTTCTTTATTGTGCTTGTCGTGCTGGGACTGCTCCTCATTAACAACCTCTCCTTCCTCAACTGTTTGGTACACTCCTCTGGCTACTTGTACTGATAACGCTGGGACTAATTGAACTCAGGCTGATTTCTCCTCTTCTGACTGCCCTTCTTCAGGCACAACCATACCTTCTTTTCGTTGGGCAATGAAATTGGATTTTTCCCCGCTCGATTTGTTTCTTGTAGTCATCGCCGGACCGGAGCTCTTCCCCCTAAATATCCTTTCTATTGCGGGTTTCGAGCTACTCGCTACTATAGTGACAAAAGTCCAGTTGACGTAGCGTAGGTGGAAGAAGATCGGACTAAGTTCCTTTCCGTGATAACTCCATTCTTGGGCTGGTGGGTTAGAAGCATTAGAAGATCTTCCCCATCCCTATTGGAATGAATGCTTGAATAGTCCTTTCCCTTTGGCCAAGCTAGTAAACTACCTCATTCTATCATTTCTTACTTTACTTTTTTGACTGTAGCGGTTACGGCTAGACTACTTTGCTCAGAGAACCAAGTCCTTGCTTCATTTTTGAATGCAGTTCGGGATCGAACGGGAAAAGAAAGGCTATTTTCCGTTACGGGCTTATGGATCTAGTGGATCGTCCCAGTAAAGTACTACAACTACTAACTACTTAGTTATCGTCACTGGCTGCAGATCTGGCTTGGCTCGATAGGCTATGGAATAAACGGATGGAGGCAGGCTTGCTTGACCCTAGCCCTAGCTTCTGAAACAAGAGAACGGACCGACTCTAACTAATCCACTCCTACTAACAGGAAGGGTAAAGGCAGACCTCGTCCTACTTTCACTCTACTCTTTCCATTTCAATGCTAGCTCGATTGCAGCTAGATTGCTCAGTAGGGACTACTAATGGACTATCACAAACGAAGTGAGGGATTGGACGACGGACGGGACAACTAGCTAATTGGGGGGACGGAAGGACAGAGAGAACTCTTCAACGAAAATCCATCCTTGCTTCTTATTAGTCTCAATCAAAGAGAAAAGAGCCTATTTTTCTTTAAAGTTCCTTGCCTTAGAGTTCGAGTTGCCAGAGCGGAGAGGAATGGCAGAACTCTTGACCTTACGAGACGAGGGCTACGGTTAGCTCATCTGCCTTCTGGCACTCGGTCTTCCAAGACGGATACTGGACTTCCTTACTTTACGAGGACACCCTAACTAGATTCAAGTTCTCCTCTCAGGGGAGAAAGGTAAATTCATTCTTTTTGAATGCCCAATGATCATGAACTGCGCAACCGTGGCCACCAAATCGATAATCTAATATGGATGGAGGGGACCAGGGGTTTAACCATGAAGAAGATTATTACAAAGAATTTGATAGCAAGAAGCGAAGCTAAAGGCCTCCTAAAGAAAGAGTAACGGAACTATAAAAGTAATAGTGAATATTTGAGTTGGTACTTTGGTCCCTCTCCCTCAATACTAAGGACCCGCTTTTCTCTTTCCAAAGGAGGGGTTCGAGAATGCCCAACCGGCGACTGGAGGCTGCATAGAGTTCTTCGGAGAATGGTGCACATTTAAGAGCCAGCCAAGATGTATTGATAGAAGAGACTGATTCCACTTTCTGAACTCGTAGGAAAATGCATATCGTTGGGGAAAGAGATCCAGTTTCATTGGGAAAGCGGAAAGTAGGAAGTGTGAAGATGGGAGATACAGACCTAGAGCAAGAGCAAGGCCAAGACATAGATCTCGATCTAGATTGAAGCCCAGAGATGGGCCCTGCTGGGGTCGAGGCCAAGAACGAGCCAAATAAGTAAGGGAGGCGCAGATCCTTAGTAAAATCGGGATCCTGATAGAGATCTGTGACGAGCCATCCGGGCGACGGACGAACTGCATCAAAGAAAGTCGGATTTGTCGGATAAAGACAGAAATTCAAATACTCAAGCATGCTCATGCTGGGGAAGGGGAAGCACTCCGGCACCTGTTCCTTAATTCAAATACTCAAGTCGATTCGGAAAGGGGCCCCTGTTGAAAGCAATAAAGGGGGTGCCTTAGCGTGCCCTTTCTCTAATCCTAGGTAAAGCGATTCGTGCACTCATCCGCCCCACAAGGAGATAGTCCTGGTCGATTGGTTGGGATAGCAGACTTAATAGTTGGAAAAGTCCTATATAAAGTAAAGTAGTCAACTGCTTGGTCGAAGGGGTACGAGCTCAAGGTGAAGTACCAAATACAAAAAGAAGGGCTTTAGCACTTTCTGACTTCTTTGGATGACTCAAAAATATAGGAATGGTGGTATTGTGTCGTCTGGACTCCTTCCCCCTTTTCTAAAGTGGGGCTCTTCTTCCGTTTAGCGATTCCAAAACAGAAGCGGTAACTTTTTTTTCATACCTGACTCATAGAATATGGCGGGGAAGCCGGCCCCAAAAGCAAAAGAAGAGAGCTCAAGCTACGGGTTCAAGCTAACGGGAAGTCGGTGGGAAAGAACTTCTCTTTCAATAAGAAGAGGGTCATAAGTCTACTAAAGCAGGTGCCTGAACTGGAGCTGAAGCGTAAGCCACTTAAGAGGTCGAGGACGAGATCTACTTCGATTGTTGAGTCGGGCAGACAAGCGGGTGAAGATTTATATAAAAAGGAAAGGAGTCGAAACCAGATGGCACGACGCCTACTTCAAAGTCTTAAGAAGATCAGAACCTCTTCTCTGGTTCGAGGGAAACATCATATAAGAGTCACTGCCCTTCCATAAACAGAATTTCTCTATCCAATAAATCCAAGAGGGATTCGACTGAAATCGGGGCTCCATCTTTCTATTAGGAGATTGGCCCCAAGTCTGACCCTCGCCATTACTCTTAAGGTTACAGCCTCTTACTCAATTGATTAGTTCTACCACCCCAAGGGTTTAGCGTGGACCAAGTGTATTTGTTGAAACCAGAAAGAAATGCACGGAAGAGCTCTGTTTCGCCAGGGCCAGGACCCAACTACGTGCCTCATTAAAGCAATTGGCAATTCTCTCAGGCGAGTTAGCCCTCCTTAAATAAGAAAAATAGATCGTGGAAATCACCAGTTGTTCGGATGGGGCATCACATAATTTGCTGGAACGAGGGTTGAGGGGCTATCTAATGAATCATAATAGTAAGGGCTTTCTCATCAAACCAGCTTATTGACGTATATGAGGATCTAAGAATAGGGCAGGGAGCATCTTTATTCGGATTAGACAAATCAACATCGAGTAATAGTGTTGCATTCTAGAAAATGGCTTCCAAAAGAATCGATAGTAAACAGCGGGAATAATAGCTCGTCATAGGGCCGATTATTCCGATTGTGAGTCAAGAGTTCGTTCTGATCGCCTTTCTGGGGAGTGATTCCTCTACTCTTTAAGTGAGTGATTACGCAAACCAATACACCGGGCTAGACTCCTGTTTAAGGTTTAGGGGCCTTCTACCCTTCTCGCTCCCCACAAGTGAATGAACTGAAACAACACTACTGATTTGGGAAGCTCCTTGCCGCCAATCGCTCTCAATAGCCTCTCTGTCGAAGCTTGAAGAAGGTGGCATGCACTCACACCCTGCACTCAATCATTTGATGTTGTGAATCCTTCCAGCTCCTATGGCTTCCTTGCCTCCACCAGCCACCCTTAGGGTGAGGAGCTCCTGTTTATTCGCTTCGAGCCTAATCGAGTGAAAGCAAGTTGTTGATACGTCTACCCTGTGGTATCGGGGTTTTCTTCTTTCTTATTCCACGGGCCGAGGGGCAAGTCCACGTTAGCGCATAATAGATAGTTGCGACCACGTTAGCCAGCGTGATTACGGCCGAGGGAAGAGACTCACGCCCTACTATCGTACGCCGTTGTTCAGTAGCGGGAAGGCTTCCTTTCTCGAATGGCTGAAACAGGGAACTATTATGAGTCGGGGAATTAGCATTTCGATTAGCAACGCCCTCGATCAGTGGAGGTGGGTGAAGTGAGTGACTCGATTCCGCATGACTCCGAGCTAAGCTATTATGACCACGCCCTACCAGTATCATCACTACATCCAGGTGATCTCGAGCTTCAGCAATCAGATGAGAACGCTGATCGTAATGATGATGGACGGGTGCCACCTCCATCCATAGGGTGTTTTATCCATCCATTCTAAACACAGCATCGAATCAATCCGTCCCTCTCTGTTATTCGGGGCGGGTCACCTCACCGCAATCTCTTTAATACATATTAACGACTAGCAGAAAGGCAAGGGTTTGTTTCAGCTTGGGCGGATGTGCCTATTAATAGAAGCTCCTCGAATCCTTCCTCAGCCTTAAGCGTGAGTGCACAGGAGATAGGGAAGACTTCTGTAATAGATGGAGATTGCTCAACCAAAGCTTCAGAGCCGGGCTTCGAACAATATAGGATTGACGTCAATGGAAGGATTATTGATCCAGCCTCTTAACTATAACTAAATCGATGGGGCTAAATACGAGGGTCAAGCCCATCTTCCACTTGAATCATCCTATTAACTTGGATTACAGTCGGGGAGGGAGTATTTTATATACGTAGTGTTAATCAACAGCCCTTTTAATAACCCCACCCCTTACTATTCCATCTCTAGCCAGGCCAGTAGACTTGTGATCCTTTTCCATCTCCGTCCTTTACCAAATCAGTGTTGCTGGGTTCATCAGCCATAGCTCGCAGCAAAATGATCGAACCCTCCAAGGCCTGGACTCTGGTTCCCACGACGCAATCAACCGCATTAATGCTCCCCCTTACTAAGCCTTACTAATAGCCAGACAGAGTGGCAAAGGGCAAAACAAGGTGACTAAAAATACCCACTTTTGGGTGATGCCGTAAAGATGAGTTACAAAGGCAAAGAAGAATAGGCGGGTGACACGAAAGCGAATCGATTGACTTCTTGCCCAACTCCAGGATTGCGTCAAAGTTGGAGTGAATAGTTTCGTTAGAGTGCTCTTTCTCAGCGAAATGAATCAGGTGTTCTGGCCCCGGAGAGCCAACAGAAAGGGGATGGGAAGGGCGAAGTTGTTGAGCAGTTGGGGTTATTCCCTTATGATCTTGCCCGTCAACCTTAAACCCTCAATACTAGCTTTCTTATGTGAGTGGTCGCAAGCTCCCCCTCAACCCAGGCTTTCTTTTCTTTTATTTTTTAAGCGACAGGCAGAGAGGGCTGAATGTTCGCCTGAGCACCCCTATCTCTTTTCCCACTCGTTAGGGAAGCGGTTGGAGAGGAGAGGCTAAAGCTAGCAAAGGTAGCCTATTCCCCATTTCCGTGTGCTGCTGCTTCCGCTTCTACTGAAACTACTTGCTCTCAAGCCCTACCTTTAACCGCCCAGGCAAGACACAATCCTGGTTAAGGCCCCAACCTAGGCCTTGATGTAATCACAGTGCTTAGAAGGAGAGCTCCCCTGAATTCCATCCAGCCTCCCCCTTACCGACAGCGAGGAGTTCTTCTACGCTAATTGGCTCTACTAAAGCAGGGAAGAACTAAGGCATTGAAATCCCCTAGTGCAAAGCTTGATGGCAGTTTCTCTTTCTAAACCTGCTCCCGCTCCAGTTTCGCCTGCTTCTACTTATGGGCTAAGGAGATGGCGATTGCTTGCCGGACAAGAGAGAGGTTATCAAATAGCTTGCTTGCGCTGGGACCTGTTCACTACATACAATAGACCAGTGACCGAGGAGACCGAAAGCCTCAATCCTTAAAGCATATGATATGAACATTTCGATGTCTATTCCTTTTGGGTAGAAGAGGAGAAGAAAGACAGGAGGTAGAGATGGCTTTCCGGGCCAGAGGAGATGGGTAACCATAGCAGACAAGAGCCCAGCTGACGGGGGCGTTCGGTAAGGCTTGGCTTGATATTTCGATAGCTATACGAGTTTCGAAGGGGAAGGAGGCAGAGGTCAATAAGAAAAAAGGGGGGGTTCGCCAGCCGTCAATCGAACGGAAAAGCTAGACCCCGAAGGAAGCAATCAATCGTACAGGTGTGGGAATAAGCCAATACCAACTGTTGTGCCTGTCTGTTTAAAGGAATAGGTAGAGAGGTCAGGTTTTTGGCTCGCTCTTGCCTTCCGAACTGTTGTTGAATATTTCTATCTGTCTTTTTAGAATAAGAAAGCTTGCTTATATTCATACTTTAAGCAATAGACCAATTCTTTCTATTTGTAAGTAGGTGCTACCGGGTTCCTGCTAGAGTGGGGAATGCGTCTTTTCCTCAAACTCTAGAGAAGGTGTAAAAGAAAAGCTGCCCGCCCCCGCTTCGTCAACAAGTGGGCAAGGAGAACTTTTGGCGGGGGATGTTGTGAGACATAGGAGGAATTGCATTGATAGGTGAGCAACCCTAACCCCCATATCTTGGAATCAGATCGACCCGTAAAAGAAGAAAGAGTCTTCAGGCTCGCAACGAGGCCTCTTCCTGCCTATGCTGCCTTCCTATTAGGCTATGGTATGCCGGAAGAGAGGTGCTAGTTTCTTGCTACTTCTGCACGTGGTACAACCAGATTGCCTTTATTGTTCACCTCAAGAGCGTAGATCACCCCTCCGAGAGTCAAAGTATCAAACTGGTTGGTGGAATGCGGGCAATGTATCTTTCCATCCAATAGAAAAAGCAGGCTCGCTCATCTGTTGGCTTTCTTTCTGGGGCATTTCCTTTTAGAAGATCAGAGAGGGAATACCGGGAGGGTAACTACCTTAGCGGGTCACTCAAGTGGTTGGTTGGCTGCTCAATTCGGTCTTTCATGTGGAGCAGTGAACTCTGTCTTAGCGGGTGCTCTTGTCCAATCCCGAATCCTATGCTTGCTGAATGTAGTTCCGAAAGGCGGGTTCAAGGCCGGAAGTTGGCTCTACCGACCAATAGGCAGAGGTAGAACGTGCCTAAGGATGCAACTTAAGACAAGCGTGCTTCTGGGCCGGAGTTGTTGGCTGACCCGGACTCCATTCCATCTCTATGCCTCAAATTCATGTTGAGGGAGAAGGAAATGCTTGCTTTGAACGAGACAAAGAGTAAAGACTAAAAGCAATTAGTTACGGAATCCTTTTTTTATTTATACTTTATGGTTTTTCCATAAATCATTGGTGTAGCACGTAGGTGGATGAACCCTTATAACATGAGATCCGTGGTAACCGACTCTCCTCAATGGGATCATCAATACAAGTACCCACCCACCACCATGAGCAAGTATGTATGATCACCCACTCACCCACGAAATGAATGACGGGTAGAAAGACTAACCAACCTGACTGAGCTTACGTAAGAGTAAGGTAACCTCACTTTTCTCTCGTCGTCATCGGGTTGACATAGCTTTCTTCGATAGCCGATAGCCCCGAAAGCGAGAAATGCAGATGATAACTATGTTCTCTATGCTCTTCGTACGGACTCTAAGCTTGTCTCTCCTTAGCAGAGTAGATCTCGTACCTTGTCTGTCAGTCTCACTTGTTCCGAGCCTCACCTTTCAGTAAAAACTTTATTCTGTCCTCTCAGTTGCCGAGGGAGGGCAACGTTAGAAATCGATCGGCGAAGCAAGCCTAGCTACACTCTCCGGCTACGGAACTAACATATACATACTGCTACCACCTCCTATATGGAAACCACTTATACAGAAACATCTAATTCTTTATTTTTATTATATGTAGTAATCTCTCCATTGGAGCTCATCGTCGACCGACCTCTCGCTTGTGGGAGTTCCTCACTGACACCTTCTTAACAGTTGCCCGTCGATCAACTATATGTCTCAAGTGGAAAATACAACATATTTCACCTCCGATCTACTAGCTCCCCTCTTGTTGGGCTAATGTAATGATGCTGCCCCGATGTTAGTGCCCTTTCTCCCATTCGTGCCCTTCCGTGTCTTCGTCTTCCTCGCTCGTCTTATTCTTCTACGGAGTACTTTTTCCTTTACTGATTTATTTTTGACTATAAAGAAAGGCTTTCCCTTCATAATGAGACCCCTTATCCATCCTACTACATTTGTAATTTGCCTGCCTTGGGAGACCCAGAGTGAGTCAACCAAGACGTAGACGGAACTCAACGATTTCAACAAGCCTGCTGGTACTGGTAAAAGTCATGGGTATTATCAATAGGCATTGGCCAACCCATTCCTCTGCCGATCGCCTGCACCCTCTGGACTGGATTGCTTAGCTAAAGCGCTTGCAGCCAGACGACGCCTGATATAAGGTTTTCTACGTCTGAGCCTGAGCATGGAAGAGGGCACTGAGCAAGGTAAAGTGAGAGGAGGTATAGTAACTACCTGGCAAAAAGTAAAAAACTGACGAAGAAAGAGACGCATCGGAATCAACAGCCGAAGATGTCGAATCTTAAGAAGATGACTTGACTTGACTAAAAGGCAAGGCAGCAAGAGCACACACTCGAGGATGGACACAGTCCGGTTCTTGATTCCTTTTTAGCCTACCTCTAAAGTTCTCCGCTGTCACCTAGGTTCGAGAGCTTCGATCGAAAGCCTTTTGAAAAGAAAAAAGTGTTTTTTTACGAATACGAGGAAAATGCCTATTTTTTTGTTACGAAATCGACCATTGATCTTATATAAGTTGAATCAACTCTATGGTTAGACATTATAAAAGTGAGTTGCGTTGCTTTTCCTTCAAGTGGAGATCTTGATTCAAGTCTCTGGGATTGGCATGTAATAGAAGGATTCGGATTCGGATACTCGAAACAACTCGCATCGGTAAAATAACGTCTAATAGATAGACCTGGAAATCGATGCTTTCTGGCTCCTCACTTCCTTCCTTTTTGTTTTCTTTGATTCACAAGCTGGAATTGAACCAGCATCTCCGGTTGCTTTCCCGGCGCACTTCCCTTTATTTATTGTTATTGTGAAAGCCGTGATAGTACATGTGGGATTTGGTTATCGAGGTACAAGAAAGATGATTGTGGGAACGAGTCAAAGGTGCGCTACTAGGATCAAAGGATTCAATCCAGCCCCAAGCGTACCAGGGGCGATCCTGTTTACCGGATCCTTAGAGGTCTGCCCGTCCGACCTCTTCGTAGCGCTCTGCTGACGAAATAAATTCACCATTAAGTTCTTCTCCTCACCTTCTCACATTCAATGGTAACATATTCAAATAACTTTCCCCTATTCAATGCTGTTCAGACAAGATACGTGAAACTCCGAAAAAGAGTAGTGTAGGTTTCTGCGAAGGTAATCATAGCTATTTCTTTTCCTTCACTTTCATTTCGCCGTCTTGGCTGACACAAACTAGAATGCCCTGCTACTAATAATATTATATAGGATCGCACACCTGTACCTCACTATCAGAGTCCAAAAAGAGAATCTTTCTATAATAACACGGAAGGGGATCATCACCAGGTCCAATAGACACTATCTTTCCAGCCAGACTGAGTTCTTCCAATAGCGCATATCCTGCTTTCTCGTCGAAGATTACTTCATCATTTCCTCTAGTCGATATATAAACTTCATTTAAGAATCTAGAAAATGCTATCCCAGGATACCTTTTTGGAAACTCACGATCGAAGATGTCCATTAAGACTATATTGAATAAGACCCTAGTGATTTCACCCACAGGTGGCATACCACCAAAGCTTATATCTGACCTATGATTTCCATCATCATCAATGATAGGGAGAAAAAGTAAAGATGAAATGAGTTTATAAACTGAACCATCTCCAACAAAAGGCTTAACCTTATCTAAAAGAAGACTGATTGGAATAATACTTAATGAAGCCTTTAAGTCAAGCCTGTACAGTCTATCCACCTTTCCCATTTGTTGAAGACTGTAATAAAAAAAAGGAATCATCCAGATTTTCGAATCGGTAACCATCTTTTGGCAAGCGACCATGAGAAAGACGGAATAACATTAGGGATAACCCCATTAACACCAATCCATCCTCTTGATCAGGCATAACCACACAAAGAATATCTGGATCAGAGCAAGTCTCAAGCATGATATCGGGACAATCAGGTAGCGTTTCATGTATAAACTGAGTTAGACCAACCTTCTTTATGAACTTAACTTGTAGCGGAGATAGAAGGTATAAACCAGAATCTATTTGGTTTTTAAAAACAGCTAATCGGTAGCGAGACATACTAAATGAAAGATTCTCCGTCAAATCTTTATATAGAAAGTCAATATCAGCTGACAGCTGCACAAGTGAACATTCTACAGTACAAAAATATCTACTCCTAGGAATATATGATATTACGTTCGATAACACTTGCACGTTTTTTACCATTACTGGAAATTTCAAAATCATAATGCGGTAATCCTATGTAACAACTCCTCTTCTCTTTCTATTAATCAAAATGGGCCCCGGATTTAAGCATTCCGTATCGAAGGAAAGACCAAGTTTTCGGAATCTTTCCGGAAAGCTGATCTTCCTCCGGATCCATGTTATCTGCTCCTCGACAGATAGGACATCAATCAGCCTGTTATAAGAACTCTAACCTGTCTGCACCCTCTGTCGTCACGGATTCAGCAAGCTTAGCACAATTGCTGCTATATATATGATATGTAGGCGGCTCTTATTCGGTTTGGATGTAACGGGTCAAAAGTTTGGATGTTTTACAACGGAAAGATACACCGACCCGATGAATATTTAGTCAAAGTGAGCGGGGGCTAATGAGAATCACTATTCTATATCTGCTCTTGTGAATCTGGCTTAACACGTTATTAGATTAGCATTGCCGATATGATTAAGCATAACACCCTACGGTTACACCGTAGACTTCTAAGTTGCCCAAGAAGTATTTGATCGCTTCAGGGAAATGGGTGTGCTGAGACCAGTCACACAAGAACCATCTTCTGCAGTCATTGAAGAGATTGTCGATCACCAGACCGACTATTTAAATGTAAACATGGTTACGATCCTGCGAAGGCCGGACCAACCTCGGCAAAAATGGATCTACAAGGGGGCCTTCTAGGATCTATAATCCCTGTCAGTAAGCGTGCCGTTGTAATCGGCCAAGAGGCTACTCAAATACTTAGCTGATGCTCTATTACAAAGCTTCGAGCTGTCAAGCCTAAGGTCGGCCCACCTAACCTAATAGTAATAGGCGGATGGAAGCAAGAAAAGGACTGGCTAGCTCGTGCAATCAATATCTCGTCACCCCCATCCCTCTCTTTCCGTACCTTCATCTAATTCACTGATCGTACTAACCAGAATAGATCAAATAGCAATAGATAAAATTATTCCAACAGTTAGACCTTTCTTTGATATAGATTCTCTATTCCTAATTGCTGTGGCACGGAAAATACTGAAAAGAAAAGAGGAGACAAGTGATGAAAACCTCCCTCTCGGTCTATGATACCTAAATGGGAGAAAAATCCGGATCAAACCCTTATTTATCTTAACCTTAGATTAATTTACTTCAACGAAAATCCATCCTGAAATTACATAGATAATAATCTCAATCGTGAAGTAGGAAAAAGATTATTTCTTCTTAATTAAATAGGAGTATCAGTCAATTTCTTTAATAATATCAATCTTATCAGTAGGCTAATCTTGACAGTTTCTCGATTGAGACAGCGGCAGGCCCAAAGAGCTCTACAGTAGTGCCTTGCGAGGTCGTAGAGCCGGTAACCCTCGTTCGCCTAAGATCGAAAAGCACTTGGTTGAAAGCCTAGCAACGAGATTTCAAAAAGTACTCCCATCAATGTGTCCCCCCTTTAGAGTTATATAAGCTTATGAGAACGTAGTGACCCGGAAAGATGAATAGAACCGAACTAGCAACAAGAATGGCCAATGGGAGTTTTTGAAGAGAACCCCTGATTCCGAAGATGACAAAGAAAGCGTTGATTTGGGATCTTATTGAAATTGTATCAGTCATTACATGCAAACGGTATATGTGACATGAGAAAGTATCCTCAATCAATCTAATCTACGAGGTAATGTGTTACGGTGTCACTACTTCTAGAATCTAGAGGTAGGCAAGATGGTACTGAGTAGAAAGAAACAACTTCATGGTTCATCAAATATGATTCATATTTGGTATTGGGCTTGGAGTAGCTCTGTCTATGAAAACCAGTATCTAGTGTGGCCGTTGGAGATTTTGTAAGTCTTTCCTTTTATCAAATAGGGCTGACTCGCAGCAAGTGCAATTGATGGTTCTTAACCCAGCCCGAC
>OX381723.1:442500-457500 GCA_947179155.2 Hedera helix
ACCAAACCCCGACCCAGCGTCACACGTTCTCCAGGTCCGAAGGGATCCAGTGCCCAACTACCGACTCCTCCCGGAATTGCGTTATCGGAGCCGAGCCAGGAATGGCCGTTAGTGGACACCCACCACTTTTCACCGGTTAGAGAGGCCCTCTTTAATACATTAAGAAAAGATGTTCACAGGGGCCAGAAAGACTCGGTCATAGGAACTTAGACCACCTACGCGCTGGTAAACGAAAACCACCTCGACCGGATCAGAGTAAACAACAATGTCGAATCAGGCCGCCCCTTGCCTTGAAAGAATTCACACGCGGCCACCAGCTTTCCCAAAATAAGGGGAGATCTGCTGCTTACTGCTCACGGAAACATCCGACCCATACTATAGTCAAGTCGTCCGCGTATCTTTCTGATCTCCTTTCCTTCTATTCATCCCATTTTTGGCTTTGACCAATTCAAGGTGAAAAGTGGGATTGGCTAAAAAAGGGGGAGAGAGGAGAGCGGGCTTTTGGTTCCAAGACAGTTCCGTCAGTTCCTTCCTTTAGACCAGCTCCTTGTAGGGTTTCATGAACATTGTATCCGGCAACTACCCGTTCTAACACGTATCAGTACGTATTTCTTTCGTTTCTACCCGATCGCCACTCGCAATGAGTGAGTTCACCTCTTGTTCCCCGATTCATCATAGAAGAGCATCCGCTCTCTTTCGAAACCGAAGACTTCTAGTTCCCCGGGTTGGAATCGACTACTGATTGAGAAGGAAGGAGGAATCCGCGAAAACCTGTTTCGCTATGGCCAGGGAATGAGGAATCCATTTCGAACCCTTGGTAAGCGATTTGTCAACCATGCTTTAGCGGGAGCTGCTTTTCTTAGATCGAATCTTCTGCCCCACCTACAGCGGTTTGAGCAGAGAAAGCGACCGCCCTTACCGAGCAATCAACAGTTCACTCATCCTGCACGCCCCCACAATCACGCTGCCTGTGTGAACAAACAAACAAACTTTGCACAACCAGCTAAAGCAGCTCCCCCTCTAGCAGCCTTCGCTTATTTGCTTAGCAGCAATGCACCAACATCTTTATGCGTTCTTCCCTCGTTAACTAAAAGCAGACAGATTCTTGAATGGAATGTCTGCTTTAAGGGGCTATTCCACTCAGAAAAGAGTACCTTAACCAAATGTAGGTTCGAAGAGATCAACTACAAGATCGAAGACAAAAGGAGACTCTTGTGAAAAGAAGGAAGCTTGGGTAGCTGGATACACTCAATCGGCAAGGACTGAAGACAGGTCCGAGACAGGGTCTGGATGGGAATCTTCTAGATAGGCATCTGAAGCTGATACAAGATCAGAGAAGTCTTCTAGCGTAGATCGACATGACGGGTTCCCACTTGGCATGGAGACCTTTGGTGGTCGGATTTCACTGTCCCACTCTGTGGTGCAGGCCCAAGGAGAGAGCAAAAGTTTTTTGGAACACTGAACTTCTTCATTCTCTTCTATACGAACGAGAGGAAAGGCGCCTTAGCAGTCACTCCACTTGTTAGATCAAGAAGCCGCCCATGGTCTCGGGCAAGAAAGACACCAGCCGCCAAAGGCTCAGTCCGAGGGACAAGCAGGTTCTGCTGGAGAGGATGGCTCAGTTACAGCTGGAAAGTCTAAAACAGAACATCATTCTGGATATGCAATTGTTGGCATTGTCACCCTTGGGGGCCTGGTAGATCTAAACCACTTTACTGCAAACAAACTATCTCCTCCTATTTTCTGATCTCGTCACCGGGGAAGAATGAGCACAAGCAAAGGAATAGCTAGTATTCACCGCAATCCCAATCCCAATGCTTCTCTGTCCCTCTATCATTCCCATGAAAGTGCTATTCTCTTATTTAGATAAGGGTAGGGACCAGCGAGCGGAAAGAGCGAGCCAAGACTTTAGAATGCAATTGTATACTAGTTCGAAGATCAATCTCCTGATTATGGATTAATGATTGATCGACATAAGTCAGGAATTCATTGATTGACCGGACTGAGTTGAAGGTGGTCAGTCTAATTATAAGAAATAGAAAAGTGTTGTGAGATCGTCGGAAGGACGATCGTCGAGGCCTTCTTTCTAAAAGTAGCTAGAAGAGCCTTACCAGCTCCGAATACGTCTTACTCATAGGGGCGCGCTAGCAGCAAGAAAACGGCTGGCGCTATCGGGCTTGATTCCCTTCTTCCTCTAAAAATAGATCCCCCTTCCTTCTCTGTAGTAGCACTCTATTGTGAGTAAGTAATTCTCTGGAAAGCTCCTGCCTGGGGGTTATAGGGGGGTTCCTGGTGGTAGTGTCTTAACTTTTGAACGGCAAAGATCGAGGCAAGACATTCTTTTGAGACTGGCGGGTTCAAATCAAATTCGCGAGCATCTGGATTTGACTATACGACAAAGGGGCATATACCGAAGCCAGAATAGTCCTTCTAAGGCTTGTAGTAGTTCTTTCCAGTCTACCATAGGAGGAGCGTGAACTCCCTTTCCAGTTCAGATTCGTTTTCAGTGAGACACCGCATAAATGATTCCATTGCAGATTTAAACGGAACCGTCTATTACTACACTCCTGTCATCGCCAGCGGAAGACGGTCCCCGTATGTCCGGATTTCAAGGTAAGGTAGGGTTCAAATTCAAGCAGTTCATTCAATAAGAGTTACGGATTGAGTTAGTGCTCGACGAGATGACGCAGGCTGGGAAGATGCAAGCTCTGTCTCAGGATTGGTATCCCCGCCTTGGCATTTATATATGAATTTTTCCCTATATCAGCGTCTGTGCTTTTATTCCCAGCCGCCAAAAAACTAGAGGCAATGAGTAGGAACTACCCATCTATCTCCCTTACCGGAGAGGAAGTTTGATAAGCAGATATATGGCATGTGAACTCAAGGTAGCTAGGATTGGTCGAGAAGGCCCTCTTGGGCAATTCCCTTGCATAAGCAGCTTGTGAGTATCGAAAAGCCTAAATGATGGTACGCCTGCGTGGTGGCTATCAATCAACGAACTTATGACTTCACTTTTCATAAAGAATTTCATAGATGGAGATTGACTCCCCGAGACAGTCACCTGAAACCTTGAATGGAGTTTGCATCCTCAGTACGAGATACCGTCCTTCTTGGCTTGACTTGATCTCCCATACGATTGACTGAAACTTCCAGGAAGCTAGAATGTCGTAATATAGAGGTTGACAGCGAGCTCACCCCGAAAGCACCATCTTTTAATGTTCTTCTTGCACAACTACTAGGGATCCCCTCCTCCATATCCAATTCCGAGTGTCCCAGCCGAGTCAAGGATTCTTTTCATGTCTACATGAAACTCTCTTTTCGGTTTCTTTCTTTCTTTCTGCAGAACCCTCTCCTGGCTAAAGGCGCAGGCAATACGGCTTTTTGGCCTATTCTTTCTGGCTTCGTAATGACGAGTATACAAACTCATACCTTGGTCTAAAACAGAAATTTCTATACCGTGTCGAATGCAATTCAGCCGGTCCCTCTAACGAATTTCCATCTGCATCGGCAGACGCCTAACCAAGAGATCCCCTTTATCCCCGAAGCCAATTGTTCCGAACGAAGCGACATTTCTATCCAAAAGGACATAAACAGACGCGGGCACATTCGCAGAAAAAAGAGATCGAGATCTCAGTCGAATCAGGGAATCCCCTTTCTTGTGAGAAGAGATAAATTGCATAGATAGCGGCAGAAAGAGGCAATCTTCCCTCAATGGGTAGGTTGAAACTCACCTTGCGCCCTAAGTCAGATTGGGTTGGTGCATCTCCTATAAAGCCATTGATATTTGTTGTTGAATGGCTGCCAATGAGCCCAATGGCCTTGCCCATGCGCTTGCTTACGATACCATTCTTCCTTATTAAAACGAGACCCACTGTAATCAAGGAATAGTAGAGGTGCCCATACTCATATAAGGAATTCTCATATGGAGATGGGCTCAGACGATGGTCGTATCTTTTTGTACGTAGCCTGCTTTACGCCCCGTTAGGGATTGGCTTCTGTATGACCGACACTTACTGTAGAAAGATGGTCACATCCGCGATAAGGGAGAGGAAATAGAGATGTTTTATGGCTTTATGGGAGCCTAGCAACACGTACGACACGAGACTTGAGACTTCAACTCGAGAAACATAAGGCTCTTCGACAAAAAACCTGACTTTGGCCTAGGCCAAACAGCTTCGCCAATGCCCTAGTTCGAAACAACGAGAAGCTCCGCCCAATGCATTCACCAATATCATAGTATAGGATTTGAGCTTGCTCATCTAAGGAAATGGAGATGGGCTCTCTAGAACCAGATGAATACTCTCTTGCTATGGTGCTCGTCCCGATACTCCCATTTCATCTATTTTGTTTGAAGTTGGCTTCAGAAACAGGTTTAAGAGCGTTTCACACAACTGTCACTGTACCGGTGTCGAGCACAGCTTGCCCACGTTAAGGAGATAAGAGAAGATAGATTCTTGTAACGGAAATCATCCTGCTATTCCAAAAAGGCTAGCCACTCCTCGTTCGACAACCGGCTATTCCCCCGATTGCTGATGATGGTGGTGCGGCTGCTTCCTCCCCCTTTGATGAAAGATAAGCGCTTTGGCTGGCTACCTTTGGTTGGGAGTTGATGACGGACCTTTCAAATTCTAGTGGCTTTTCCGTAACCACTGCAAAGCGAGCGGATAAGCCGACCAAGGGAAGGCCCCTACTAAGATTATAAAGGGGGCATGGCTAGATATGTAAATAAGAACGAACCCTGGTGACTGCGACTCAACCGGTTGCCAATGTGCTTCTCTTTCTCAATGAAGAATATCTCTCAATGAGCTTCGCCCAAAAAAGGTATATCCCCGAGAGTTCATAACATTAGGGATGTGCTTTAAAAGTGTTATAGTCTTCAAATAGTTGATGCAAGCGCTATCGCGTAAGCTGCTCCTTTCATTTTGTTTTCTCATTTATAGGTCGTCTTGGGTTCTAAGTAAGAGTTTGGTTCTTTCTGTGTCAGTGGAAGCTGGTCCGTCTGTAATTAACTGGGTTCCTTATAGTAGACTTTTTTCTTCTTATCGGGGATATACCTTTTTTAAAAAAATTTCTCACTACAGAAAGTGGCAAGAGAATCTCTATTGAGGCTAGCCCACTGTGGAACGGGGAAAGGTCACCAAAGAAACAACATAGACAGCTTCGGCATCAAAAGTTCGTCGGAGGAGAGGTGCAGCATTTATACTAGCACCCGCGTGCGCCATCTTTGTTCCTATTTAAAAGTGGAATGAGAAGAGAGCGAGAGGGAGAAGTCCCAGTTGATTGATCCCTTGGGTCAGCCCGACCGTCTTGTGTGAAGAGTCCTTGCATTGCAGTGGAAGTGCTGCTTCTCATTTGGTACCTTGCCTTGAACAAGCCAATCAACCTCAATCCTAGGGGCGCAGGAAATGATTTCAGGTGAAGCTCACCCGTCTTGTTCTCATCTTAAGGGAAGGCCCAGGCGCAGAAGAAAGACTCTTTGATCGGGTAGTTCCCCTGCCTTGTTCTCAGTCATCTTAGGTGCAGTTGGCCAATCAAACTAATTACTCTAGTGGTTCCGTCATAGTTATAGCAGTTAGCCCCTAAACCAGCTCTTATTCTTTTGTTCCAGTTGTCAGTGATGAAATGAAAAACATTCCATTTTTTGGTCTCATATCCAAGTTGCATCAATCAAGTCAGTCTATTAAGGGAAAGATTTTGAACAAATCAAATCCCTCAAGCACGACAGATTTACTTTGATAAGCGCACTAGCTGACTACGAGATCAGTCTCACCTCGAATTCGACTACGGCCCATATATAGAGAACCTGGGCCCGAGCCTAATACCGGGGACTATTGACTGAACAACTTGCATTCATCTAGTTTGCTTCTCTCACCCAATCGAACGCTCAGTCCAGTCGACTGTCACCCCAATCGGAATGCTCTATCCATTTCAAGTTGAGTTCGCCCCCAGCGCCCGTCTCAGTAGAGCACTTTTGAGATAAAGACTATTAGCAACTCTGTACACTTCAAGCGCATGCGAGTGAGTTCAGGTCAGCAGACAGTCGAGATTGTTGGTCATGTTACTGACCGGTTTCGATATAGTACTATATTGAAGTACACGGCCATCTCGAATATAAATATAAACAGTACAGGCAACGGAATCAACTACAACAACATATGCTCAAAGAGGCTTTCTCAGTTCATTCGCTTGTTCTAACTAAACAATAGAAATAGAAAAAATAGATACGGCCAAGAGAGAAATTCCTCTTCTAGCTATGTCTCCCGTTGGGAAAAAACCTCCCTTTCCAGCTTGGATTATTTGAAAGAGAGCTCGTGAAGTGCACTTTCCTTTCTTAGGATAACAGGATTCGACTGATGTGACCAAGGAAAGAAGGATCGGGAGAACCAGTCAAAGTCTTTATTATTTGTTTGTGCGTTCATCTCTCCATCTAAGAAATGGGCTCTTCCACGAAAGATGCTTGAAGGAGAATCTTCGTTAGAGGGACATTCTTCCTAGACAAGTTTGAAGCCCGGATATCCAATTCTTTTTTCACTATTCCAGATTTGACGTGAAGGCCTCTAAAAGAGGTTTGATCCGTACATGGGCCAAAGAATATCTATTGACTTGACAGCAGGATACCCTCACTGGTATTTAAAGAAGGTCTTTCGCTCTCCGTTTCGCAGAGTGTGAGATGAAATCAAGAAGTTAGCTTCGAAGGAAGAATCAAGAGATAACATCCGCAACGTCCGATACTGATACAAAGACCTACAGACCGAGCTGACAGAGCTGCAGGGTTCTTCCTTTTGTGCCTTTTGCGCGTAGAATGAATTCTTCAAAGGGGTTGGCCTAATCGTAGTCAGAACAACGAGATCAAAGAATGAATAATGCGGGAGTTGACAGGATTAAAACCCTTTTTTCTTAGTGCGAAACGCATTCAATAACGAAAAACGAAAGAGGTTGGTAGGGAAAGCTTCCCGTCGAGTGGGATCAGAACGCCGTAGCAAATGATCCTTTTATTGATGGATCAGTTTGGAGGATGCAAAAAGAAGGTTTCTATTCGATGAAGTCAGATTTGAACGAGAAGATTTGAGAAAGTCGATGTTTTTCGATTCAAACGGGCGGGTGGTTGAATCGTGCTGCTCCTACTTCTATTGATGTTCGAACCAGAGAGCTCCTCCTAAAGTGGAATCGGGTAGGAAAGTAGGGATTTTTCATTCAAAAAGCCTGTCACGGATCAATCCAATCGGTTTTCTTTTTCTTTCACTAGTTATGATATTTCGAAATCTCGAATCGTGAGACTTGAAAAAGCTAGAAAGTGGCTCTCAGACTCATCAGCAGACGCAGCTGACCGAGATCTCTCAGTTCAGTAGGAATTTGACTGAAATCTATCAAGCTCTTTCGAATCAACGGATGCTGATGTGAGACTCCAATCCATAGGCGCAATCTGTCAATTCTCGTACGGCAGCTTGTAGTCCCCTCTCTTTCGGTATATTGTTCATAGGTTGGTTATAAGCCCGGAGATCGAATCTGATTCTTCCCCTTTGATAGGGATTCTCGTGCCAACCATAGGAGGTTCCTCATCTTGGATCGGATTGGATCAATAGCTTTGTGCTGATCTACGAACGACCCTTATATTTGATTTCTATCAAGTCTCCATCATCCCGATCTCTCTTTCCGGGTTTGCCTGTCCAAAGAAAACAGAACCTCTTCTAGTTCAAGGTCGGAATCCTCAAACCAATCAAAATATGATTTATTTCTAGTTCACTATTCTTATGATAAGCAGTTATGTCTCATTCATGTGATGAGAAAGATGAGAATGAAAATTAGCAAATTTCACATCTACGGCAGTCCCCAAATAGACTTATTTAATAATCCATTTTTTTAATAAAAAACTAAGCGGGCGGGGAAGGTATTGCAAGCAACCTCTCCCATAGAACAAAGAAAGGGGATCCGTAGGGCGGACTCACTCACATACTGGAAAGGTGGCTCGGAATTCTAGTGCTAGTTCCGTTCCCTCGGGGAAGAGAAAGCACGAATCAATTACAATCTGAGTTTAGTAGAGAAGAGGAATAAAAACGTTGGTTCTTCGTTCCGTCCTTGACCTATGATATGATCAATGGCTTAATCCATCCACTGGACCACCTGGAATTCTGAATTTCACCTTTACCCTTGAGATTGAAAAAGGTAATTCGATTTTCTTTTTCCTTATCTTAGATTAAGATCATCAGACCGGTAAGTTCAATCAAATTAAGTGTTGAAGGAATGAATTTCTTTTGTGATTCCTTCTTTCCGCTCTTCGCTTAACCGGCTTACAGATGCCCATGTCCTTCATGGATCTAGGAGTTCATACGAATAATGGCTAGCGGGATTCCGCATTCAATCGGAGTTGCCTTAGTTGGTTTCCGAAGGGAAGGCACTCAAGACTCTATATAGTCGTTTATGCCCTTATTTGGCTTCAAGAAGCATTAGAATCCCTTATTTAACTTACAGGGCAATCAAAGTAAGTGGATGAATCCAATCCGAAAGTCAGTCAGTCTAAAGACTTCCTTTTTGTAAGCATCTAAGAAAGCAGCAAAAGCGTAGAAGTGAGAAAGATCTTTCTTCGTCACCAGCAGGCGCCCTCAGATTAACACATAGTATTATGCATAGACTTGGCCATGAGATCGATCGCTCCTAAGGTTGTTTCGCTACCCGGCTACTGACAGGAAAGGAAGACTTGTTATTCTTTGCTTGCCCATACGCCGATCCTGACCTGCTAGCTGACTGGTACTACGAAGATCTACGCCATTCAAAGGAGAGATATTAATAAACCAACTACAGAAACTACAGACAAGAAACAGACTCTAAGCCCAACCCATGTCGTGGGCAGGGAGAGACAGGCAGGCAGGCAGCTAACACAGGACAGATATCAGATATTAGGCTTGGCAACAGACGCTTTGATATGTGTTACACAGACGCCCTTACGACATTGAATCGGCTCACTCCGACGGTCCTTCGCTTGCTAAAATGTTGACGTGAATACGCTTGCTGGTTGTGATATGTTCCCTACTATACTACTCTACTATTGTATTGAAGACCTTGACTTTTGATCTTCCTTCCCTGCAGGGAAAGGCTTATGTCACTCGGATGGGAAGGCGTAGGGCTTGTTTGGTTTGAGAAGAAAGAGTTCTTAATAGCAAGCACAGAAGGTTGTTGGCGGTTAACATTAATAACCCGGAAAAGCCCCCTCGACTTCTGTCCCCGCAAGAGTCAGTCTTGAAAGCTTGATTGACCAATAAGATAAGAATAGTCTCGTACAATCATACTAGTAGACCGGTAATCCCCTTATGGTGGAATCTTCCTACATTAAAAAACCGAGGGATAGCCTAAGTAATGTTCCAAATCACTGATGTCTGGGAAATCTAAACAAGACGGAAACATAAGTACAAGAAGAAGTGAGACAAGAAGACCCAAAGACAAGAGCTCGACCAAGCGTCTTTAAAGGTTGTTTACTAACTCGACCAAGAGGAGAGGAGGGAGGCTCGGCTCGCAAGGCTAAGGCTCATAATCTTTAGGTCACGGGTTCGTTATAAGAGAGATGCGAGCGCTTAATAGAAAGAAGACTGGACTTTTATAGGTATAGATTAAGCTTCTTTCGCTGCACGGGAATGGTCTTGTTCGGTAACTAAAGCACTAGCGCATTACACCTGTCTTCTATAACACCAAAAAAGAAGGTAGAGCAAAAAACAAGAGATCCTTCCCTGTGATCATTATAGCGGTTCCTTTTACTATAGTAGTATATACTATATTTACTTAACTTTAAATTGAATGAATTTTGATTAATGAATTTTCTTAATTTAAAAAAGTTAAGATAATTGGGAGAATGCCGCTTTAATTTAATAAAGGAAAGAGTTTCTTAGTTCCAGAAACTTCTAGTAAATCCCTTCTCTTCCTCAAGCTAGTACCAAAAAGCCTATTCCGAAAGCCGTCTTTCAATGCCTGTGCCCCAAAAGAGGGCTAGGTTCAAGGCAAGGGTACGCACCTAGTAGCTGCGAGCCTAAGATCAAAGGCAGTTCCAAAAGCGAGTTCCCTATTTCCAGCTTGATAAAGTAAAGTCTCAGTGCCAGTTGTCAGGTTATGAAAGCCAGGTATGATGAAATCCGATTTTCGAATAGGACGATGTTTCTAATATTATGATGAAACTTCATATACAGTTTTTAAGAAGTGACTATGAATGTTTCTTTGAAAGGGGAAGATCCAGACCAGAGCGATTCTGTAATCCTTTCCTTTAGTTATGGAGTCTTAGGTGACGCCCACCCGCTCTCTATGCCCATTTCTATTTAGTCAAAACAAAAGGCCACAGTGAACGAATGGATGACGACTAAGCTTTCTAAAAGTATTGATAAGAAAGTGCAATCGGGCAAATCCAAGCGAGATCTCTATGCTGTTTAGCTCATCTGGGCAACTGTCGTCAACGGGAATATGAGTCAAACCTTATTGATGGCCGATTGAATATAGTCAAAAGACGTGTTCTGAAGCTAGCTCATATTAAAGAGGTACTATAGATCAATTCAAATGCCACATTGCTTAACACACACAAGTAGAACAGCAGGATTCAAATTCAATAAGAAGAAAGGCACAGGTCCTACTCATCCTCTGTTCAAAAAAAAAGCAGTTGGTCACCAGATCATTTCGATAAGCATTCCCGGTCAGACCAAACGTAAATAAATGTGGTAGTACAGTCCAAACGAAACGAGTCACTCCCCTCCCTAGTCAATTAAATAGTATACATATCATATATAGTCCATTCGTATGTATGCCTACCTCCCAAACATTAGGAAGAGTTCAAACCTTTAAAGTTCTGCATGAACTAAAAAAAGCACGATCGGAGATACCATATTCATACAATAAAGTAAGCCTTATGTTTTGAAACCGTTCATCTACTCACAAACAGAGGTACAGAGTTAGAAGAGGAGCAGTGCTTTATTCTACAATTTATCACCCCGAGACTGAGTAAAATAAAAAGGGATTCCTATAAGCCAGAGAGGAAGAGCATTTCCGAAGCCTTATAAAAGAGTGTAGTGGCGGGTATGGGCGTATCGGATGCATTGAATCTTTGAGTTTGAAAGCACAGTGGAATCTGTCCCAGCTAACTAGTTTAATTACCGAATAGAACCTTAAAGGAGAACTGAAAGGAAACTCCCTTTCAAGGCAAGACAGGAGGGGATGAGCTTGATTACGCACCTGGCTTCCTCTTAGTTACTTAAAGCGCTGATGAACGATCTTCCTTCTTTTAGGATGCAACTCGGATTCTTCCTTCACTCTTGACGGCTTAGCCGTGGAAGTCTAAGAGCGAGTACCTCTCATTCCTATAAAAGCAAACTCCCTTGAACAACTGCTTTACAGTAGAGATTTCCAGTGCAGTGGAGGAAAACTTCTCGTTGCTGAGCTACCTCATTCTCTTCCTGTTGAGGTGGGAAACCCCTCATCCCTTGGTTGTCAATCAGTTTAGTTTGAAACCCCTGGTCGAGCTTCTTTCTTCTGCTTCTTCTGTTGATTCCCCAGTTTTGGTGGATTCTCTGGTATCTGGTCTTGCAGCTTATCTTGCAGCTCTTCTCTTTTCCACTCAGAAGCTGGTATTCAATTAGCTTAGCTGGGGAGGAAAGAACGGAAACAAAGAAGAAGGTAGGACGCTAACCTTGCTTTCATCCTTGCTTTCAGTAATGGGTTGAGTGGCAATGTGTCCTTCTAGCAATGTGCCCCTTCCTTGTTGGGTTACACCCTTCCTTTGTCAACACACCTATAAAATAGGGTAGGGAAGGAATGAACCTTTGGGCGAGTTCTCCCTAAACTACTTATTAGTATAGCCAGCTCCCATACTCTCCTGCAACCTGAAGTCGAAAGAGAACCGCAACGAGAGTAAGCGCTGTTGGATAGAAGACTGGTATAGAATCCGCTGTGGGAAGAGAAGACCACGTAGCCTTGCTATGCTAAAGGAATGGATTTCATTCTTTAGGGAGTGACCCGAGGGTGATATCATAAGCTGTTGTCGGAATAAGTGGTAATATCATCGATAAGAATGAAGCCAATTTCTCCTCTTTCTTTTCTGGGCTTGTTGGAATAAGAGCTGTTGTCGCCTTTCCTTTGTCCTTTGACATCGAATCGGTTGTGCTAGAATCAATGGAAAAACCTCTTGTCGCAAGTGAGCAGACGATTTCTCCCTGACATCACAGAAGAGGATTTTCGGCATATGACTACTTCTATTCTTGGGCATCCCGCCTCAAATAGACTAGGCTCCTTCATGCCTTAGTAACCTCCTTCATTCATGCCTTATCTTTATTATTAGTAAGCCCCTTCATGCCTTTTCTCGGTTACTCTTTCCGCTCTAAGACTAGTGGAAGAAGGGGCAAGAGTGGCTTCGCTCCTACACCTTCCTACACGAAGGGCTGCTCTTACTCTTAGGAGTTCTCTTTCCCTGTGTTATTTCTTCCTAGTTCTTTCTATTCTAGTTCTTCTCCGAGGACTGCATTTAACCGTCTATGAACTTCTAAGACTGATTCCTTTTTCTCTGATCTTTCATGCGAATTCTGTAACAAAAGAAAAAAAGAGAAAGGCACCTATTATGGATAATTAGTGGTTTAGCTGTATTGCTAAATAAGTTCCTTCCCTCTACTCTAGTATGCTATTGACTTCCTTCTGTGATCTGCCAACTGCAATACATAGTTCCAAGGGAATGAAGATAGGACGTTGTGCGGTAACTACAAGGAAGAATCCTAGCAATAAATCTTCTAAAGTCAAGAAAGAGCACCCTATTCTCCGACGAAAGAAAATCTTGTTAAAAGCCTTCGATCAGTTTAGATAGTTTAGGGAAAATAATAGGGAGTTTTCATTGTTAAGAGAAAAAGAAAAAGGCCCGATTGCCTAATGTCCAAGCTTTGACTTTCGCCTTGTCTACCTTCTCATCAACGTATTTGAAGCATTGATGAAGGGTGGAAGGTACCACGCTGTGGATCCAAGCAGGAAGTTAAGGAGGTGTCACCGTCAATCACGTAAGAAGTGACCTCAGTCTTCAGATCCCATGTTTGGCACTTGAGACGAATCTTGCCGATGGCTCTTTGCGAGTCGGCATTGTACCCCGGAATAGTCACCTTGGTCTGACTTAGCCGGCTCGTAGGAATTCATTCCAAGATAGTCTAGGGCCCGCGCATCACGTTGATGGCGGCCCCAGGGTCGATCTCTACCCGTGGTAGCCTTCTTTCTTTCGCCGATGTCACCGGTGAGATAAAGAGGCCGCTTATGTATGCTTCTTCCTGTCCAGCAAGATGTCTTCTGTCGAGAAGGTTATATCTGCACTCTGGACTTTCTTCATTGGTGCTTCCATGTACTCATCTTCGATGCTTTGAACTTCCACCCTGTTGACATAGATGTGGGGCATACTTTTCTTTGCTTCCTTCCGACTACTAAGCTGCTTTATAGGCTAAAGCCTCCTATCTACGGTAGCTGACGCAGCAAGACCCGAGGAATCGGACGCTCCTTCACCAGTAACTTTCTTCTCACTTTATATGCCACATAAGATATACTAATCGGCCGAAATGAGCTGATACTAGCCTCCACCTTCACCTTCGGAAGAAGAACTATGAATATCTCTCATCTTTGCTATCAGGGAAATGACTAAGTCTTAGGGGAATCCCTCCATCTAAGAGCATCCAGATCAAGTGCTAGGCGCAGAAGAGGGCCCTAGTCCTCCAGAGTGGGAATCAAATCCAGATCTCCGAGAGAGAAGGAGTGTGGTCTCGGGTCCAGAGATCATAGCTGAACATGCCCTCCCATCAAGGTCAAGTAAGGCCTCTCACCTCCTCTATGAGGATGATCCATAAGCTTACGTGCACCATGGTTGGGATTGAAAACTATACCAATAGTAGCTCGGCATCGGAAATTGCGTGCGTAAGTGATGTCCGAAATCCCTGCTGTGAGTCTTTTTCTGAAGTATATCGGTCACCGTAACCTCGCCGCTCCAGAACCCGTCCCTGAGGCTTTATCGCCTACCTCGGCGAAGCACTTCCGGGGGTCCCTTCTCCGGCACCAGAATTGGCATAAAATCAGATAATTCTAGCTCAACCTCCTCTGGTCGCTGCCCGGGAAGCACAGGCACAGGGGGGAGAAAAGGGATAGGGGAGGAAGGAATGGAATGACTGGCTGACGTGAACCGGACCCAGATTGAAATGTTAACCACTGAGAAGGTTAGTTACTCCCGTTGCTTATCATGGAATGAATTCACTTCGGCTTACTTTCATCTGTAAGCTGGTGAAATGCTACCTTCAATACTAAAATCACGGAGAGGGGAAAAACACATATGTAAAGGAAGGGTAGACTCCTAGCGGATGCGAGAAAGATGTCAAAAGCAGATGCTTAGGGAACTTACAGCTTCGGTGAGTTCGGCCAGCCCCCGGACTCTAACGGAGAAATGGAGTGCTTACATCATCTTCGGAGAGCAGGGAATGCTAACAAGGGGTGATATGCTACTCCGGGAGATGTAGAGTGTATAGAAACTTCTTTGATCATGACGATAGGGGCCTTTGGATCATGGGCCACAGCTACTTGGGTTTAAACCGCTGACATCCGCCACCCGAAAGGAGGCTTTTTTGCATGTTAGCGCCTCTCTAAAGTGCCCATTGATCAAAGTCCTAAGCTTGGGAAATCATCCCACTTCGTTGTCTTTCTCTTTCTTTGAAGCTAGAAAGATGCAGTGCTTCACCGAGGGTTTGTCTCACAAGATCTGTTGGGAACAGCTTGAAGATTTATCGGCCATTTGAGCGAAAGATTGAGCATTGGATCAAGAGAGTGCATTAGCCTTGATAGGCTAAGTCGAAGCGTATCAATCCCAAGGTCGGCCTACAGATATCACTTTTAGGTCTCCTTCTTTCCACGCTCCCTGAGAAGTTCTTCTGGTTGGTTATTCTTTAGTAATGCATTGGTGCCTGACCCTTGCAATCCACTTTCATAGGTATACCTTTGACGCATCTCTGAACAAGCAAATCTCAA
>OX381723.1:462500-505000 GCA_947179155.2 Hedera helix
CCAGTTAAATAGCATTAGAAGCAGTTTCCCTCTTAACGAGGGATGGTTACACTGTCCTTCCCGACTCAAAGAGTCGATGACTAGTAACGGAACTCCTAACTTTGGACAGAGAGTGATTGCCGACTTTAGGTGTTGATACCGACTCTGTTGACTTCACTCTTGACAGCTTGTTCTCTTTTTAGAGTCACTCACAACTCTTATTGAACACTCCTAGCTATAAGGCGAGAGAGTTACTAGGCCGAAAAGGTGGAGCAAGGGAGTACCTATGAACGAAGAACTGGTAACTAACCTCTTGACTAACGGCTTGCCTTCGTTAGAAGGAAAGAAAGCTTATCCGCGCAATCAACGTGTATCGTTTACTTTGCTTTAATGAATGCTTAAATCCCTACTTCCACAGCTTTAATGGGTGATTCTCCGTTCCTCATTAGAGTTCGGAAATAGCCCAGAATCCTTGCATTCATTATAATAAGTTGAGCTCTTCACAATGCTTAGTCTATGATTCAATTACCAGTCCTGAACTCAATTACCAATCGTTCAGTCGTTTACCTCAGACTAGCTACTAGTTAGAAGTCCACTCTTATACCTTTGATAGAGCTTTCCTCACTCGTTACTCACTCCTCACATAAGGGGAACTCCTAACATTCCCTCTGAAACAAGAGGGAAGGTAGATTGTGACTAAGCCGAAGCTTCGATACCGTAGACTGACAACGTAACTTGAATACCTTTCATTGCCTATTTTTCTTGTCAACTACAGACTTTCAATCTGTCTTAATGAATGCAGTGATGCTCTTAGCGCCCTTGCGCGCAACGGCTTAACTTAAGCTAGCTAGCTTCGAAAGCGTAACCATGTGTTTTTTCTCTTTCTATTCACTCTATTATCAATCCTGAACTCACTTTATTGCATTGATTTGCTGTTTGAAATCGATATTCTTTCGGTGTTTAGTTTAGTCAATGGTACCGTACCAACAAGATCGACTTCCTCCCTTTGTTCGTTAAGTTGGGATTCCATAATCACATAAATGAATCGAAGCTGTGCTCTATGCCCCTTTCACTTTTTTTTTTCAACCTTCACACGCCCTTGCCTGCTTTTATTCTTGTGCCTGCGAAGTTCTCTTTTTGGCCCCGAATATGCCTTCTTTGACGAAATGGATGCTTTAGGGGAAGGAGGGACTTCGCTAAAGATGGTCTGTCTGTGCGCGAAGAAGGTCTTAGTCCTTTCTCCTTCCATTGCTTGGCTAGGTTCGCTTTGCAAGGAAGGGAAGGCATCCGTGCAGGTAGTTCAAGGCTGAGGTCAAGCTATGGGCACAAGGAGGTAAGGTATAGTAAGTTCCTTCTTCGTCTTTTGCTTGTCATTGGATTGGAAGCCGCAGGCGATGCCTTCTTGCTTGTGTAGTTGGCCTTGCCTGCTTAGTGCGGAAGTGCGTAAAGTAGGCTCAGCTTCTTTGGTTTATAAAGATCTTGTAGTAGCCGTTCTTAGCGCTTGTGCTAAGGAATTATTATCGCTTAGCGCTTGTGCTAAGGAATTATTATCGCTTAGCGCTTGTGCTAAGGAATTATTATCGCTTAGCGCTTGTGCTAAGGAAGGAGGCTTGGCTTTAAAGCGAGTGGATCTTTGGAATGGAAGAGAGCAGCTATGCTCAAGCATCTTTGGCATATCTGCTTGGACAAGGACCATTCGATATGGTCTAATTGGGTTAGGGTCTACCTTATCAAAGGTAGGGACTTCTGGGCGTTGAAGCCTTGAAGAAAGGGGCCGCTTGCTCATGGCAGAATAGTTAAGGTAGCGGGCAATGGGAATTCTCCTGACACTTTTGTTTGGAAGGGGTCTCCCTCCTTTTCCATCAAATCTGCTTGGGATAGTCTCCGCCCCCGGGCTGCTTCTGTTTTCTGGCATAAGCTTGTTTGGCACAGGAAAGCTATCCCTCGTCACGCTTTTATCCTCTGGTTGGCTACCTTGGGGAGGCTCCCTACCAAGGATGTGCTTAGCAAACATGGTATGTTTGTAGATTTGACTTGTATTCTGTGTGGGCAGGAAGAGGAATATCTTAACCATCTCTTCTTTTCCTGTTTCTTCTCCTCCTCTATCTGGATCTCTTTGTGTGGAAAATGCAACATCCCGTCTGTTGCTATGAATTGGGAGGACACTCTGCGTTGGATGGCTCAAACTTTTAGGGGCAACTCTCTTTCCAGTTTCACTGCTAGATTGATGTTCGCTGCTGTAGTCTACGGTATTTGGCAGGAAAGGAACTCTCGCAATAATTATAGTAAAGGTGAACATGATTTGGTGTCGTACTAAAGAAGGCGATGGGTGAATTGCACACCCTTCTTCTAATGCATCCCCAAAGTCTTGCTATAATCCTGCCTTCATCTAGATCATGTATATTTGATGATATTCTCATCCTGATGTACCTTGCTCTAAAGGGTTCCTGATCTCTCATGCTAACTTGTAGTTTGTTGGCTATCATTACGATAGGCACATTTGCTTTCTTGTGAAATCCCCGTGAATCCTTTGGTTCGTGGGATTCATCGAAAACCCATAGATCATAGTAATTGTGTGCCCCAGTGAGATCATCTCCTCGGGAGCTGGTAAAATAGATTCTTAAAACACGGGATAGTATATGGAAAAGGGCTGTCTTCTGCATATTTGGCACTCCATAAATTAATAGCTGCTTTGTTTTTATCGGCCTGTGAAAAGATAGTTGACAAGCAATCCAATCAAGTAATAGATATTTATCTTCTAGCTCTTCGATCTCATACTCCTCCGGTTGTCCATGTCTCTCAAAATAATCTATAAATCTCTCTCCCAGAGTTGTTTGCATATCTCGAACTACCTGTAGATCCTCATATAGATTCCTCATGCTCTCATAGGAATGCCAGGATAGCTTCTTTTTTTATGCCATCATGACTCCACCCGTAGAAACTGATTCTGAGAGAGCCATTACTATTATTATGGTAGCTACATGGAACGCAATAGCTCTCTTTGTTGGCTTCTTATCTAGGTGTAGTGGGTCGAAGCTTTCGGGGTGAAAGATTTCCCTAGCTGTTCTGTTTAGTGATTCCCCACACTCACATGGGCTTGGCACAGAGTGTAGGTAACATACTTTATTTACATAGGTGTCTTTCATGACACGTACTATTAGGCCCAGATCCGGTGATTGGAAGGCCACTGTTTTTTGGAATAGTAATGTTGGTACATCAATCCACCACATCGATATCCCTATGAGTAGGCAGGTTAACGTTACAAATCTGATATCTCTAAAATACGAATACACAATAGCATCTCCAAGACTAAATACCTTGATTCTAGACGCCTCGCTCATTGCCACTGCCAAACCTATCCTTGTATCTGAAGTCTGGTATGCTTTTTGCATATGTCTGTTTAGCAGCTCCGTGTTAGCCCTGCACGGTCTCCAGGGATGTATCGAATACTTATTTCCTTGTTTCACCGGCTCCCTAAACCTGTAGGGTCTGTTATTTATTGTTACAATTCCCGATCTCTTTTTTTTATTACATAACCTCTTGCTAGGCGAATGGGCTTTGGGTGGCACAGCATGGAATGTGCCTTAGTTGAGTCTCTCGGACGGAATCCTTTTTCCGTTCCATTTCCTTTTTTAAGGAAAAGAGGCCTCCGCCCGATCTCAACTGGTTACCAGACGCGTGACTGAGTTCTCGCTTTTGACAGTTCCACTTTTGGGTGATCAGGCAATTCTAAACATTAACATAGAATGACGTATTTATTATTAATGGCAGACGAACCACTTACTTGTGTTTGGTTACTGCATTAAGATTTCAATCTCGCCTGCGGGCAAGGCATATCTCATCTCGTGGATCTGGAAAGACAGTCCTACTTCTCCTCTTACGCTTACGCGTCTATTTCAGCGTATTCAGTCTATGTTTATTCTTCTGCCTTTGACTTCTTTTGATGCTTCATAGGATTATTACTCTAACTCCGCTTTATAAAGAGGGTCAGTCAGCCCGTTGAGCTAGCTTAAAGCTCAAATTCCTCCAGACGTCATTACTAAGTAAATTGGAACTTCCTTGCTAACGTTGAGTTGCGAGAAGCCCTTCTGGTAACTTATTGAAGTAGGCAAACCAAGCTGGCTGGAAAAGACGAGCAAGGCGGCTAACTCCATAGCACAACTTGCCTCGAGCTTCGACGTTCCCTAACGCTTCAACAACAGAACAGACCTTCACTGTCAGGCAACGAAAGGTATTAGTTATTGGATGTGATGATCCTTCCGCTAATATAAAGAAAATGTTGCCATCACCTCGGAAAATGTTTCTAATTCTAAAAAGGGCGTGGTGTCAGTGCAGAGCTTGATAAGCTAAAGCGCGGAACGGAACTATGCCTACAATTTAGCGAGGGAAGGTTTAAAGAATAAAGAGAGAGAAGTGTCGTTGCTGAATTCCGAGCGCTATATGATATGATGGCATCTTACTGTTCAAATCCATATCAGAAATCAGTACATGTCCTATTGTTCTAGAAAGGGATTCCAAAGTTATGGTTGATTTACTTACTTCAAAGGCTAAGGCCCCTTGGTAGTTTGCTTAGGCCCCACCTCGCCCTTTCACTATAGTTGCTGCCATTGACTCACTTCCATATTGAGAGTGCTATAACAAGTTCGCTAACCAGGTCTCGCTATCCACTCTCCTAGCAAAAAGAGAGACTGAAAGCGATTCACCGGATTGACTGACTTGCTTTCCTCCCTGATTGGCTTTATTGCCTGGAATGACTTCCCGAAGGAAAGGATGAATTCCGAAATCTCCAAATAAAGAGTGTTTAGAAAGTTTCCCTCAAATGGATATAGTCCAACGACTAAGCAAGAGCTGACGATTGAACTAGCAATAGCAAGCAAGTAAAGTATTCAATAACCCTAGGAATGGAAAGTGAGGATTGAACTAGCAGGGTTCTATCAATGAAATCAGAATCAATCTGGAATTGTCTAGCTTAGCTATAAAGTGCAATCAATCCAAGAGCAATCCCTGCGCCTTAGTAATGATTGACTGAGAGTCACTAATAAACCTACTCACTCGAAAGTAGCCTTGTCAACTGACTATTAAACCCTCCATTCACAAGCAGTTCTCCAAGACTTCTGCCTTTCCTACTCCCATCCAGTAGAGCAATTGCATGTAAAGTCCAGCATAATGGATTGGGCGTCCAAGCTTGTATCTTCTTCCTACCATCCGGGGGAAAGGTTGAGCTAAAGCGATGTAGAGTTGGCTAGCAATATTGTCTCAGCAACTCAGCAAGCAAGAACTGTTAGGTGAACTCTTTATTTAATAATATATAGAAAGAAATTCCATTCAGCCTTACGTTAGCGATGAAGCTAGCTTTGAGCTTAGATGGAAGGAACAAGGAATACAAACGAAGAGTAAAGGGAGAGGTGAAGAAAGGCCTGTAGGCGAAGGGGAAGTTATTGCTAACGATGGTATTCATATCGCTGAGTTGGAACACGAAGCAAGCTTTTGGATTAAGTGAAGGCGTGAGGTATCGAACACAAGCTAAGGGTTAGTAAAGTGGCTCAGGTATAGAAAGTTACCTACTACAAAGAGTACCATAGCAATGAAGAGATAGAGATCGTCTATGGATAAGGTTGAGCTAAGCGAGGTAGACTTTCTTTACTTGATAGGGCTCTGGATGATCCTATGCTTAATACATTCTCCAATTCAAGTGAGATGCCGAAGGCAAAGTACTTTAAGAAGGGAAGAGCTTGGCCTAGAATGAGCAAGGGATAGAGATGATGGTATGAATGCTTTCATCAACAGAAGTTTCATCCTCGGATTCCTACCTACCCACCTCAGACTTATTCATCATCGTTCTGGTACTGGCCGGCCTAATGCTTTTCCCTCTCCTATCAAGGAATAGGCATAAGTGACTTGCTCAAAGTAGAATGTCATATGAGAAGATGTTTTCAGAATCCTCCCGTTGATGCATTGCTTAGCTAATTGAGTCTCTGTTCTCATCGCTGCTCTGGTTGAATGGAAGGGAGGTAGGCCTTATTTAGGAGTGTACCGATGTTAACGATGGTGGTGATGGTGACCAACAAAGGCATGCTTTCTTCCTCCAATCGATAGCCTAATCTTGGCTTAAATCTAATTCTAAAATCAAATGAGAGAAGAGCCATAGTAAGTGGTCCGCATAGAATGAGCCTTCTTTCTTCCTACCTTTAGCATTACCATTCTCTCATCGATTACTGCAAACTCTACCCTTCTCAGTAAACTTCTAGCTAGTGAATCTTACCTACTATTCTATTTTAGTGAAGGGAATGCTCTAGCCTCTCTGCAAACCAGCACTGTCCCGGGTCTCTCAATCTTCCAATCCAGCCTCCTTTCTAGATATAGACCTGAGTGGCCTTTTTCCTTCTTATGAAATTAATTACTAGGCTTGGTCTAGCCAGCTTTCCCTTCAAAGGTAGCTATGGAGGAAGGCTGACGAAGGAAGTATATAGTGAATAGGAAGTACACAGGATATATGTCCCCCCACCTTAGGCAAGCTTGCAATGAAATCCATGGATAAGGGGTTCACCTTTCTATATTTACTTTCTATATGTATCCTGAACAGTATGGCAATCTCTTTCGAGCAAGAAAGTCACCTACGTCTTTGTGCAAAACAAACACTCTCAGAGGGCGAGCGAAATAGGGGCTGAAGGCTAAGCTCTTTTCATCCTCGTCCAAAATGGACAATTCCAAAAAGGAGGAAACTCATCGCAAAATAGATTGATCTTTCAGCACAGGTTCAAGTTTAGATAAGAGACGGGAGCTAGAAAGTTTATTTACAGAAAGAGTCAAATCGAAATATAGAAGCATTCCAACTTTACCCCACCCGACTGCCTCCCCGTCAAACTCTTGTATCCCGTAGCTGAGGGTATCTAAACTCTCGTTTAAATGCTTTAGAGGAGAGGCCCCCCAACTTATTGAACTGCAAGGCGCGACAACCCATAATTAGTCTGTGCGCGTGGGCCAACAAGAAATGGGAACAATCTGGCTGGAAGCAGAATCCATGGGTGAGCTGATTCTTCCTTGGCTTACGAAAGCAGGCATTTTTGGAATCAAGCAGATTTCGAGCAGGGGTCGGAGTGAAGCTCATGGGGTGACCTCACTCAATGAATCAACAATCTAAGTTATGTTTCGTGTCATGAATGTGTGAATCAGAATCTGATCATCTGAAATGCAGTGGACTCCCTTCTTGGACAGAGGGGCGCATCTTGCTCCCATCCCAAGCTGCAGGGGAAGAATGGTATTTTGTTCCTACACTCGTTTTCAGCCCTGAGAGCGACGTTGGTTATAACGACGGGGGATTCGAGGTTTCACGCGCGATCTTCTTCTAAATAGAAATAGCCCTGGAATAGACATTGAGGCTAGCTCAGCGGCAGCGTCCTCTTTAGGGAAATCTGGAAGAGTTTCATACTGAGCCAGGCTAGCAAGATGGGGTTCAATGAAAGCTGCTGGTGAGGCTGCTGTTCACGCTGCATAGCTTACTAATAGGAATGTAGGACGGGGGAGCTACCTCCCTTAGAGAACTAGGAGGGCACTTAAGCTATTCCTATATAGGGAACAAATCTACTCCGGCCGGACTCTATCCCTGGGAATGGAGGGAAGGGCAAGCTGCCTGCCTTAGAGAGCTACAAGTCCCATTAAGGTATGAGGCGGAATCCCTCTCTTCTCGATACCTAGCCTAGGAAAGAGATTAGTATAGTAGGCAGCAACGTTCGGTAATAAGGTCTATAGGACACTTTTAGCCTTCAAGAGCTAAGAGCATACGGAAGGTACTCCGCTTACAGTTAGGCAGGAAGAGCGGCATTGGTTTAGCTCATAGTAGAGCTCATATTCAAGAGGGAGGCCCTTAGCCCATTCCTGTCTTGAATGGAGGGAAGTTTAAGCATCATTCCTTATTCAACTACCAGTTAGAGAAGGAAGGGTATTTCTCCGACATATGTGATTTGGTTGAGTGCCAGCGCTTTTCTCCTTAGCCTGTGAATGGCTCGATCGGGCACATGACGTTGCTTTGTATCGTAAATTGATACAGTCATCAGTCTTGGGTGGACAATTGGCCGAGTCTGAGATACTTACACTACATACTAGCAGATAGCTTGCAGAGCGGGATAAAGGCAATCCCAATGAAGAGAATTCCGTGTGACTCCCAATCCTGTCTTGTTCACGTTCTCGCTCCTTCTCATTCCAATTAATGCCAGTCAAACCATGCGCAAGGAAGGTTGAACTCTTTTTCTTTCCCGCTAGCGGATGAGAATAAGGATTCCACTGAACTGCTATTCAAATGTAACCTTAGACTGCCGCTAACAACCATGGAAGGTTCTCTTTTCCCCTCTCTTCTGAACCAAAACTGGAGTTGAGCTTCTTTTCATCATCGCCTTACATCCTTGGCTATTTTCTCAAGATTCCATTCTGCAAGAAAACTACTGCGCGAAAGCCTTGCTTCTTGCTTAGTACTTATAGCACTCACAGCACTTGAAGGAAAGTAATAAAAACCTACAGGCAGGTTTCTCTATCTATCTTTGCTTGGGGGTTGGCTTCCTCGCTATCAATCAATAGAAGAAAGCAGATAGAAGGCAGAGGACGGTAAGAGTGATGATACCTACCTATTACAATCCTCACTAGATGAGGAAAAAAGAGAAAAGAAAGAAGAAAGAGTCCTATGCTCCTCCTTGCTCTCTATCCTACGCTCTTCCATAGCTCCCTAGCTTCCTGGAACTACAGGAAGATATAACTAGGAAGAGAAGACGATAAGACAATAGATGAAAGGTCTGCGTCTGCTCGTATGATAGATAGGAGAATGGATGGATGCTCTCTTCTTTCCTTACTAGGCTAGGGGGAGGAATAAAAGAAGAAGTCTGTCAAGAAGGGATTCGATCCTAAGGAAGGAAAGAGAAGGCTAGATCTAACAGATAATAGTGGTATTCTTACCTAGGAACTAGAGCAGACGAAAAGAAGCAGATGATGGAGTGTCACCTTCACTTATGCAAGCAGGGACAGAAGTTCGAACAGGGGTATTAACCGAGAGTGATGTACCAGCTGCAGCAACCTCCTCCCGGATATGCTTTTGCGGATGAAGACGAAGACAGAGACGAGCTAACATGTAAAGTAGTGGAATGGAAAAGGATGGTAGCCCACCCAGGACAGCACATAGAGTAAGGTTGGCTCTATGCGAGATAGAAAAACCGCATGGACACGGCTCCTTTTGGATAGATCGTCAAGCAATTTACAAATATAGCTATTATCGCGAGGGTGAAATACAATCCATTACATCTGGATTTAAACTTGAGAACCTCGAGAACCAAAGATAGAAACTGGAAGATAGAAGCTATCTAACAGATTTGAATATGAATAGGAACAGCCTTCAGAGAGAAGAGACAAGGCCAGGCCGAAACGATATTGCCATTCCTCGATTAGGGCTCGGGCAAATGGGGTCACCCTGGAAGGGGAAAGTCTTACCTTTTGGAAAGATAAGGCGCATCAGAAAGGAATCCGGATATCTTGAAATAGCCAGATTCACGAGCTGAGGACTAAGTCGAAGTTGAATCTAAAGCTGAAGTTAGGGCTGGAGCCTGAGTTGGTCTTGATGTCCTAGAGTAGCGAAACCACAAGTGAGTGAAGGGGCGCTATCCGGAACCCACGGGGACAATCTGCTTCGATTGGGCCTTGCTGGCAGACAGGCTAACTTGTGGAGACGAAATGGAATCCTATATAATTCTAATATAAGTGAGAATGGCGAGTCCCGAGGGTCTGCATGAGGCTGAGCTAAGAAGCTGGCTAAATCTATCATGGGGATGCCCGATTTGCGATTGAGCTAGCCGATAAGTATGATTTCTCCGGTCTGGCATGAGCCACTCCATTCCTACTTCCACTCAGAATGGTTACTGGACAAGAATAGGCCGGCCGAGAGAGGGAAGGGACTTCAGCGCGCCTCTAGCCTCTCCACCAGTAGCCCTAAAAAGCGTAGAGTAGGGAGAGCATAGTAGGCCGATGAATTTCCTCCTAGAGATATCACGAGGGCGAGAGATCTCAATGGAGATGGACTCGGGGAAGTAATAACTCCAACTTCCATCGAAGAGGGGGAAGCGACTAGACTCAGCCCACAATAACCAGATAAAGCGGCAGGGACCCATCCAACTAGTTGGAGCCAATCAGTTCCAGGGAAAAAAAACAACCAATGTAAGCAAAGCAAACGCATCCCAAGTCCACTTGCCAAGGGAAGCCTAGCTTCACAGGCGAGACTTTTAACCATAAGTAAAAGAAACTGCTGAGTGAAATCTGTTGAAGCGCAGCTTTGCCATGCTACATAGCGATTTGGTTTGATTTCGTATGTCACATTGAACAGTCGCATACGAGAACCATGCATTCCTTTTCATTAAGGTGTTCCAATCCCCTGAATGAGGTTGATGACACAATATGAATTCAGTTGGATCTAGCTACCATTGTAGAAGCAGACTCAGGTACGGAAGGAAGTGAAGTTAATCCGAAGAGGTTGTTTGCAATAACCGGTGTTGATGGGTTTGTTGTCGATTCCCCTGTTGGTGTTATTGAATCAACAGCTGTTGAATAACCAGTGTGTGCAAAAAAAGCTGTGATCCCAGGAAGGTGAATAAGCAGTACATCGAGAGTAGGTCAGTCTTCCATTAGGGGATCTTGGAGGAAGAGATGTGGACATGAATCTTACTCTAGAAGGGCTTACAAGCAAGCTCGAATAAGCTTTTTCACGTTAATCACTAGTAGAAGATAGACCCACACACGCACACTATAGGTAGGAAGGAGGACTCTGATGCCACATCTTCACTTGACTTCAAGCAGGAAGTAGACCAGCCGAGCCGTCTGAAGCCTTTAAGAGTAGAAAGAAGGTTGAGGCTTATTGGAGCCTCTTCGTGCCTGACTTCTCTATTGATCTGACCCTAAAAAGGGCTCGATTGAGACAGAGAGTAAAGGTGTTCTTTCCTTCTGTTGAAAGAGGAAGAGATTGCCATACTGTTCAGGATACATTGTCCATGTCATTCAAGTGGTTTTCTCCTCGTCTGTCTTAGTCATCTCTGTTGGTTCTTCTTCTTCTCTTCTTCTTAGTACTTTTTTATCTATTTTGATTTTCTTACTTATATAGGATGTTTATCAATTTGATACAGACGAGTGACGTCCGCTCTTTCTTCAAAGAGGGAAAACTCCAACCATGGGATCTAGGCTTCGCCGACTGAGAATACTTGCTGACAGGTACAGGTGAACCCCACTGTCCCCGGCGTGGTGGCGTTTGAACACAGCTCCAAGGGGCTTCAAAGAGGAGGCAAATCTCTTGCGAGGAGGAAGGGAGTAAGGATTGCCTGTGCTGGCCTCCATGGGGAGGGTAAGGTCCATACGTGCATGAGCTGCATGGCTCAGGTGAGTGCTTGCCGATACCGTGGAGCCGCCATGACCGATCTCTGGGCTTGGCTGGAATGGGATGGGAGGGCTTGTGATCTGCTCCATGGGTTGGATTAAACCGGAATTGTCTGGGTACTCTCAGATGTAGATGGCCCCATATCTGCTGAGATGCAGTCTCCATCCAAAAAGTGTTCTCTGCTAAGATTCTTCATGTCTAAAATGTGCCCTCTGTTTATTTTGTCTTTCTTCTCTTATGATTTTTATTTTTGCCCTTTCCCTAGCCTGGGAGAACTTTCATCCGACTTTCACTCACTCACTGAACACCTAAAAAATCTGCAAATTTGGAATATAACGCTTTTCATTTCATGGCATCTGACTCGGGAAATTACTTAATCAATAGAGAGAAATCTGTCCTTTTAGCAGCCTTTTTTTATCTACGATACCAGCATCCACTTCTTCAACTCGAGCAATCACATCGGTTCTTCCTTCAACGGCAGCTGAAATAGCAGGGGATCTTGCTAACTGTGCTTATTCTGCTTCCTATAAAAGAGAATCTCTCTGTCAACAAAAGCCATTCTTGGCTTGGTCACATTCATTCAACCATCAACCATTTCACCCGGGATGGGCTCCTACCTTCTTTCTTTTCGTGTAGTGGGACTCCTTCTTCGTCAGTCAGAGACAGCAGCAGATAAGACAAGAGCGAGGGAAGGAACCCTAGGGTATGACATCAACATAAAGTAAAGAACTCTTAGCTGTGACCCAGAAAGGTAAGCGAGGAGGAGATTAAACGCTTGCTTGATCAGACAAAACAAGCCCTTAATAAATAGAGTTGTACAGGCCAAGGCAATAAAAAAGACCAAGCGCAAGGCAAAAGGCAGTATATAAAAGCTCTTCCTGATTCAAGTCTTGGAGGAAGGGCGGGATCTTTCATCGATAGCTATTCATTTAAGTCTTCGGGTAGCATTGCTTTGCTTGGCATCGGTCTATCGTAGTCCCCATGGCACCGCTAGATAAGAGGTTCGAATCTAAATCATGACAGTAGCGGAAGTAGACACCAAAAGGAAATTCCAAGGATCAAAGGCACTCGGGGCTGGCGACTAACCCCTCCTCGGAGGGTCGGGCGATTAAAGAATGCAACTCCTGGGCTTCCGGGGCAAGGACTACTATGTCCACTCAAAAGCTCTCATTCTCGGCCAAGTCCGAAAGCAATGCATGAAAAGGCTCACGAAGGCTTTCCCCGATGCACAGACGAGAGCAACTCAAAAATTTGGATTGAATAGCCAATGTCTTTAGTAATTTACTCATTCAAGCCCTCGAATCAAAGGGCGAAGTGAGAGCTATGGCAGGTATAACGGGTTCAGCGGGCGACTTTTAGTCTAATTCTCTCATGGCCGGGTACAGCTTCAGACAGCTCACTGGCTAAATCGTATAAGAGGGCATTTCGAGGAATAACTCCTGTCGAGAATAAATATTACTTGCTTTGGGACTTCGATTGTCTACCTATCGCTTAAGACAGAATTGGAGGATGTCGGCCCCTACTTGTTAAGTAAGGCGAGAGTCAAGCCTTTCCTTTCGCTCCTTCCCCTAGATCAGTCTGTTGCTACTTGCGGTGATAAAGAAAGGGTTATTGGCTTTAGGCTGCAACCACGAAAGCTGGGGATTGACGAACAACAGCTCCAGCAGCTAGATCTTAAAGATGGAAGGACAGAACCACTGAATGCAACTATAGGGGGCATCCCTAGCCGCCTTACGGGAGGAAGAGAAGTTAGGGCTTCGAGGAAGACTTGCAGATAAAATAGAAGAGAAAAAAGTACTACCTCTCTATAGGGAATAGGAAAGAAGGTTACTTTTTATTATATTTCACGATCAGGTCCCGCTACCAAAGGCCGCTCGGGCAGTCATTGCCGGAAGCAGCACATTCCTTTTTACTTTTTTTTGCCCCTGTCCAGTTCAAGAACGGGGGCACCGGGCGGACGAAGAACAACTTGGGCAAAACGCACTTTCTTCATTTACTTCAGCAACCCTTGCTCGACTATTGGACATGGAAATGAACAATCTCGCAGAGAATTCCCTTCTTACTCATCCACACATGCCCATTCAATGCACCCAACATCAGGGAGATACATGATTTATCACAGGAAGTACACCTTTCAACAATGCACACTCGACGGCCTTTTTCGATAGAACTTTCGCAAACCCTCGGCGAAAGAACTTATTGGCCCGCGGACATGACACTGACAAAACTACCCCCTTCAATAAAAGGATTGACGGCTTTCAATCTTGACTATCTACGGGCCTATCTTCTTTCAATTCGATTTGACTCGAACGTCCCTCAACTACCGATTTTGCTTCTGAAATTTCTAGTTACCTTAAAGTCTCACTTCTTTTTTCTCTTTATTAGTTAGAACTACATGTTAGAACCAAACCGGGAACTACAAATAGACCAGGAATGACAAGAAACGGTGTTCAGAAACAGGCTTCACATCCTATTCCACGGTCTCAATAGTCTCGCAGATGAGACCTTCCCTTGCACACGACGAGCAGGGGTTGAAAGCAAAGAAACTCTTCAATGACTAGCCATCTCGAACATTTACCCAAGGAAAGAGGGAGCAGCCCGTTCCGGAAAGCTAGCTTCATCACGAGTAGCTTCACCACTGCAAATAGAATAAGCCGCGGGCCTTCCTTTTATAGAAGGGCTTTGGCTTCTGCCAATGCTGCTAGAGGGTGTCTTTGTTTATGTAACTTCCATCTTATACCGAAGTACTGATACAAGCTCAGTCCCAAAACCTTATTTGGCCTTTGAGTCCTTCTCGTGCCCCGAGCCCCCAGGGGAAAAGGCATAAGCGGGAATCAGTGGAAAGAAAGAATATGTAGTTGTCGGAGATGCTTTGTTGTGCTTGTCTGATTGGGAATTGGCGGATTGGGAAAGAGATCTGAGAGTTCCGACTTCGATAGGTCCTAATTCCACCAAAGCAGGCTTGGCATGACGCCCATTGTCACTTCCTTTTCAGTTTATGCGCAAGGTTTTTCCCTTTCAAAAGAATCCGACGCGGAAAGGGTCACTCAAGCAAAAGAAAGGCCCACAGCCTATTCGAAATCAAAAGCAGCTGACGATGGGAATTCGTGTAGAGCAGATAGATTCTTCTTAAGAAAGCTTTCCCGATAGGCGCATCTCTTCCTTAACTCTTGTTGAGTAAGAAGTTCTTGTGCCTCTCTAGCCTTTAGCACAGCACTAGGAATTGTCTAATCTAAGGGTCTACCCGCTTTGAATCTCTTGGAGTAAGGGCATTAGGTCTTGTATCTCTTGATGGCGGTGTGATCGTATCTGCTCTTGAATAAGAATTGCTTCGGTAAGCCAATCCCGCACTCTTCCGCTTCCTTATTTGCCTGAAAGCGATTCCAGGAAAGCCTAGCATAGAGCTTTCTTGTGATGAAATCGCTTACCCGCATTTCTCTTGGTATACCTACCTGTGTGCCTCCGAATTCCGTGAAGTCCTTGGAGCATGTGCGATTTCTTCAGGATCCTTGTCAAGAAAGAAGTCAGTCCCTTCTTCTTTCTTTTATGTTGTAGGGTCTGGACTAGAAAAGGGAGTCGATTCACGTACTTCACCATTTCCCTGGGTCGTTATCGCCTTTCCCCGGTTCAGGGTATGGGTTCTTCTTTCTCTATTAAGAAAGTCCCGGTGTGAACTCCCCTACTGATCTGACTCCAGCAGATTCTCGAGAAGCCAATTCTCTCTCTCGATCTACTTTACCGACAAGAGCTCTGAATGAATGAGCAATGAGTTTGATTCTAACTATTCAAAGCAGAGGAAATAGAATCGAAGAAATACATCTCCCCATCTAGATCTGTGGGGGTTGGTCATGCTTTGGAAGATACTGAAGCCGGTTCTCGTAGTCAATTGTTCATTCGCCTCTTCACGGCGACCATTGTTCCAATTCTAATCTAATAGGAAGCCTGGCTGTCGTCGGTGGCAGCCATCTGGATCCCTCAGCTGTTCCTACGTTGTTGGTAGGTCTCGTCGATTGATAGATTTGGTGCTAGGTTTTTTTGAGAGTGGATGGCTCCGTTTCCAACCCTAAGCACAGGTTCGATTCCCGTGTCTCTTTCGATCATTAGATCATTAGTGCAACAACAAGTACCTACGATGACTCTTTTTCGGAGAAGTAGCTGTAGGAGCGCCGCTCGCACACTAAGTGTCGCTGGTAGCGGGCAAAATGGAAAAAAAAGTTGCAATGACAGTTTCACGTTGTGAGTATAAGTGTTCGGTAGATCAGCTTTGTATAGAATTGAATTCTGCTTTTTATGTCCTTAGGGAAAGGTGGAACTTTTCTGAAGCCAGACTCCTCGAGATAGAATCCTCAATTCTAAATGAAACGTACCGCTTCTCTTATCCTTCTTTGTCAACCTTGAGCGAGACCCGCTCGGCTAAGCATGAACCTCGTGTATTATGGCTGGGCAAGTCTGCAGACGTGCCCTATTTTTCTCGCTCCTCTTCGGAGGATAGTTTAGTGTCAATAGCATTAGCTCGAGTCATTTCTAAACGCCTCCAATCCTGCCTTTACTATAGCGATAGTTCGTTTGGTCTTCGTGGGGGCGTGGATGATCGCTCTTTCTACGGTTCATTACTCAGCTGGGGTCCGTGTGAGATGGCATATAGGCTAGACCTTTCGCCCTGCCTTTGTGATCTGTGGCACAACGATCTTCTGGAAGAGCTGGACCCTGTGGTTTCCTGCGGCTCTATTATGAGGCTAATATCCTACTTCTTAAGTCTTTCTGTGGAAGGGGGGGCAGCTTCATCATGCTCTTCAAGAAAGGGTCTTCCCCTTTCAGGTCCTTTGACCCAGGTTCTGTTCAACTTCTATCTGTGTGGTCTTGATGTCTTTGCCAAAGCCGCCTTTCCCGATCTTTTGTACATTAGGAACATACACGAGGCTTTTATTCCTCTGCCAAGGGACTATAGCAAGGACACGGACGCTTTCTTTCTAGGGCTCCCCGAGTTTCTTGAGCGGCGGGCAGGCTTTAAGGTGCGTGCATATTTTTAAGGGCTGGTGACCCATGCATCTCATGTTGTGGAGGGCTTTTGTCTGTGGATCTAGAGTACAATCTCACTCTACTCCCAAATGGCTCCTTGCTTTGGGGTGTGTGTGGGTAAGAGGGTTGACTGCTTGGTCGCTCAAGACCTTATAAGCTAGATTTTGGCTAAAACGAAGGACAAATCTAGTGACTGGAGTGAGGTCGTAACAAGGTAGCCATAGGGGAACCCTTGGCTGGATTGAATCCTTTTCCAGTAGAGCTAATGCTTGTTGGGTATTTTGATTTGAGACTCTGTGAGAAAGCAAGAAAGCTATAAATAGAGTTCTCATATATAGACTGATCCCTTTCTAATTCAAAGTCATCTAGTCGATCGAGAAAGCAGCGCCCGGGAGTGCCCCCATATTTCAGTTATGCGTAGCTTTGCGGGCCGGTAAGCGTCTGATGTAAGACCCTTTCTTTACCTTGACAGAGGGTGTTCAGTGCTGTAAGGCCAAACTCCTCAGTCCGTGTAAAGTCAAGTTAAGTAACCTGGTAGGACTTGAACCTACGACCTGTCAGCTAAGAGACGACCACTCTTCCTCTGAGCTACAGGGTGGCCCCCTTTTCCTAAAGATCCTCTCGTTTTGCCTAACTCAGATTACGTATGTAATTCAATTCAACTCCTTCTGTGCCTTTCTCTAGATTAGCAAGTTAGCTCAATGGATTTGAAACTAGCCCAATGGATTAGCTTCTTTTGTTCACGCTTCAGCTTGTTCCTTCGGGTTCTTTCGTTGCGGAAGGAACGTTCTGTTCTGAGTTGAAGGCAAGAGCTCTTTCTTCAATAAAGGTTTGGAACCCTTGTATAGTAAAGGAGCTTGGAGATTTTTGCATGGTCGATTAGTGAGCATCACATCTCGGTCAATCAATCGGTCCGCTGATCCACCATTCTCTATCGTGCGTGATCACTCACAGCAGCAATCCTTTCTTGTTGAAGGAAATCCTACGTGATGCCGATGCATGAACCCCCCTTCGCCCCTTGATGAGAAAGCTCCGTAAGCCAGCTCTTCGTTGGTTGGCCTGCCCCCCGGGTAAATGAATGTCAAGTGCTCCCCTCCTCCCGAAAGAAAGAATTCCGTCCTCAGCCCTACAGAGAGAGGGGATGGATAGAGGAACAAGTACGGTAGGCACCCTGAGTTTACCAACCTCAGTGACCGGCTCCTAAGAGTTCCCACCCTGGGGTTGGGGTTAGGCTGCTGCGCCATGCAGGCCCCGGGGGCTGCCTCAGCCCGACCCCGGGAACTCCGTAGGCTCGCTGCTAAGAGAGACTAGGAACAACAATGCTGCCCCCACCTGCTAAAAGCACCATACACATGCGGCTGATGTACGTATGTGGCCCTTGCGTCGATCTTACCTCCGCTGCCTGCCCGTACGCGGGTCGACTCACAAGAAATGCAGCTAGCCTGCCAACTAACTGTTCATGTTTGAGCTTGTTGGCTTGCTCTTGCTTCATTGTTATTTAGACACTACCTGAATTGACTTACTTGGTAGCCTACGTGAGTATCCGGATGGATAGAGACTGATCCCTTTCTACATACATAGCCCCACCCCCCAGATACATACATACTTTTTCTCCCTTCTCCCATAAAGCTTCCTTTCCTGAATCTTAGCTCTTCTCTTTCTTATTTATGATTACTACTATCACTTTCTAAACCGGGCCGGAAGAAGGAAACCGTGACGTATCAGGGTCGTACGCCTGGAACAAGAAGGTTCGTCGTACAATTTCGGCGATTCAAAAAAGAAAGGAGTATATCCCTCTCCCTTAGTGTCTTTCCACTTCCGTCGTTCAGGAACAAACACTTCGCCTAATTCTTTTGAATCCCGGCCCGGTTTTTCCCCACTAACTAATTACGTTACGACCACTGAACAAACTTGGTTGACGAACATGGTTTATGCGCCGCTAATGTAGCGGCTTGTCGAGCATTTGACAAACTCACACCATCCATTTCAAATAGGATTTGTCCCGTGGACACACGAGCAATCCAACCCGTAGGATTTCCTTTTCCTCTTCCCATTCTTACTTCTGTAGGTTTCCCGGTAATAGGGAGATCTGCGAGAACTCTTACCCATATCTTACCATTTTTTCGGAATTGTCCGCTCATAGCACGATGGAATTGTCCGATTATAGCCCGACGCGCTGCTTCAATGGCTCGATATGAAAGACGACCAGCTCTACAACTTTTAGTGCCATATCTTCCAAAACCAAGTTGTGTACCGTCTGGTTTGCAACCCCTACTACATCTGCCTTTACGATATTTACTATATTTCGTACGTTTCGGATATAGCACGTCCCCCCTTTTTTTTACTATATGAAATCCACACTTTGACACCTGAGATTCCGTAACGAGTAGATACTTCCGCAGGAGCATAATCTATTTTCTGGTTAAATACATTACGAGATGTTTTTCCATACTTTCCGCATTCAGTTCTAGCTATTTCTGCACCTTTTGATCGACCTGAACAACATATACGGATCCCCTCCACCCCCTTTTTCATTACTAATGGAATATCCTTCACTATTTGATTAAAAATGGAACGAAATGATCTTGTTTTGTTCCTCGGTTGAAAAGAGATGTCTTGAGCAATCGGAGAAGCACTTTGATAAACAGATTTGATCTTGACCGACTCAATTAAGGTATTAGTCTTTGTTCTATTAGACAACAAAGATCGCATTTTTTTCACTTCGTTCAAATAAGAGTTGTACCCGTACGGAATTCTTCTGTTTCTCAGTATGATCTCTATCATCATCTCTATTCCCTTTATCAATTCTCCTATCCCACCTAGGTCTATGAATTTCTCTATCAATTCCATTACCTTATCCTTACCCATGAGGTTCCAACATTTTTTCCTTAATTGACCTAGGAGTGGTTCCCGGGCATCCTCTTTAAAAAGGTTCTTATACACCCCAACCCCATCCCTTGGAAAGAAAAAGGTAGCACCAAAGAAAGGAAAGAGCGAGATGGTGGTTTTTGTTGTTCCCGCGAAGCGAAGATCATTCGCCAAGCGAATGAAGTGGGTCAACTTCTTTTTGGCTTCGGCCAAAGACTTTTTCTCGCTGGTCGAGCTTTCTACAAAAAAAGCGATGCGAGAACGTATTCTCTTATCTAAGCTTCTTCCCTGTGCATTAGCTCCCCCCATCGTAGATGGTTCAGCCACGCCCGGTGCCAAAAAATGATTGAGAACTACGACGGGGTCGAAATGCATTTTGTTCTTTGTATTCAATAAGTATTGCATGACCGAAAAATTCAAGGAAGGGCGCACTGCAGGGAGGGGGGTCCTTTTAATTTTAAGTAGATGACTCGTCGGGCTGTCGGAGCGGGACTTCTTTGGGAAAAAGAACTTGAAGAACTTCGTTTTTCTGAAAGAGTCGTCATTTTTTATCAGGAACGCTATGTCATTTACAACCCCAGCGTATTTCGGATGCTTGAAGGCCCCGCTGACCCGAAGTGATTTAGAAAGATTCTTCTTTATCGATGGTGATCGGTCATGGTATCCATAGCGTTGCTTCTTTTTCGGCCAAATCCTGATTTCGTTTTGCTTCTCCCGGTCGTCGAGCCTGATCGACTCGACTCTTTTCCCTGTCCCCCGGCCTCTCACTTCGTTTCGTTCTTCTTCTGTACCGTCGCTTGAATGAAGACACCCGATCGGCCCGACTTTCCCAAATGCCCACCACCGGCCCTTCTCCTTTCCGGGTCTGGATTTTTCGCGTCGTTTCCGTCGTCGTGGTCGACGGGGAAGAAAGAAATGAATGAATGTTCTTTTGGGAAAATGTAGAATAAGACACCTACCGAGACGAAAGCCAAAGGTGAGTCTCGTAGGTGGACGTATCGAACCGAAATAAGATCTCAGATTAACATCTTGATACACTGATTTACCATAATAATAAATAGAGTCAATGCTGACTCCGCCGTGGGAAGAGCCGCTTCTTTCTTGCTTGATAGGGGGGGCTTCCATTCACCAGCGCAGACTAAAAGTGCTCTCCGAACCGTGCTGGATAGTCACCCATCACACGGCTCTCAAACCCAACCTGTGGTGTATCCCGGGGGACAAAGTCAAAGCGTTTGATCCTTTGCCCCATACTTTGAGATGCTCCTCCCCGCTGATCAAGCAGCGACGCTGCTCGTGATAAGCTTAGCTTTAAGCCGCTATCGTTCGGTTCGGATAAGTCAAGTCCCTTCGGTCGGTTCGCTCAGGTGGTCTTTCCTTATCTTCCCTAACGTTCAGAGTTGTTCTGGTTTGAGAAAGGAGCACCGGCCGAGCGCCCTGAATGAATAAAAAATTGACAGCAGAGGGAATCAATGATTCTTATTCGACCGAGTTGAAGCTAGCAAGATGTCGATTACACACACACCGGAGGTTGGTAAGAACTGAGGGACAATGCCCCCTAACCTAAGTGGGCCTACCAGCGAAGCAACTGGTACTTGATCGGGCGGGGGGCGGTTTGGTTTCGTGCAACGCCCTCGGAGCAGGAAGAGGCAGTTGTCATTTGAAAGGAAACGCCCTTTGTATAGGGTTCCAAACCTTCGCACCCTGATGAAAAAGCCCTTTCTATCTTATTAGTCAAGCCTAAACGTCCTTATTGAAAACGGCCTAGCTAACGAGCAATCTTTCTAAAGCGCTAACGAGCGAGTGAAGTATACGTAACGAGGCATTAGAGCCAACTATTAGAATCTTAGTAAAGCAACCTTTCGCCTGAACAAGCTTACTTACTAATAAGGCGGCAACAAGCACCTTCTTTCTCTCAAGTTTCTCCCTTCTTGCTTTAGAAAGATTGCAGCTAGCGCGATTGACTAATATAATAGAAAGTCAAGGCTCTTCTCCTGTTCTACGAATCTACAACTCTCTTTACTGAGCGAGACTCCACCCATATCCCTACTAGTGGTTATTCTTTATTTTCCATTCTATCATTTGTTTGACAGCTTAAACTAGGCCCCACTTTAGATAGGTTTTCGGTCTTAATCAAGATAGGTCAAGGGCGCGCCGGAACGGTCGGTAGCTGCTTAGTCTCATCCGAGAGTCTAATCTCCTTGTACTGCTTTTTTCTTTGAAAAAAAAGAAAGAAGGGGGTCGATTTAGGCTCCTTCCCTTCCACTGCATAGCTGCGCTAGCAGGTACTACGAGCCCTCTGTCCCACGCATCTAACCAGCTCGCGTGGTTCACCGGTTTCACCGAAAACTCTCATTTGTTGAAGCGGAGCATAGTGCGCTTTAGGCGCCGAGCGAGAAACGTCTCTTCTTTCGTTTCGGTTTATTCACTGATCTGAAACTTAGCACTTGTTTTCTTATTGATTCCAGGGGCGGCGGCGTTCTTGAATGAAGTCTATCCGAACCGAATTAGCACTTCTCAGATCAGGCTAGGCCTCTCCAGCTGAGCTGGGCGCCGGGCCCTGGATGCGCTAGCGATTGGCACATAGGGGAGTGATTGCCCGGGTTTCTCGGCCTGGTATCCTGCACCTCGCGTTCATGATATCTACATTCAACTGTGCCCCGGAGACACGGTCGAAGCACGCCCGCCCAGTGTGCTTCTTTCACGACATGCTCTGGTCCCGGGTGTCTTCCAGTGGTCTTCTAGCGTTAGAAGAAGTCGTGTCCGTCCCGGACATCTGCAACGTCCTCCCACGCCTTTCTTTTTTTTTAATCTGGGACAAACTGAAGGAAAAGACTGACCCATTTGGTGACTTTCGCGGTCGCCCTCACTGAACCGACTTGAATCTGAACTACGATTCAGATCAAGTCTTACCGAAATCGGATTTCCTTTTCGTGCCATATGCGCTTAGACTTTACTTTTTCCCCCTTTTTCTTCCCGGTCCAATATTTGTTCTCGAAGGTCTACCTCCTTTCGTGCGCCCCTCACCTCCTCCATGAGGATTCATTGCAACACCACGGGCGTCTGCCTAACCACCGGCTTTGTCCAGCTTTTCTAAGCTTACGTGCACCATGGTTGGGATTGAAAACTATACCAATAGTCGCTCGGCATCGGGAATCCATTACTTTTTCAACACCCGAAGGTAGCCGCACAAGCCTAAGAGAGAGTGTAGGGGGTGCTGGTTCCTTCATTATTTTAGCAAAAGTTCCTGCGGCTCGAGCCAGCTGACTGCCCCTTTCAACTCGGCCTTTCTTCGCTGTGTAAACAAGGTCTTAGTCTGTATGGGCATTCTGGGCAGGTCGCAATAAGTCGCTGGTCGAAGGTTTAGACCAATCGCAATTCATCACCATCTTGCCCGCTTCCAATTGATGACTGGCTATTATATAAGTGTTGACCTTTTGACAGCGCAGCTAGTCCAGATGGGCGTTGGGGGTTTGTGGGAACCTTTTTTTCGCCAGGTTTCATTCTCTTTTTTTTTATTAAAACGGTTTCAAGGTAGGTGTACCTCTTCCGATTGATAGAAAGACAGACGGTCGGGAGCTGGGAGGGCCTACCGTGAGGAGACTTTCTTTCACGGTAGGCGAAGGTAAGGTGGGACGCGGGCTTACCTTAGATAGAGGAGCTACTCTAATAGCTTATGGGAGCTACTTGGCACGCTTGGCCCTAGATTATATAAGGATACTCACTAGCATAGCAGACTGGCTATCCATGCTATACAGACAGCTATTCTAGACTGCATAGACTAATGCTTGCCTTCTTGCTTATTCCTTCCCTCTAACCATAGAACCAGCTTGCTTGCCACTTGCAAAGAAAGAGCTTTCTAGAGTAAAGTAAGGAGAGATTCACTATCTTCCGAATCATGCCTTACCTGAATGCCAGTCTTTCTTGTCCTTATTATAAGATTCAACTCTGACTAAGCAAAGAGTCCAGATAGGAGATTGAGAGAGTGATATCCTAAGTAATGAGATGAGCTTGATTACGCACCTGATTTACTCTTAGTTACTGAAAGCGCTGATGAACGATCTTCCTTATTTTAAGAGGATGTAACTCGGATTCCTCCTTCACGGCTTGAAGCCGGATAGCTTGAAGCTTAAGGGCTATCGGAATTCCCTTTCAAACTTTCTCGAGTCACCCTAACGTAACGGCTAACAGAACTTGGCTAACTTCTTACTGAATGCCGTACTGAGAGTTATCCCGTCCCGAGAGAACTCGGGATGAGCTCTTAGCGATTAGTCAGTCCGGGTCCAGCTAGTCTTGCACTTTCAGACCGGTCCTTCAAACAAAGGCTTAGTAAGCACAGATTCCCTATAAATAGAAATTTCCTATAAAGACAGATTTCCTTTCTTCCCCAGAATTAGAATGCTTTCCTTAGCTAATACTGATTGATTCACCGCAGCTTCTCGTTTCTCGCTTAGCTCTGATCTGGTGTCGTCGCTCACAGTCCAAGAAAGGTAGTCCTTTCATTGGCTAACGGGATTACGCTTAATAGGATAGACCGATCATCGCTTCCTTCCTCTACTAGTTCTGGAGTCAAGCCAGCAAACAAAAGACTGATTATAGGTCGATCCGGGGTCGGCAGTTAACGTTATGCCGTTCCGTACTCTCGCCTACCTAGGCATTCCGCCCAGGAAATCCACACCAAGACTCTAATCCAAGGGTACAATGCTAAAGCACAAAAGGCTCTTGGGAAAATTCGCCTGTCAGGTTGAAAAACTCAAGACAGAATTCCCTTAGCCGTGCAGTCAGCGGTACTCCGTCAACAGAGTCTCCCCCAATTAGATCATCATCGTGATACGGAAAGGGCCGCACAGGATTAGATGGACCAGCTTCTTCCCCCGGGGAAGCGACTGGATTAGCGGGCGGCACAGGCGGTGCTACTGGTTGGTTTACGGACGAGCCCGTGTCCTCCGTTTCCCAAGAAGACTCCAGAAGTATATCGATCTCACGGGTGTCCTCTTTCCAGGTGGCGCCCGAACCCCCTGAGGGAGCCATCATGTTACACCAGCCCCCGCTATTATCCCCGAGAACCAGAAGACCTTCCACTAGGAGACCAAACCACCCAAGCCTAGAAAAGAGGAAGCGGATCCCCTTTGCCAGTAGCATGGAGTTGAGTTTTTGAAGGACGAAATCTAAATCAAGGTAAACCCCTAGAAATGATGCCAAGTAGAATAAAAGAAGTAAGAAAAAAAAGCTCGAAATTATGACCAACATTCGAAACCCTTTTTGAATCCTATCAGCATTCTCATAGAGTTGAGTCTGGCTTACTACACTCAACTCAGTTCGCATGGACCTTATCACATTCGTTTCCCTCTTGTTTCGGCCGGGAAACTTGCCTTTTGTTTTTTTGGGGATGCAGTTTTTCATCCGGGTTAACTTAATCTTTTCTCGCTCCTTGTTGGCGGAGCGGCATACCAGAAAAAAAAAGAAATCAAGGAAGAATCGAACTTCCATAGCTGTGTTAGCTAGGCTACCCGCCTGATCATCTTTCTTTTACTAAAATTACTGGATCACATCTTTCCTATGCCGTTTCCGGGTCAGCTCTTTCCTATCTAAAATAGGGATTTGATAATTTCTAATATGAGCTGAATCCACTCTATCTTTAGGTTAGACATTCTAAAAGGGCCTTGACTCGTTTATTATTAAGATACATCCCCAAGGACCAGTTTAATCCAAAAAGCAACAGTAATAAGGAACTGTTTTGTTTTAAGAATTCCTCAATAAAGGACGGAAGAGAGGACCACGATTGAAGACGAGAGGCAGTCCTGTTCTAGGGAGCTTAGCTCATATTCATATTGGAAAGGGTGGAACTTAGCCCATTCCTGCTTGTTGATCCCCTTTTTCCCTTATCCTACTCGAAGAATTCCTTATTCAACTACCAGTACAGAAAGGAAATAAAGCTACCATCGGATGGGGGGTAAACATGCTAAAGATTCCGTAATTCCATTATTGGATTAGCTTACATTACCAAAGGTTAGAGGAAATGGCGTAGATCCCAGTTGAGAGACTGAATGCGGATACTTATTTTTAAGAATGAAAAAGGAAAAGAAAGAAATCGTAATGAGGGAAAGGACCGATACCGAGACCATGATCACTTCTTTCTGTTCTATTCCCTTCTGTCTTAAATAGATCGATGTCCCACTCTCGGATAATGAAATCACCAAATGCTGCTCAAAAAGACACTCCGGCCTAACAGCACTTTCCTTACCCGTTGTGCTCTGTCTGAGATAAGGAGCAAGAGGCTAGACGGAAGACCTCTAATCTACCAATCAATCTAGCTAGCGTCCTATGACTTTTGTTCCAGAGGCGAAAGGAAGTATTTACATCTCCTGCAGATAGAGGTTTAAAGCTCTCTTGGCAGCCTCTACGCGTTCACTCTTTTCAAGCATAAGGGCTTTACCCGCTCAACCATCAGAAGAGAGCTTTTCCCATCATGCCATGTGCTCGGCTAACCACTAAGTCGCTCATGCACAAATTCTTACTAAAAGGAGAGCCCGTGGAGATGAATCTATCTCTGTCAATCACAAAGCCAAGATTGTAACAACCAATGAATTTCTTTTCTATTTCTGTCTGGTCTAACCAATTCTCGAGGTTTAATGGCCTTTGGCTGCCTCCTCTTCCTTGCCACTCTCATTTCAATCCGCTACTTCCACTCCTCTTCAGAGTTACCTCCTCTGTTTAGTTTGAAACTGAAAGGCATAGAAGCTATCTAGAGAGCTACCGTATCCATGAGGGGCAAGCCAATGCTTTAGAGCTCTTTAGCTGCCTCTGCACGAATTCTTCTTCCGGTTGGAAAACTATACCTCTTCTTTCGTCTTGCGATTGGATGAACCAGCAAGTGGCCTATTTTTGTTTTTCATGCATTGACCTCGGTCTCGTAAACACATATCTACTGCTTGCTGCCCTTGAAAGTCCCAAAACAGCCTATTTTAGACCCTAATTTAACGTTGCGCCGAGAGTGTTAAATCCAATGGCAAGATCCCGCTGCTGCCCCGGTCTGTCATATGTTGGGATCGCCTGCCTAGATCTGAGTCTCCTATTCTGTTTCTGTTTTAGAGACCTTTACTTTACTAAGTCTGGTGCCTCTGTTCTATTGATGATAGGGCCCTATCAAAAAGAGTAAGCTAATCCAGTTATGCATGTGTTCCACAGCTCTCATTTTAATCATTTGCCCGGAAAAGAGCTAGATCTTAAAAGTATCGCATATACCGGGAAAGATAGGAACAGGTTTAGTTGAGGCAGAAACTCTGGTTGCTTTGAGCTCCGGATCAAACCGACGGGCAGAGAGCGAACAGCCTACTTTAAGTAGTTCTATTGCTGGTAAGCTTAGCCGCCTGAACACGACGAGACTCTCTTTAACATATGATGTCGTCGGAGAAGTTTCTAGACTTCTTTGCCTTTGGCTTCTTCCGGTATGGCTAGGGTTCACCAGAAAGAACTAAATAGCTAGATAAATACAAGAGCCATTCCGTCACTACAGAATCTGTGAGAAGTGGAAGTATAGTTTTAGTTTCTCCTGGCGACCTAGCACCAGTGCATTCGAGAGATTTCAAGTCACATCCCTTGGTGGGAAGAGCAGCGGCATCCTCAAGCTAAGCTATGTCATCCACAGGTCATGGAAATCAGGACGTTGTTCCATCTCGAATTGAAGCTCGGTGTGCTCGCCGGTCGGTAACTCTTATTCGAACTGCCACGGTTAGGTCTCACAAAGACCTTGCCTATGTTCTTGCCTCGTCAACAGTACTTGCTTACTTATGAAAGCCGCTTTCAATATAGCAAATTATTCGCATTGCTCAGGGGATTTCATAAAGATCAGTCCAGGCGGAGGAAGTTTGGTATTGGCATGTGTCTGGGTAGCATTTGAACCATATCTAGTGAATTAGTAGGAATTTCTTTATGGAAGCATACGAAAAGAGCTCCGTTCCTCTCCTTTATATTATAGTCGAGCTACTCCGTTCCTCTCCCGTTGGTCGAGCTACTCCGTTCCTCTCCCGTTGGTCGAGCTACTCCGTTCCTCTCCCGTTGGTCGAGCTACTCCGTTCCTCTCTAACCTTTTCTATCTATCCTTAGAAGTAGGGCGAGTTACTCCGTTCCTTTCCCGTGAAGGAAGTGGGATATGCGACCAGATGCTTCCTCCAGATCTAACGTCTCTATCAACTAAATTCTCTTTTCTTCACCGGATCGAGACTCACTTACCTACTCCCGCTCCTACCGGATCCAAGAGGACCGATGCCCGATTCCCCGACCCATTACTCATTCCTTCCCGACTCGATAGGGATTGCAATCTCGAGAAAGGGAGCAACAATTGACCTCCGACAATAGGTAGATGGGGTGGGCAACGATGGATACAGTTAAATCCATCCTTATTCCGCACTCCCTCTCACCGGCTTGGAACTACTATAAATCATGAATACAAAGAGTGGGCCAGTGGGCTGGATAATTTACCACAAGGGCTCAGGCTAATTGGACTTAATAGTTTGCAGTCACAAAGCAAGCTCTTCCAGAAAGCAAGCCAAGCAGTGAGACGCTCAAGCAGTAGCTAGCAAAGAGCGATAGCTAGTTTTTCGTCGAAAGCAAGCTGAATTCCAATCTTCTGATCTTCTGAATAAAGGCGTCCGAGCGGAGCGAGCGTGTCGAGGTAGGGGGTACGTGGATTTGATTCAAAAAGCAAGCCTACGAGTGGAATACAAAGAGAGAACGAGCTTACCTTATTATTAGAGAAAGGCTCAGAGACCAAGGATCATCAATGTAAACGATGGATTGGATGTACAAGTAGTTGCGGATAACCGGGATGGAAGCGGATAAAGTCGTTCATAAATAGGTGAGAGGAACTGGCTGTAGCAGCCTCGTTGTGATCTAAGCTTTTCCATCCTGACTCTCTCTATACCGATCTTGAACTCTCTGATCTTTTCCTCTTTTGTTCTCTTTTTTGTATCGGATTTATGCTGTAAGGATTTAATCAACAAACGTGGTAATCCCATTAAGAATAGAAAAGACCGTGACTCTACCGAGGGTGCAACCAAAATCGATATGAATGGAAGATGCCCCGTTTAGTCTTATATTTTGCGTGCCATGTAAATGTAGGTGGGTTTCTTTTCCTTATAGAGGAAGCGGACTTCTTTGAAAGGGAAGAAGCTAGAAGCCCCCGTATACTTCATGAAAGAGCCCTTCTTCTACCAAATGAGCCTCTTGCCGGACCCACCCCTTCTCCTTGGTCGACTCATCCCATTCCAACCTCGTCCAATCGAGTTCATTCGAATTGCTAGCATCTTGGGCTCGGGAAGCAGGGATAGCATGAGCAGAGAATACTGCTAAGTCAAGGGCTTTTCGGCAGGCCTATAGGTCAAGAGAAAGGAAAGACTTCGAAGTCGAGGAAGAATGGATCAAGAGAAGATAGGGCAACGGCTAAGAAAGAAGGATAGCTACTCAAAGACGGGATGTGTGCCATTGATGAACATCAATCGCGTTCATCATCAAATCAAGATAAGAGAAGTCAAGCAAGAATCAAAGTCTGTTTTTGAGTAGCAAGAAATGTAACCAAGAAAGGAAGTCAAGCTGACAGATGGAGATGGAAGTGAAGCAAGATGAGGCCTACGAAGAAAGCAAAATGAAAGGCATTACGAAGGCTAGGATGTCATCAAATAGATGCCCAGTCGAGTCAGTAAACTACCTGATTCATTCTAATGCACGATCCACCCAACCCAGCTAAGCTAATAAATGCTGCATAAGGGAGTGGGAGGTAAGCGAAGCGTACATGAAATATCGTCAAACCTTAACTAAGTTAAGAAAGGGAAGTAAGTAAGGTCTTTAGAGTTGATTCCTATGAGAAAGAGTAGAGTTGATTCCTATTCTTTCTTTTCTAGAGTTGATTCCTATTGCTATTGTTATACATTAAAAAAGTTAGTTGCTAGGCTTTCTTTTGAAAAGAATCTTAACTTTTTCTCTTAACTTTTTTCAATCTCGTTGATAATATGTGATAAGGAGCTTACGTAGGTGCATATAAGTCTAGTTTCGCCAGGCGCTTCTGTCCGTCTCCTCGGGGTGACCCCAGGGGCTAACTACATGACCGCACCCACTTCTTCCCCGTTTCCTTTCCGACAGAAATGACAAAAGCTGGTAAGATTGAGATTATTAAAGAAATTGACTGAAAGAAGAAATAATCTTTTTCCTACTTCAACTCCTCTTATATAGGATGTTTATCAATTAAGATTATTATCTATGTAATTTCAGGAAGAATAAAGAAGATTTTTCCTACTGAACGATTCTTTCTTTTATGATATTAAGAAGAAATAATCTTTTTCCTACTTCACGATTGAGATTATTATCTATGTAATTTCAGGATGGATTTTCGTTGAAGTAAATTAATCTAAGGTTAAGATAAATAAGGGTTTGATCCGGATTTTTCTCCCATTTAGGTATCATAGACCGAGAGGGAGGTTTTCATCACTTGTCTCCTCTTTTCTTTTCAGTATTTTCCGTGCCACAGCAATTAGGAATAGAGAATCTATATCAAAGAAAGGTCTAACTGTTGGAATAATTTTATCTATTGCTATTTGATCTATTCTGGTTAGTACGATCAGTGAATTAGATGAAGGTACGGAAAGAGAGGGATGGGGGTGACGAGATATTGATTGCACGAGCTAGCCAGTCCTTTTCTTGCTTCCATCCGCCTATTACTATTAGGTTAGGTGGGCCGACCTTAGGCTTGACAGCTCGAAGCTTTGTAATAGAGCATCAGCTAAGTATTTGAGTAGCCTCTTGGCCGATTACAACGGCACGCTTACTGACAGGGATTATAGATCCTAGAAGGCCCCCTTGTAGATCCATTTTTGCCGAGGTTGGTCCGGCCTTCGCAGGATCGTAACCATGTTTACATTTAAATAGTCGGTCTGGTGATCGACAATCTCTTCAATGACTGCAGAAGATGGTTCTTGTGTGACTGGTCTCAGCACACCCATTTCCCTGAAGCGATCAAATACTTCTTGGGCAACTTAGAAGTCTACGGTGTAACCGTAGGGTGTTATGCTTAATCATATCGGCAATGCTAATCTAATAACGTGTTAAGCCAGATTCACAAGAGCAGATATAGAATAGTGATTCTCATTAGCCCCCGCTCACTTTGACTAAATATTCATCGGGTCGGTGTATCTTTCCGTTGTAAAACATCCAAACTTTTGACCCGTTACATCCAAACCGAATAAGAGCCGCCTACATATCATATATATAGCAGCAATTGTGCTAAGCTTGCTGAATCCGTGACGACAGAGGGTGCAGACAGGTTAGAGTTCTTATAACAGGCTGATTGATGTCCTATCTGTCGAGGAGCAGATAACATGGATCCGGAGGAAGATCAGCTTTCCGGAAAGATTCCGAAAACTTGGTCTTTCCTTCGATACGGAATGCTTAAATCCGGGGCCCATTTTGATTAATAGAAAGAGAAGAGGAGTTGTTACATAGGATTACCGCATTATGATTTTGAAATTTCCAGTAATGGTAAAAAACGTGCAAGTGTTATCGAACGTAATATCATATATTCCTAGGAGTAGATATTTTTGTACTGTAGAATGTTCACTTGTGCAGCTGTCAGCTGATATTGACTTTCTATATAAAGATTTGACGGAGAATCTTTCATTTAGTATGTCTCGCTACCGATTAGCTGTTTTTAAAAACCAAATAGATTCTGGGCGAAGTTTGAGGAATTTTTCAGGTATACCCACAGATCCATGTTCCTGAACAGTCTCGGAGAAGGCCACCAGCACCCCGACTTACCAGAATGTCCCGTGGCAGCACCATGCAAGTCTTGGTTTCTCTTGGAAGCACCATCCGTATTGAATTTGAACCAGCCACTGGAAGGAAATTCCCAAGCAATAAACTTGGTTACCTTCATACTTGGCTCCGTTTTCTTCGAATAGAAAGCAGAGACAGCAATTTCAACATCGTTAGCAATCCTCCGGTTAGGATCATGAGGGAGAATAAAGTCTCCATCAAAAACAGCTCGACACCTCCAAACCCAAATATTCCATGCTATCGCACAGAAGGTCGTACGCCACTGGCAATCAAAACCAAACTGAAGATCCTTACAAGAAGCATTGCTACATAACCAATCCGTGAATGCCAAGGAGTAGAAGGCACTTTGATGCTCAGTGGGAATAAAGATGTTCCAGATCCATTTAGCAAAGTGACACTCACTCCACTACTGGTACAGTAGCACCCTGCCTTAATAATCGCATAGGCACCCGGGCTTGACAAGTTCAGCAAAACCGTAGAGAGAGCGGGCTACACCTAGCTTAGCCTATCCAATATCCGATTCAAAAAGAGCTTGGATTGCTGCTTTTCCTCTCTCTGTATAAAGTCAGTCAGTCCCAGTGTTGGGCAGAGCCCATTGTCAAAGGATCATTTCGCTGGAATGCTTGCTTGAATATAGCTACTCCCATTAAAAGGAATTTTGCACTCTATACGGTATGGCTACAAACCGAATGAAGAAGTCGGAAGCAGTTCATCGCCTGTGGGAGCTTTCTGATAGTGAGGAAGCCCTAATCTATCTATCGGATTGCCTATTTGTCTATCTGTCTGGTGAAGAGAGAATGGAAGAGACTCTCAATAGGGCAAGCACCCAATACCTCGTCGAGTCCAAAGCTCCAGCTCAAGCAGTTCAGTCCAAAACTGAGATGTCTGCCTTCGTTCTCGCTCAAGCTAAAGCTCAGTCTGCTAGCTCAAGTCGCAAGTCAAGTAGTGGAGATCCAGTGACAGACAGAAAGGAGAGTTAGACTTGAATGCAAGAATGAATCTCAAAAAGGTATGCTCCCGCAGTTAGGATTGCTACTTTGTAGGTTTCCAATAAAAGGTATACGTCAAAATCTGATTTGGTTTACCCGGACTATACCCCTATGTATTCTACTCGTATCGTAGCATGAGACCCTCTCGGAAGTAGTTGAAGATCTAAATCTGAAATCCCGGGCTAATTGATTCTTCAACTCTATCTGTCAATGGGGAGATCCGATGACGGACTCCATGGATCGAGCCCTTTCCTTTCTCCTACTATTAAAGTGGGGTGGTCGGCATCAGCGATCTCATCGTTCGAGTCCCCGGACGAAGGTGAGACCAACCTTATTATGATTAGCAAAGTCCTTTCCAACTCCGTCGAATGGTTTCACTCCTCTTTTCCCCCTTCTGTCAGTTCCTTGTCAGTCAGTCGACTCCCGTCCCTCAAAAGATTGTCGAACTTCACGGTTATTCATCGATATATGGGTAATCCCCGGCGGTCAGAGAAGAAAAGATCTCTATGAAAGCAGGAGGTGTTAAACATTAGTCTGTCTTCAAATGCGGGAAGGTTAGACATTCAGTTCGATGAGGGCAGGTTCCTACACATTAATTTGAATTGATTGATTGGGAAAGCTGGTTCCGTAGCATTAGAAGCTGAAGTATCCGGAAAGAAGGAGGAATGAGGATGTGGAAAAGAAGAGACGGTTTTAGACCTTATCTTAGCTGTTTAAATAAAGCAGCGGCTAGGTCTCTGTCCCCGGATTCACTGATTCAAGGCTTTTAGATGGGATGGACAGAAGAGTTTGAAGCAGTACGGAATAGTTTGAACGGGCGAGTGACTTTAGGGTTCCACTGGTTCCAAAGGCTAAAAGCCGGAGTAGTTGATCCAGTAGTTCTAAATATAGATAAAAGAATCCCGAATGAACAACCATCCACAAATGTCGATTCATTCAAGCAAGAAAGTGCAACAATCCTTTCCTTTGACACAGGTCCCGTAAACGAGTGAAAAATGCCTTGTACAGTTTCCCTTTTCCCTTTCAGCCAGTCCAAGAGTTCAGTTCACTCGAAAGCGGGTAGCCATTAAGGAAAGCGGCTGTTGGATATTTGGTTTGAACCGGTTCCGCCCCACCCCTTATAGTAAGTACTGGTGAGAGGGAAAGAGGGAAACTGCCCTTTACCCAAACAGTACAAGAATGGCAATCCACCTATTGGTGTGCTGCTGCCCTCAACCGACCTGATCGTCCCAATCCGGTTGTCCTCACTAAGAACAGATCCACAATCTCTTATCTAATGAATATGAATTTGCTATCTAATCTTCCTTTGCCTAGCTGCCCATTGCTGGAACTTCCAGCGCTAAGGTGGTTGGTGTGGTAAGGCAAGCAACTCCTCTTTCCGAAGAAGAGTGCCCGCCCGAGCTATCTTAAAGTAAAGCTCTCTAGGTTAGCTATAGGTAAAGTTCTCCCAGAGCCGGAGACAGAGGCCGCTACTCCTTCAGAAACCGGGAATCCGCAAGGAAGGATAGGACACAGAATAAGGACCTAAAGTAGTTCGTCGGATGAGACCGAGAACCGAAAGATGTCTATCAAAGAGCGAGAGGGACTGACTAGACCGCTGTCAACCAGCTCTGAAGGTTGCAAAGCCTTTAGAGTGCCCCTGAACGGAAGGAAGGAAAGACAGAGACAATAATCTCACCCGCACATGAAATGAAGCAGAGACCTAAACAACCTGAACATTATGGCAATGAACTGCTATTGATCACGGACATCCGGATTCAAAGCTAAACTTGCCACTTGTCCTTGACTTTCAAGTCGATCGTTGAAGGACTCGAGTGCGTTCAGGTATGAAGTCTTTATATTCATCTATGGAGAGCTGGTTAGCCCCACCAACAAACTTTCTTACAATACCTCTCTTGTCTCACCAACAAAGATGTCTTCTAACGATGGAGGGAAAGGAAAATCCAATCCCTTGTTGATGACAATCGTAGGGCTCTGACCGCCCCTCCTGCAGCCTCTGAGTAAGCCTCCCTCATAATAGGACCGGAAGAGATGACTCTTTCTTGGGCTTTTGTCTATCTTTTTGGACTGACACTCTTTTTTTTATGCTATAACATTAGGGGTTGGCAAAAGATGAAACAAAGAAAAGTGAGAAGGATCATTCAGGAGCATCATTTCTCTCTTCTTGCTTTGGTTGAAAACAAAGTCAAAGCTCTCAATAAAGAGAAAGAAACTATGGATTTTGGCCATGGCTAGGGATTGGAGAGCACCCTCATTCCCCTTATGGTCGAATTTTGCTATCTTGGAAGACCTCTGACATCCATCTTTCCCTTCTCGGGCAGTCAGATCAGGGTCTTCGCAGCTCCGGCCAGAATCTTTCTCATTCTTGGAGCAGTCTACTTTATGTAATATATGGTCATAACTCTCACTATCGCAGGTAGGCCTTGCGGACTGACCTCAACTCTTATGCTCCCGCTCCTCAGGGTAAGCCTTGGTTGGGGGTCGGTGATTTTCATGCCATCCGCTCTCAGAATGAAAGAGCTGGTCGGTCTGAAGATTGGAATTCCTGAATGAAGTAAATTAGGGAAATTCTTACTCAAGCGGAACTCTTTATAATAAATGTCCAACGAAAGGTCGCCACAAAGCTACGGAGAGAGCCTTCGGGGAAGGGACTGACTCAGGACATCATGATCAATGGAAGAAAGAAGGAGCTCTTTTGGAAGTATTGCACAACTTCCTTGTTAAGTTCAGAAGGATTGTCAACCTTAGGTACATCTTAACCGCAGATAGAAAGAATTTAGCTTTTTTTTAGCCTGATGGGGATTCATCGCTATGAAGAAGTAAGCTGAATTTTCATCCAGAAACCATTGCACCCGGGATCTTTGCCTATACAAAGGCTTACGTAGACCTATTGAGGTATAACAAAGCCTCACAGATGACTTGCTTTCCTCGGGAGGAATTGGTACGGTGCAATTACACAAGTTCCTGGATAACGTCAAGACAAGCCTGCACTCGGAAGCAGACACTATGGAAGGGGTCTTTCTATAAACCTTTGAACCTATCAGGAAAAGGAAAGGTCACATCTCTTCGGAAAATGGCAGCTAGCTCCTTACAAGCAAGAAGTGCAGCTTACGGACATCTACTACTTGCTTAGGTCTTACGTAATGAGCAAAGAACGAGAGAGCGAAATGGGGAGCTTGCTCATTCCTTTTTCTAAATGATGGAAAATCCGTCTTGTGGAACAACTACCTCTGACCTTCTTCCAAGCCCTATTCCTTCAGACTGGGAATGACTCAGAATGGACTGCTACCACTCAGGGATCAAAGCTGACTCACTTTCATTTAGCGGATAAAAAGAAGAATGAAGAATGGAAAGAAATATGATGAGTCAGAAAAAAAGCATATCGGTGTCAGAAAGAAGAAGAAGGTAAATCAGGCAAGGACGAAAGGAAAAGGGGATCGGGAGAGGGATACATAGTCGACTCCAGGTCGGTAGCTGTGGAGTCACTAGCATGTCAAGAAGAGACTGAGGCCAATCTCCATCTTTGCTGCGAGAGTCTGTCTGAAGGAAGACGTCCTTCATTACCATATCAGATAGAGAGGATAGACAAACTTCTTGATGACGGAAAGAACAGGAAATTCAGACTCCATCTTGGATGAGAAGACTTTGACCCCACTGGGAAAGGTGACTGAGGGCTATGATTGAAGTTCCGAAAGTAGCCTTCGTCGAAGTGGAATCCTTTTCTGAGTGAAAAACAACATTAGGCGGAAAACGGCCATCAACTTATGCAAATAGAGTAAGTAGAATAAAGAAGTCCTAATATAGAATAAAAGAAGGAAAGTCCGGCAAGAAAGCAAGATTGACAGCAGACTCCTAGCGTGCCATAGACAGAAGATCTTGCAGAAACGACTACATTTTGACCGTCCCAAATCAACCTTTAGGTTGAAAAAGGATTGTCGGATCACCTCTCAGAAAGGTATAGAGAGAGAAGGCTGGAACTCGAAAGAAAGAAGAGGGGTGACCCCAACGATTTCCCTGCTCTTGACCTGCGTATGCCCGGTGATTTTACCAACCGACCCAATTGCTCGCCTGGCAAACAGCTCTTTAGTCTTAATAAACATGGGCATCATAGCAAAGGATATCTCACATCGTACAGATCGGCCAAGCCTTCTCTAAAAGAAGCAAGTGCAAGTCCCAGGAAAGCAGCTACTAGCTAATGTCAGAGGATCTTTGCTTGATTCGACTTCTGCCTTGATGTGCCTCCTCCTTTTTAAATATGAAATTCGAGATTAACTAGGTTGGTCAGTCACACAAAAAGGAGTAGCGAAGGGTTCAGTTGCATTAACTTCTGCGGATACGAGGGAGAACTCGCTATTCCTAATACTAAGACTGCGTCTCTTGCATACACTTACTCAAATTCAGATAATCTTGAATGACCGTCGGGCATTTTCAGGTGGCGAAAGCCCAATGTATTCATTTTTTCTTTGATTCCGCCCGTAGGCGCTAACAAATAAGTAAGAAGCAGGTCCGATAGTGAAGGGAGAACACTTGCTTGGTACAACTCTCATGTGGACGTCCTGCTTGATACAAGCAATCAGTAGAAAATAAGACAATAGGCGGAGGCTATTAGTCAAGCGGGGGATTCCCTTAGGAATTTAGTGAATATGATACCTTCTATTCTATTGATCTGGAATTGGGCCAATACGATTGATAGGTAAGGTAGTCGCCTTTTCAGGTAATGGGCTAGAGGAAGCAAATTCCTCTGTCCACGCGTGGACTAGACCGATTGAAAAGATTGGAAGGCCGGTCCCCGGTTGCCTACGTTCCTTGATCACTCTGGAAGAAAGCCACTCATCTGGTGAAATTGGTTGGGGGGAAACCCTCTCCTTTTAAGGGAAGAATGAATTAAGACTCTCACAAATAATGATCATTCAAATAAGGGAAATAAGGAATGTGAATGGACCGTATAGTATAGTAGGGGTAAGCTGTTCAAGCCGGTCTAAGCCAGTTTATGAGTGCATGAGTTCAGGCGTAGGATCTCTTCAATCGATCTGATAGCTCGTTCGTTTAGTTCAGTTAGCCTTCGGAATACACCTGGAATCCGTTTCGATCTATGGCAATCTCTTTGTAGTCAAAAGGCCAGTTAAACAGATATGGGAGAGACCCACTTCAAGTTCAAGGCAGGCTAGCCCCTTCCACTATAAAGGAATCGATTCCCTTTTTGAAATAGATATCTTGTGCAATTCCCGTCCTTTAAATAGAGCCACTTCCCGCTCTTCTGTCTGTCATCTGTCAACTGGTAACGGTCGCATCCGTCCTGTGACTGTCCTGTAGGCGGTCCAATCGCTCATCCGTCCACGAATACCGTCCTTGAAAGAGATCCTCTGGCCCTGTCTTCGGTCCTGTCAGGGAGATGGATCGATCTTATATACGTTGCTCATATGATGTCAACTCGACTGAAATCAAATACAAATAGAAGGGCAGTCGGAACTGAGCAGAGGCAGGTGCAATTTCTCTCGGTCGGAGTGCAGCTGTTAGCTCCTTGTCTTTGACTGCATCCGCTCTAAACCCCGGGAGGGGAGAGGGAACACATAAACACAGGGAGAATAGGTGGATCCACTCGACCGACTCCTGTTTAAGGAAGGAAGGCTAGCTTGCATGGCCTAAGCCTAACTTGGGTACTTGACAGGGCTATATGAAAGGTGTCTTGTGGTTGCAAATCCGTATATAGATAGAGCTCAATTACATCGACCCTCTCTCATATTACATTGACCCTTGCCCTTCGCTGATGGTTGTTCGTTCCAGGGGCTAGCGATCAAGAAATTAAGAGATAGGGAGTCCCTACCCTATAGTAACACCGGGAGACAGAGAACCACCAAAGAAATAAGGTCAGGTCGGGGGCCTAACTTGAAACATCCTCTTTGAAGAAAGAGCGGACGTCACTCGTCTGTATCAAATTGATAAACATCCTATATAAGTAAGAAAATCAAAATAGATAAAAAAGTACTAAGAAGAAGAGAAGAAGAAGAACCAACAGAGATGACTAAGACAGACGAGGAGAAAACCACTTGAATGACATGGACTAAAGTACTCCTGATATTGTGTTCCTTTGAAGGAAGGCTAGGTGGTATGACGAGCCAATTGAGGAATAGAGCGATTCTTCTGATGATGAAAGAGGGAATGTTACTATACGTCATTTCCAACCTGGCATGTAGAAGCTGGATCGCCCGATGCCTTACCCCTCTGCCCCCAAGGAAGTAGCCCTTCTGTTCCCCATGTAAAGGCTTAGGTCTCCCTCACTTAGCTTCCTGAACCCCTGCAAAGAATTAGAGACATGGACCGAAGCCCCATAGTCAACACACCAAGAGTTCTCAGTGCCAGAAATGAGGTTAGATTCAATGATGAAGAGAGAAGAAAGGTTCCCCTCCGATTTCTTCATTTGGAGAGAGGCTTTGAAGAACCTGCAGTCCCTCTCTCTTGAAGTGGCCTGGTTTGCCGCAAAAGAAGCATTGTTGCCATAAGATTGTCTTGGGGTTTGAGTCCATTGAAAGCGCTAGTGTGTGTAAAGCAAATGGCGACTTGTTGCTGAGCAAGTCAGTCTTCCGTCTTTGATCGCGAAATGCAAATGCGATGTTGAGCCCTTCAGTAGACTAAGAAGGATTTTCCTTGAAGTCTTCGCGCAAGGCTTTTTCCGTCATCCCCATTCGAAGCATAAAATCGTGCTAAGCCGTGCATTCGCCAAAGAACCTACTAGATAGCCCTGCTCTCTTTCTATCTTGAAGAACACTGGGCAAATGAGAGTGCCCTTTCTCGTTCATTCAGTCGACTATCGCCTTTCGTAGAAGAGTTGAGTTGGGCTGAGATATTTACGATTTCGCGAGCTCACCTAACGTCCTGAATAAGTCAGTTCGAGGGGTGGCACTCGATTGACTGTCGAGACTTTCTGTCAAAAGACAAAGTTTTTAGATCTTGTACCGTAGTACAATTGAAGACTAAGCCAATCTAGACAAAGACAAGTAGAATCAAGTTTCAACTGGGCTAGCCTGCATCCTAGCTACCCTCTCTCTTATTATACGATACCACTGGGAATTGGATGCTTCCTCAACACTTCTTCGAGAACAGCCAATGAGTGCACAAGAGCTGATAGGCCAAGAGTTGATTCAATTGCAGCGCTTACTATAACAAGAACACCGGTTACGAGAAGAGATGCAGCGGCTATGATCCGATCTGTCTTATCTTATGATATTGCATCTGCCTTCGATTTTTCAATTGATAGTTAGCCGGTAATGCATCTGCAGAGCTCCTTCTGGAAGAACTTCCTATTCAAATGAAATCTCGGACATTAAGTCAGTGAAGTTAATTTCTTTCTGGCTAGGCGAAGGAAAGGGATCAAACATATTGAGGAGAAGCTTTCACAAAGGTTGAACCTTAAGTGAGCTACGGATCATAACTTCCTTATTCCAATTTCGAAGCGAGAAGCGAGTGTTCAAACTTAACCATTGAAGACTAGCCCTTGAAACCTGTGGTTTGGGTGCCTTTTTTTTTATTATTGGATGGACAAAGTATACAACAGATACATTCACCGATTCTGACTAGCCCAACCCCTTCTTTGTGGTTCTTCTTGTTCATTTAAATCCGCGTTGTTACTAGCTTTGTCAGTACCTTGAGTTGATCTACCAAGGCTAAGTTCTTTCTTTCATTCCTTTACCGAGCTACGGATCCAGGAGCTTCACCTTGGCGCTACTATTTGCTATAACAAGGAACAAGCTAAAACGCTGGCCTTTGAGACTGAACTTCGATGCCCTCGCCTGACGCAGCCCCCTTCTGCTACTGTTTTCTTGTTTCGACCCCCCTCGAACTCTTCTTGAAGATCTCGCTAATGATCTCACCATTTAATAGTCGTTTTTTTCGAGTAGATATGGAAGATCACCATTTATCACTTCTGGATATTCATATTCTCTTTCGGAGCCTGAGCTGATCCGAATTCTGTAGTATATCATCCATATTTACCTACCTTGCTTGAAAGGGCGGAAATCCTCTTCTTCTGAGCTATGGTTTCATAATTGTAATTTGCTGAAACAACAACATATGTCTCCGCTTTTTCTTATACTTGCTGGCTCATCGCTGCCTACAGAGACGGGGTTCAGCCTCCTGGTCTGGAGAACAACCCTAGAAGAAAGAGGAAAGCTTGCTTAGTAGTCATCAACTCCGCCGTCGAACCTTGACTTTCCTACGAAGCTTATTTATACCTATACCTTGTAACCCAGATTACGCTCTTTAGTTCACCCCGGTTCCTTCTATTTAGATTCTTTATTCAAACTTGACTGGACGAGAACTCTTTATTCACCTTTCTTCTCTATCTTTACGGGACGGATATAGTCGGGTCGGATATCAGCCATCTGACCCATTCTCTTTCTCTTCAACCTTTGAGTAGACCATAGGCGGGACTGAGACTGGGTTTGCCCTACCGCTGCTCCAACCAAATTCTGGTGAATGAGCTAGTCTTGGCTTTCCTGGGTTCACTAGAAATGCCATCTATCGCACTGGATTTCATCACTTCAAACACTATAAGTGAGCCACTTAGAGTTCCCTATTTCCCGGCTTTGATAACTTGAAAGCAAAGGTGAAGATTCCATCTTAGCCAAGGACCCCACTAACCCGCTAAAAGATCTCATCCCCCCTTCATCTTGACTGAGGTGAATTGGGTCTATCGTAGCTTAACTCTTTTGTTAAAGTTATCCAAGAAATGAATTTCGTGGAATAGGAATAGCTCATTTGAATGCCGAAACTCTTCTCTTCTACGTCAGCCTTCGAGCCGAACCCATTTCGAGTCGATAATTCCAGAATTCCAGCATCCCTCGCCCGTTGACTTGGTTCATAAAATCCTTCAATCTCGTACCTAGCTTTTTCAAAGCCAAATCCCAGGTTTGAATCCCTCAAAACTCATTATATTGCCATTCTCGTACCAACAATTGGGGTTTATTCTGTATAACGTACCCCCCAATCTCGTAGTACTACACTTGGCCATCTAGGATCAATCCTTCCTGAACCTGGTCTTATCACTTCGACTTGTTAGCGTTCTGTTCTTGGAGCCCGTAGAAAGAAAGTCTTAGTCGCGGTAGTGCGATAAGTGTAATGCTTTGTTTTTTATGTGAATATAGTGGTTGCGGTGGCACCAAAGCACCATAGGAAACATTCTCGTCTTTTATTAATGATTTTTCCCCGTTTGAGAAGTAACCTCCTTCCGTTAGTGTAATTAGTTAAGGAGTGCTCCTTTATTCGTTATCTTTGATTCCGAGTGTGTAAGAAGCTCTTTCCTAGGCAATCGCTGCAATCATTTCATAGATGTATCTATTTCTTTGAGTGTAGTATGCCTGGCAGGAGCCCTGAATGTGTCTCTTGTAGCTGGTGTATTCCGTTGTAATGGTAGTCTTTCTTTCTGCTCTATGCCCCATTAGGAGGATGCTTTAAGCAACCTCTTCTCAAAGGGATTAGGCAAAAGAAGAAGTTTATGCTTGCCTTGCTGACTCTGATATTTCTTAGAAAAGTGGGCACTATACTAAAGATTAGCTTAAGGTAGAAGAAGCATTCCCGACTCAAGCACGCTTTCCCTGGGGGAGTGAAGGTTCGACGTAGTTGAGAGTAAAAGATCGGGGCTAAGGAGGGCTTTTCTCACTCAAAAAGTATAAAAACTCCTGCCGTTCTGTACTCTTTTCAGGTGGTTGATTAAGCCTCGCCTCCAGCGGCGTCCGTACAGTGAGTTCCAGCTCCAGTCTTCCTCATGGGGGTAAAAGGAAAGTCATGAGAAATAACATAAAAACACATTGGCGGCTGGTGCACGAACTCGTTGGTTTGGATGCCTTATCGACGACCTGAGTGAGCAGATAGGATAAATCAAAAACAACTGCTTTTCTTTATCTGCGTCTCTTGATTCAGTGTCTGCTTACTACGTTTATGCGCCTGCCTAAGCATATTCTTTTTCATGACTGAACTTCCCCGTCACACAGCTTAGGGCCTGCAGCTCCTCCTCTAGCGAGAACAGGGATCGAAAAGTGGGCCGCCCTAGAAACATAGCCTCATGGGTGTTTGCACTTATGGGTTAGTACAGTAGTGGAAAGCAAATACTACTCCGATTGAGCCCACTTTATTCTAGTACTAGTTAGTATAATTATAAGAAAATGGAATAATAATAAATATTAGTAATAATAATCATAAGAATAGTCTCTGTCGAGCCTTATTTAGACGCGAGCCTCTCCTGTCTAGTCGACCTCACTACCGCATCGCTTGACCTTCTTGATCGCCATCGCCAGGTTGAAAAGCAGCAAAGAGAGTTTCCGCCACTGTTGGGAAGGGGCACCTGTCCTTTTGCATATAGCACTCCATCCTCTCCCCTGGGAAATGCCATCGATCAATTGAAGAACGATGCGAGCAGCAACTCTTTCTTTCCT
>OX381723.1:507500-512500 GCA_947179155.2 Hedera helix
AAACCCCCTACGGGCGGTCGTCCGTCGTCGTAAAGTAGTCCCCGCGAAGCTTTCGGGAAGAGGGGTAGTCTTGTGTGTAAGCATAGCATTTCTGGTCGAACCCGCCCAACCCAACTAAGACGAACCGAACCTGACAGACACATCTTTTTCCTTTTGGGAGGGTACTCCGAGTAGTGGGTACCTCGTAGGACCTCGACCCGCCTACTCGGGTCTTGTATGGATATGCAGGAAGGGGTGCTCCTAGGTGTGTGTAGGGGTTGTGTTTGTTCGCGAGAATGGATTCCTCGTCAAGTCAGTTTGGGGGGTGTGGACACACTTGCGCGAATTCGGGTAACGGCTACAAGGGATAAATCGAAAGGAAACTGTACCCGACCAGGGATGGACGTAAACTCGTAAGCTACCGAGGGTAGGGATAATCGTCCAGGTCTTATTGTGAAAGAAAAAAGCCGCCCCGCCACAGCAGGCGGGTTGCTTCCTCTGTCGTCGCCGGGGAGCTCTTGGCGAGGAGACCTTAGGATAAGTTGCTAAAACAAAGGGGGGAGGATCGACCCGTTCAGTAGAATTCCGAAGAAAGACTGTTGGCAGCAGGTGGAGACATTTCTTTGGCCCCTTCAAAAGGAAATGCGGGCAGGGTAGAGCTCGGCAGAGGGTTCGAGAATAGGGTAGGGTCCTGTCCTTAAGATTCAGATAAGAAAAGAGTTCCAAACCTTTATGCATGCACCTCCGTACAAGTGCTGCGTACAAGTTCCGGCCAGAATGATTGGGAAAGATCAAACCAATTTGAACCGCTCACATCACAGTAGTAGTAGCGTAAAGGCCGTAAGTCGGGGGGCGGCCATAACATAAGGCTATTACTTTCACACCTCTCTCTCTCTATCTATAGATAGAGAGAGAGAGATCCGCTGCTTGAGCAACCCGACTGTGCGTTACATGTGCTCTACAGGCCGCACTCCATCTTTCTTCCCAACGAGCCCTTTTTTCTTTTTTTTTTATTTGGAAGACGGGCGTTGCGTTCGGTTCGAAAGGCATGGTTTTCAGTATGTCCCCAGATAGGGCCCCCCACTAGTCCGGCTAGCTAGTGAGCGGTTCTTTCGGGCGGGAAGCGGGCCGGGCCCTACGGGCGGGCATCTCCCGCAACGCAAGCAGCATTGTTCGCCACCACCCGAGAAGCAAAGGATTCGAAAGTCCAGGCTGAAAATACATGCATAGATAGTGGTCTAATGACAAGGCCGACGACGGAAGCTCGGGACGGAGCCGTATGATGCGGAAGTCTCACGTACGGTTCCCTGAGAAGGGAGTGGCTACCTACTGGAGCTTCGACCAACCACCACCGGTCAATTCCGCTTTGGGGCCACCCCTTACTCTACCATTATTATAGGGGTATGGGGTTCGAGACAAAGAAAGATCAAGGCAGCATATCAGTTTTTCCTTTATACTTTACTTGGATCTGTTTTTATGCTATTAGCTATTCTGTTGATTCTTCTCCAAACAGGAACCACCGATTTACAAATATCATTAACCACAGAATTTAGTGAGCGGCGCCAAATCTTTCTATGGATTGCTTCTTTCGCCTCTTTCGCCGTCAAGGTGCCTATGGTACCAGTTCATATTTGGTCACCCGAAGCTCATGTAGAGGCACCTACGGCAGGATCCGTCATCTTGGCAGGAATTCCTTTAAAATTGGGAACCTACGGGTTTTTAAGATTTTCAATACCCATGTTTCCCGAAGCGACACTTTGTTCCACTCCTTTCATTTATACTCCAAGCGCGATTGCTATAATATATACTTCCTCGACCACTTTAAGACAGATCGACCTTAAGAAGATCATTGCTTACTCCCCAGTAGCTCATATGAATCTGGTGACTATTGGTATGTTTAGTCGGGCGGCGGCCGTTAGGTCACCTATTTTGAGTTATGGACACACAAGGCCAAAACATGTGTGCCGGGCGTGCGACCCATCAACCTACTAGCAATGGGGGAGAAAACATAGCATGTCGCAACAAAAGCTTGATTCGAGGCGTCAGCAAAACACTGCCGTCTGTTCCAAAAACAAAAGCTCCTTAGCGCCCCGGGACGGGAGTGGGGGACGGCCCTACGCGCAGGCAACAGCAGCACCGGCTCTACGAAGTCAGAATCGAATCTTTCTGTTGGCTTTCCAACTTTCTTCAATTAGGGAATAAGAATTCAAGGGCGTGAAGCGAGCGCTTCTAGCTGCTTCGCCTGCTTCTTTTATGGCGGCTATGTTGGCGTGGCGGAAATGAACGAAAAGCGAGATGAACGTGCTTTTTTCAAATCGATTGATAGATAGCCTGATCTGTTCTGATAGATCGAAAGATATAGAGAGGAAATCTATCAAGAAGAAGGGGAAATCTCCTATTTCTATCTATTGATGAGACAACTATCTATTCTTGATCCATCAGAAAGAAATCGATATGTATCTGATGGAGTCTACATCCTACGTAGAGCGCCCAAGCGCTTTTTGGGCCAGCTCAGTTCTCTTATCCATCGGTCCAATGCACTGGGCTCATCTCATGGAGGGAAAAGCCAAAATGGAGTTGTCTTGTTCGCCGCCTCGACGCATTCCCTTCTCTCCCCGGCATCGTCCCACACAGAAAGAAAGAGCGCAGAGCCCCGGCCCGACCTGTAGGTCCGCTAACGTAAAGCGAGGAGTTGAGCCTGAACTGGCGAACCGAAGTCACTTTCGGAACCATACTTCCTACAGCTAACATGTGTCCAGTCCAGCGGGAACGCGCAGCGCAAACGAACGTGAGCTGCTATACCGAATCCCCCGCTGGCCATCGGGGACCGAGTGGTAAGGCCATGATCTGCAGGGGAACGGATCACTCATTCTTCCATTGGGGACAGGTGCACGAACGACAACTCCAAACGTCACACATCCGCCGCCTACCTACCGTTTAGGTGGCACCAGCGAGATCCAGCTAAGGTAAGGAACTTCGTGTCGCGTCTGCTCCACTCCGCTGCGGTCTCATGAACTGAACTTCGTTGCCTTCCCGCGCGCGAAGCGAATGGGCGCTGTGCTGTTGGTCAGTTTCGGGGCGGGGAGCGAAGAGAGACCAGAAGAATGATTCATTTGGATCGACGAGCTCTTTCAGCCCAAAAACTAAGAATCAATGGAATGTCTGTCTATCCATGAACATCTATTCTATCTATATATCTAGGGGATCTCTCTATACATATAAAAGTTTTTTATTGCATGATATGATCGCCTAGCCGTAGCCGCATATCAGCTGCGCTCAATATGCGGGATTTCTGTTGGATCAGATCTTTTGCTTTGACGGAAGCTTTTGGACCTAGCGAAAAGGACTCTAAGCCTTCGCGCAAGCAAGCGCGAGAGAAGCAAGCAAAGTAGAAGCTTGGCCGGAAGCAAGACGAGGAAGCGGAGCTGTCGTAGAAGCGGTAGCTTCCCCCGACCGACTAAAATACAACAGTCGCGACCTACTTTGATTCAAAAAAAAGGCGAAGGGTTTGGCAACAAGCAAACGGCTTTCTATCATAGTTGCAAGGGTTCCAAACCTTAACTACTTAAGTACCAAAGGCCGCTTTCGGTTGGTTTCATAAGGGGGCTGTTCACTACAAGCTATCAGCGCTGTCTTAGATTGAACGGCAATAAGATAAGTCGACGTTCAATCTCTAAGGCGGGTTTCCGTTGAGAACGGAATAGTGTTCGTGTCCAAAGGTGAACAAAGCCCTAGCTTCTAGAGTTCACTGCTTTTCCCAGGCCGGAGAAGGGCTTATACTGCTCGCCTTTGTTTGATATGTGTTCATTCAGTACCAATACAAACTAAAACTACATCAAAGTAGAAGGGCCACTATAGAAGCTAGAAGTAGCCTATAGTAGTCGGCCTAACCAAAGCGTCACGACAACATAAAATTAGCCTTATGAATTGAATCTTAAGTAGGGGGCTTAGCCCGCCCGCCTACCAATCAAAGAGGCTGAGAGTAAGCGTAAGCTCACCCGTAAGCTCTTCGAGCTTCCCTTCATTCGCTTCGCGGGAGCCGCACAGCACATAGCTGGAAGTCAGAGGGCCCATACTACCTGCCTAACCCTTCGCTCCGAGGGACCGTAGATCGGAAAGCGCCTTCTAAACCACCCCATTCATCCAAAAGAGAAGGGAAGGGGCCTATGTATTTGCATGACCCCTGCAGATTGAACCCTATCTACACCCGGAGCCAATCCCCTAGCGGTCCTGCCACCACGCCGCAGAACGGGAGCTCGTGTGGAACCTTTTCTTTCTGGCGTAACAGCGGTAGAACGTAACAAAATATTATGGCCGCCTAACATGGGGGCCGGAGGTACAGTAAACTCGGCCAAAATATGACACCCGAAGGGCCCGGCACGCACAATCCTATCCTATCCGAGTCCGAGTTTACCCCTTGCACTTCGGACAGCCGTCCGTAGCATCATAAGGAGGACCTCCCTTTCGAGGTACAAAAAGAGTACGGTATATAGGAGGTTGGTCTTTCTCAACGTGGTGTATAGCACGAAAAACCTTTCGATACAAGATAGGGCCGTTCACATGAAAGAAACAAATGAATCCTTTCTTCTCTTCTTTCTCTTTCTCGAGGGGGAAAGAGGGTCTTATGGAGGGGAAAGGCTTGGGCCTACCTATCCCGATAGGACCCCATAAAGGAACGGGAGCTGTTGAGAGGTTCCATATTGCCGAGCCGAAGGGCAGCACTTCTGTACGTCATCGTAGTATGTCACGTCGTCTCGTCCCCGCTGCATCGAAGAGTACCTATGCACTATGTTCCAGTTCACTGATAAGGAAGATAGAGTCGGGGTGGGGGTCTACGATGTGATACTAAAGTATGACCGGGGGAGATACCTGCTAACTATGGGTAGAAAGCAGGAACCATTCTGTAAATAATTTCGGGGGGTTACAGATCTCTTATACTACCATCGATCGACAGAGCGGAACGACCAGAAAAAGAAGTGAAGTTAGAAAGCCGTATGATAGATGGTAACTATCTTGTACGG
>OX381723.1:515000-555000 GCA_947179155.2 Hedera helix
GATAAGAACGAAAGCCCTACCCACAGCTACAACTACTGGCCCTTCAAAAAAAAGGCTTAGATTCTAAGGGCGCTACTGAAAGCCTTTTTTTAGGTCGTGTAATGGGGAGGTGTAAGCCCCGAAAGCATTTGGTACTTCGGTAGGGCGAGCAGCCCTTAAACCAAAAAAGGGTTTGGAACCCTTCCCCTATTTCTGCATTTCATTCTCTATTTGGCCCGCTTCAAACAAAATGAGAAAAAGGGTCGGTCAATAGCATAGCTCTTTCTTTCCCCGGTCTCCTTTCGAAGGAAAGGCCTTCGCTTTCCTAATCCGGTAGGGCCGGACGGCTTTGTTTGCCCCAGCTTGGCGAATCGCATCCCCGCGCAACGACATTGTTTGTGCGCCCCTTACCGTTCTCGCTCAGTGTTTGCAACGGCTGGGAAGGCAGTCGTAGAAGCGAAGCCTATCGCCACGCCGACCATCAAATACGAGATTGGGCCCCTTCTCAAAGATTTGATGGAATGGCCCAGCCCACCCAAGAGCGCTTATGTCATAGGGGAACTCATGGCTGGAAACAATCCTTATGGTTTTGATATCCTATCCGGTAGGAATAATAAGAAGAAAAGTCCAGGTTGGTTGGTGAGCCTAGTGATAGGAGACTATCTAGCTTGGTTCGGAGAGCACTTCTTGGGTGAAATCTTTTTTTGTTGCTAAATGTTACGGCCTAAATGCTGAACTATTGACCCTACTTGTTCGGATGGGTGTTCACCCCAAAGTGTTCCCGGACCGCATGCATACATCCGTAAGTAACTTAGTGCAACATGGCAAATTTCATTGAGAGGAATCAGCAAAGAAAAGAAAAACGGGTCAACATCTTAATGTGTATTTGAGAGATTGTCCTCGGGCTGAGGAGTGTCCACATGAGTTCGTTGAGGTGTCTACACAGGCCTGTGGTCCTCTTTTATATTCTGTCGAGAGTTCGGATTGCTCCACCTAAGTAGAACGAAAAAAAGGAATTGGAAATGAAAAGGGGGAGCCAGAAGCTTCGCTTCCGGTAGCTTGCTGACTCTCCTAGTTAGAAGAAGCCCCTTTGGCGGATTCTTTAGATCATGATAGAGTCCCCCTTACTTGATATTCTATTAGTCAAGCGCTAGCGCCCTACAACTAGTATAGTATAGCAGAGCAGCCGGCTTCAAAGCTGACCTTTTCTATTAGAGAAAGGTTTGGAACCCGTGAAAGCCCCAAATCCTTGTCCGTGTCCGGTTCCTTAGTTGACGTCAGCCCTCTCCCCTAACTAGCTTTCTTTTTTGTTAGGAAGCGAGAGCTAGCTCGACCGTTTATTTCATTTACTGAGCTATTTTTCGAAATGGTAATACTTTCTCGCGAGTGGAAATAATATTTTAATCATATGCCCATATATGATCATGAAATGAACAAAGCCTACTTACTTGTGAGTACGCCCACTGACTGTTCACAAACACACTTCAATCACTCCCGAGCCTAACTCCACGATAAGTGCCTAGAATCTCTATGCGAGTGCTTTCCGGGAAGGCAGGTCCGGCACCCCGCGGTGATAGAACGAAGGTATGGACTCTCAGTTCACATGCGCTACTTCGGATTTCTGGGATAGTTATTTAAACCGTCAAAGATGCAGCTTCCAATATGCTGCTCACCTAGATGCCGTGCTGGTGCATATGTTCCCCGTGCTTCTACTGGCCAAACCAACCCTAACTCGTTTTGCTCTCTCTGTGCTTGTTTCCTAAGTGACTACTATCCTCCTTGCTCCATTCCTACGCTCTGCTCCCGCTTGTTTTCATGTACACGTGTTACCTCTTCCTTACAACCCATGACATGCCCTGCTTACTCTAATACTGGAACTGGGCTTTTACGGTCTTAGGCTGACCAGCTTCCGTGGCTGTCCTTCCTTTCCTCATTGCCACTGGACTTGCCCTTATGGGCTCTATTTCCGAACTCGTTGGGCAGTAACTGAAGCAAGCACTTGGCTTTAGAGCCCTATCACGTAAGGGAGAAGACAGACTTCATGTGTGAAGCATATGGGTAAGAAGGACACTTCTCCGTCAGAAAGGAACTTCTCCCCCTGAATCTTCGCTCGGTGCTTAGCTGTACAGATGCTCACCGATTGGAATACCCTTTCTCCTATGTTTTTATTTCCGGCGAGGAGGACGTCTCTAAAGTAAAGTACAAACTAAAATAACGAAACGGACATTTTCGAGCATGTACAACCATAAAAGCAGAGACCAAAGCAAGGCTCGGCAAAACAGAAAGTATCATAATAAGAAATGGACTGGATATATTGACCATACCTGTTCCAGCATTTGAGAACTTTGCATTAAGGGTCCATTCATTATGAAATCCTTAGAAATAGACTTATATAAATCAACATCGATAGCCGAATCCAAATGAAATTTGTTATCACGGAGTGCAACAGGCAAGAAATGAAATCGAATCATTTTATGCCCACCGCGCCCTCTCTTTCAATTGAGCTGATCGCTTCGCTAGTTAGAGTTGTGCTCTTCCTGAGCGGATTGCGTGCGCCTAGAGCTGTGTTGACGGAGCTACTTCTTGCTGTGTGCCCGGTGCCCAAAGCTCCGACTATTACTGACTTATCGGTTGATAGGATAGCAGGAAATTGTTCTGCTCCGGAAAGTAGGAGGTTGGGAAGGAAAAGGGGGAGAAGCTTTTCGAGGATAGCAAGAAAAAGGACATAGGTTCAAAAAGAAGGGAAGTAAGAAGGTCAACACTGCTGCTCTGATCCAGACCAGGTGTCGTTGGTTGAGCCTGACCTCGCTCATTTAACTATTGCCGATACCTGTTAGTTACGCGTACTGTATACTCTCATCTCGTGTTCGATAGGGCGGCCGAGAAGCTTCTTGCTGTGCTGTCCGGTGCCCACCAAAGCACAGACTCTACTCACCCACTACTGGACTATTCTACGGGCTGGTGAGACTATTCCACTACAGATTGATGGACTTACTAAATTGCTGACTGATTCAAGGCAGTCTGTTAAGACTGACGGTTCGGTGATCGAGCGAAGATAGACGACAACTGTAAGCTCTATTGTGCTCGCTTGTTTAGGGTAAGGGGCTACTCATTCCCATTACAGTCAATCAGTCATCCCAAGAAAAGTCCTATACATAGCTAAACACCGGGCTGGTTCCTAATACGCGAAGGATTTAAACCCCATTTTTTTTCTTATTTCAATCTAGAATATATTGCTCTAGCCAATGGACTGATAGGATAAGGGGAGGGTGACTTTGAAAAAAGATATCTTTCTGGTGCAACTCTTATATAGTATAGAAAGCGTTAGTTCAGTCAAGCTTTCCTACTAATAATAATAAAGGGAAAGGAGTTCATGATTTCAATCCTTCTTGCTCTTTCCGTTCTTATCGGGCGGTACTCTTGCTCTTCCTGGCTTGAAGAAAGTCCTTCTTTTCCGGCTAGGAAGCGGATGAGGAATCACACTTCTGTTGCTGTTATGGCTAGTGCGAGTTGCTCGTAGTCCCTTACTAGTCAAGGGGCTTCAATCTATACTTTAAGTAAGCAGTTTAAGTAAGAAAAGGAAAGAGAGCCAGCTAGCCCTTATAGCGGTAAACCCGAAGCAGTAGGAAGACCATGAGCGGTGAAGTTCTTTTCCCAAGCCGTCGAATAAAGGCCTAGCCGAAGGAGAGGTACTTATGGCAGAACGGGCCGATCAAAGAAGCATGCATTTACAGACAGGAATGCCATAACCTGCTCTAATAGGCCAATAAAGAAAGATATGGAATTCCCAGCTGTGAAAGGAGTTGGTAGAGAATGACTAGAGGTATCTTCTCGACTCTCAGTGACTTCAATAGCTCCCCCTGAAAACAACAAGATAGAATGATTTTCTCGAACTGCCATGTTCTCGAGAAAGGAAGGGGTAATTCCTTTACCTGTTGGCTCAACTGTTGAAGTGACTTCACTCTCTCGGGCTTCCACGCCCTCAGGAGTAGCATTCCTTGGCTGAAGAGTAATGGCGATAACTTTCTCTTTCATCATTGGCGTAATCACTCTCTAGTCTTTGCCAGTGTGAGCCGTCTTTGCAAGAGTTCAGCCTTAGTTTTTCGGTTAAGTCAGAATAGGGTGAGAGCCTTTCAAGGGGATAAGATTGGCTTTTTTGAAAAATTTCACTACCAAGCCAGGTTCGTTCTCTCATTCTCTCTCTCTTTTCCTCTATTGATCGTAGGGGCTTTCTAGGGACACTTCTAAAGAAGCCCTGCCTTTCTACCTAGATTGAGGCTCTCGCCTTGGCAAAGTGGTTCAAGAGAGAGGAAGTCAATCAATGCAGGTAGTTAAATCAAGGCCGAGTTATAGACCTTGCTAGCCCTCCAAAACTACTCCTTTCAGAACTCTTATAGGACTAGCCCTTCTTGCTTTAGCATTAATTGAATAGTAGGAAAGGCATCCATATCCATTCCGTTAAAAGCTTTTTTCGAAAGGCCTACGTCTTTCTATCTCTTGTGCTATGAAGGGAAGGGGATTCAGCCAAATGAGCGTCCTAGCCAAGGGAAGGGGAAGATTTCTCATAAAAGGATAGGATGGATTAAGCAAATCTCTCTTGAACTTGACCTAGGGATGGGAGGGTAAGGAAGGAAGTTATCTAGCCCAGCCATCCTATTAGCATGACCTAAGCTTCAATCAATAGCCTAAAGCCCCTCTCTTTCTTAGTGCAACTTCTAGGACCTATTTATTCGGGAGGAAGTCTTTAGACTCCCTCCTTCTTATGGATCCGCGTACATTCATTTTGTGTGGAAAGAGCGTATGTTAGGCACAGAGCAACTATCCAGGGCTATGGTTCTCCTTATCCTTAATAGCCCAACCATATGACCCTCTGTATAATATATGAAATAAAAGCTTTCTATACTAGAATGTCTTCACACAAGGAGAAACTATCCCCATGCCGAGAAGTCCTATCCCAGCCTGCCCATCCTCTTGTCAGGTTTAGAGCTTCACATCCTTCCCTGACCATATTGAATCTCACCTCTTATTATAGCTGTATGGAATGATCCCATACAGAATGTGGGCTTGGAAGAACTTCTGCCATTATTCTTGGGCATAGGATCTTTGATTGATAGTAGTAATTCAAAATAAAAGTAATTCCTCTGCCAGGGTTACATACATCCAATTTAGACTTTAGAGTTTTAGAGGCTTGAGATGAGAGTCCCTACGAAAAGGAAAGGTGCTTGGCTTTCATTTCCTACCAAGCAAAACAGAAAGAATATTTCTACCTTGGCATATTGACATGCTCTCCCTTTCTCTTTGAGGGCGAATCGGATGGAGGCAAGCATCAGGCTGCTGAAAGAAGTCTAAAAGGAATTAAAGATGTAATAATGGTGGGATTTTGGTTGGGAAGACTACTAGGAGCACCCTTCAAAAGAAGGACTCCTTCTGTGCAATCTCTCTCTCATCGGAAAATTTTCTTTGATAACTAGGGCCACTTATGTCCCTTAGGGATGAGCTTGAGCAGTACATAGAGATCAAATCGATAGGATACCATCCCCCTTGCCCTCTGGGGCCTTACTTTATTAAGCAGTCTGAACCCAATTCGATTAAATGAAGTTATGCAAGAATCTTAGATCTTAGATCCCCCCCTGAGATCGATCTTCAAATCTAGCATAGCAGCGATGTTCTCCAAAGGCAAAGAGTACATAGAAAGTAGATAATATAGGATTCCTCGAAGCGGAAAAAGAATCTTCAACCAACTGACTAATAAGGCAGAGACTGACCTCTCTCTCGATGTAGGATCTCTTTCAAGCCAAGCCCAGGAAGCAGGTTAAGATTGAAAAGTTCTGTTAGGTTCTTAGTAGCAATGGGTCCGCAATTACTTATTACTACGAAAGATGACGTCAATAAGAAAATTAATAATTACTACGAAAGATGACGTCAATAAGAGGCTTTTTTTTATTTTGTTCGATCCTTACTTTGAGCCCCGGCACTTTCATCTTTATCCCCTTCATCTTTATTGTTTGGAAAAGCCCGGTTTTCTTTGCTTTCATTTCTATTTTCTTCTTTTACTTCACATAGCTTTTCGTCTCCTTGATAGCTGGAAGTTCTCCAAAAGTATGAAAAGCTGGAGGACTTTGTACCATCCATTCCGGTGTGGTTGGATTCTGTTCAACAGCCCAAGGACTTGGAGCGCATCTTTTGTTGTTTCCATTGCTTGAAGTGATTGTTACGACCACGAAGAAACGACAAATCCCAACTACGGATATATAAGAGCCAGAACTGCTAAGGGCATTCCATCCAGCGTAAGCATCTGGATAATCTGGAATGCGACGTGGCATACCCGAAAGCCCTAAGAAATGCATGGGAAAGAAGGTCGGATTCACCCCGAAAAAAGTGATCCAAAAATGGATTTGACCTAAAGTTTCAGGATATGTCCGACCAAAGATTTTACCTACCCAATAGTGAAATCCTGCAAATAAAGCAAAAACGGCTCCCATAGAAAGTACATAATGGAAATGTGCAACCACATAATAAGTATCATGTAGAGCAATGTCTAGCCCAGAATTTGCCGGAACTATTCCAGTGAGTCCTCCTATGGTGAACAAAAAGATGGACCCTACAGCAAATAACATGGGTGTTTTGTATTGTATCGAACCCCCCCACATGGTAGCGATCCAACTAAAGATTTTGATTCCAGTGGGGACAGCTATGATCATGGTAGCTGCGGTGAAGTAGGCACGGGTATCAACGTCTAAGCCCACAGTAAACATATGATGAGCCCAAACAAGAGATCCAGGAACACCTATACTGATCATGGCATAAACCATGCCTAGATACCCGAAGACCGGTTTTCCCGAAAAAGTAGAAACGATATGACTTATGATACCGGATCCAGGCAGAATGGGAATATACACCTCTGGATGACCGAAGAACCGAAAGAGATGCTGGTATAATATGGGGTCTCCCCCTCCAGCGGGATCAGAAAAGGTTGTATTAAAGTTTCGATCGGTTAATAACATGGTAATTGCCCCTGCCAGTACCGGAAGTGATAATAAAAGTGGGAATGCTGTCACTGGAACGGACCACACAAATAGGGGTGATCTATGCATAGTCATTCCAGGTCCACGCATGTTGGAGATAGTTGTTATAAAATTGATAGAACCTAAAATGGATGAAACACCAGATAGATGAGGACTAGAAATTGCTGAATCAACTGCTCCTCCAGAATGGCTGGTAATACCACTTAAGGGCGGATAGACCGTCCACCCAGTGCCGCTACCCACTTCTACTAAGGCTGGGCTTAATAGGAGCAAGAGACTTGGTGGCAACAACCAGAATGAAATATTATTTAATCGTGGAAATGCCATGTCAGGCGCACCTATCAGAATCGGAACAGACCAATTACCAGATCCACCTATCATCGCCGGCATAACCATAAAAAAGATCATTAAAAAAGCGTGAGCCGTTATTAAAACATTATAAAGTTGATGATTCCCACCAAGAATTTGATCGCCGGGTCGTGCTAATTCCATACGAATCAGTACTGAGAAGCATGTGCCCATCACTCCAGCAATGGCACCAAAGATGAAATATAGAGTCCCTATATCTTTGTGGTTAGTGGAGAACAGCCATCGGACCGGATTTGTCGTCAAATTGAGATTATTTCGTTTCCTAAAGCACACCGGTGTACTTCAACATTGCCCGAATCTACTTTATCCAACTATTCTATTATCAGAGATGTCAATGAAAAAGGGTTGCTGGCGGTTTTAGCCAGAAAGTACATGGGAGGTTTTCTTTTTCATTAAGGGCGACTACCGCTGGCAAATTCAACCATTTCACCTGCTCAATCTCCTAAGGGCGGGGACGGGGGCTGGTTTCCCTGAGCCGGAGTTCTCTTAGAACGAGGGTGGCTGATCTCGAGTTCTACTCCTCTCCAAGAATATTTGAATAGAACATCAACCCCCCGCGATATGGCAATCCTTTCGAGTTCCTTTCTATCCTTTCGATGGATAAACAAGGCTAGAAGGAGATAGATGAGGAAGAGCCCCTGGACACAAAGGAAAGCCAGTGTGAAATAAAAAACCCTGCCGTTTTTTAGAAAAAAATCTATCCAGTTCGCAATCGTTTCCCACATATTTAAAAATGGAAAATGCTTTATGAGAAATTCAAATGTTATAACATAGCCCGAAGGGGCTATATGAACTACGGAACTCTGAACGAAATAAACATAGATCAACAAGCCATTGGAATGACTCTTTCGATCAGAGCAGAGAGAACGAGAACTACACTTTGAGAAGGCTCAAAAATAGAACTGAAGTGACCAAAGAAAAGCCAGCAACCAAGCCTTCTTCAAGAAGCATGTGTTAAGCATATCTCTGTCGATCACTTTTGGGGCATCTTGTCTAAAGGACTTGGCCCTAAGTTTAGAGCGATTCAAAGCCAAAAACAAAAACCTCACTTTCTTCTCTTACGATATTTCGAGTTAGAAGAAAGGCATGGGAGAAAGAATTCAAAGCATGATTTTCGATTCGATATCTGACTCGGGGGCGAACACCCCCTTTCTTTATGCCCGTCGCCTGTGTTGAACGGGATAGATTACAAATGGAGCCTTTGAGTAGGAACCACGTGTTGACACCCTTGTTGGGGGATGAAGTCTTAGTTAGCGAGATTTGTGCGTTAGGCCCAATTAGACCCAGGGGCAAGCAACGCCTAGCCAATTTCCATAATGTAGAAACAACAGACTTTGGCATTGCCCTAGAGACGTTTAGCTCTCAATGCACTAGTGGAATGCCATAAGAAGGGAGAGTTGACTTCCGTAGTTCTAGACAGTCTAAGTTTCATCTCCAAGGCGCTAGATTGTAATTGCCTCGTGCCTTATGGACACTCAGGGCTACTCAGTTGTTGAGGAAAGGATGACAAGGATTTCTAACTTCAGTGCGCGATCTTACGGTGGAAACTCGAGCACTGGAAGATGCTTATATCATTCAGGATTCCCAGATATGTTCCCGGAGGAATTACCGATGCCTCTTGAGTGAGTAGTAGAGTTTGCTATCGTTTTGGTTCCGAGAGCGGGACCCACTTCTAAGACCCCCTATTGAAAGGTATAGCAAGTGCATTAAACGAGTACTAGAGACCGATCATCTGATACTAACTGGGAAAGAATCTTGAGCATAAGAATGAATGTTTGGGACCGGTATATGTACCGATGATTGAATGAAGCCACTATTAAGGACATGTAACTGCTATTTAGAATAGATGACTTATTCAATCAGTCGTAAGGAGCCCGATATTTCCAGGAGCGACTTCTGTTCGGGTCACTATCAGTCGAGGTTCAAGTAGAGTGATGTGCAAAAGTCGACCTTCCGAAATTAGTAAGGTTATTTCGAGTTCATAGTGGTGTCATATGATCAGACCAACGCCCAGTGTTTCGTGGACCTTATGGATGAGGTGTCCAAGCCCTTTTGGCTACACGCCTGGTGATGTTTATAGATGACGATCTAGTCTCTTGATTTGGCGACGAGCGAAATTTGTTGAGTGGGGTCTTAGAAACCTGGAGACAGGAAGGATTCTGTGTTAGTTTAGCAAATGCGAATTTCGACTCGAGGGAGTCCCGTTCATGGGACGTGTTGTATCTAAAACAGGAATTGCCGTAGACCCCAAAGAAGACAGAGGCGATAGTAGAATGGACCAGACTGACTAGCAGCAGTGATACGATAGGCCATTCGTGGAGGAGTCCTCCGAACCTTCGGCACCGTAGTGGCCGATCGTTTAGTATGCCAATAAGTTACCGCACCAGAGGCCTACTGGGTTATTACCACACTTGCCTATCCTATGTGGAAATAAGAGCACCTAGCGACGGTTTTCGTTTCAGGTTCACCCCGTACGGTGAAGGGGTACGATCCTATTTGGGCATTGTAAATAGAGAGACCAAATCAACGCTTTTCCTCTCATTCAAGACCCGCACTACTTTCGCGAAACTCGCCGAGATGTGCATCGATGAGATAGTAAAGAGGCACGGAGCGCCCGTGTCGGCAGAATCAGACAGAGACTCTCGCTTGTGGCAGAGTTGCATATAATGACAGCTATCAGGCGAGTAATCAGAAGGTGCCTTACGCAGCTATATACGACCGGCTTTGTAGACCCAGTTGTGGTGATAACATGAGAGAGAGATCGATCTGAGTCCGAAATTGATACAGCAATAGTAGGATAGGTCAAAGATTGTTTGCGCTGTCTGCTGTGCTCTTAGCTTCTTTGAATTGACTAAATCTGAATGAGAGCCCGGAGGATGTGAGTGTTTTGATCCTAGATCCGAGTCTCATGCCTTATCTTATAGGCTTTTCATTTCCGAAGAATAAAATATGGCGTGAAGACGGCGTAGGTTGAAAAAGACTAACGCTGTATCTTTCTCTTTTCAATTCTCTTCCTATTAGAACTTCAACATTCTATTTTCTATTCAACTTTCACATGAATTTTAGATTATATATTTAATTATTCTTTCAACTCTATTTATGTAATTTGATATTGAATTCTTCTCTTATATCGTTCGTGCCCACATTGGTCACGAGACTCTCTTCCAGGAATAGAAGAGTTGACCTAAAAAGATTAAGTAATAAGAATGAAAAAGAGGAAAGCGATTTAATGCACTCCTTACCTGAGGTCAACTCAACGAGATGGCATTCCGTTGCGGCCCTACTGGTGAGACAGACCTTGACAGTCAGGGAACCACCCAATTGAGACTCTTTTGTTTTGGGAGGATGGAAAGGTGCTCTTATTCTAATATGGATTAGCGCTTAGAACAGCTTACATCCTGGTAGAACGTCTAACAGCTAGAAAGAAGCTGGGCTTTCGCTTTAGGCCCCACTCCAGAGATCAGGTACGATATGTTTCACACATCCAAGTCGGATAGGCTCAGCGGATAAGGCGGGATTGGGGATTGAAAGAAAACTATTTCAAGTTTCATCCAAGGTACAATAGGCCAGGCCAGTGGACTCAACATCAACACGGGTTGACCCGTAGGAAGATGCTCTTTCTTTATATAGGCGGAAACTTGGCTTAGCACTTTAATCTTGATACGCCGATACGCCCTTCGGGATATACCTTCGAACTGGTTGCTTTCAGCTGACAATCAACAGGATAGTCTGGTGGAAAGAATCGCCCTTCCCAGTCTTCGTCTTAGAACAATCTTTAGCCGGGGAACAAGCTGTTGTCAGTTTGCGTCTTTAATCTGATGTTTCCAATCCCTCGTGAGCTATTTTCCTATTTAGGGCGGTTTAGGCCCTTCTTTTCTTGCCCGCAATGGGACTTCTTTCCCACTCTACATGCCTACATGCTGGGCTAAATGTTTCGATTCTTCCTCTTTTTATACGATGATTGAGGAGCTTTATCCCTATCTTTTCTTTGTTATTCGATGATGCCACAGATGCCACACCAGAATAGATATCCATGAATGGAGGTTTATTCCCAGGGTTTCGAGCTAGAGAGTAACCCCTTAAACCGGTTTATGGACTAGACCATCTTTCTACCGTTCAAGTCTTGATTCCACTGGCCTATTGTATGTAATTGCCCTTGTAGTTCTTGGATGAAGACTGAAAAGCGTGACTAGACTATCCCGAATGAATAGGTTGGGTAGTTCCGGGAATGTGAGCTTGAGTGAGAAAATAGATGTAATTGAAAAGGTATCGAGTTTGGAAGAGTAGTTGAAGCTTTAACCGAGAACCGAGGGTTTCTTCCTTGAGAACCGCTTTACCCTGAATGGGAGAATGGGGATCGATCGACCTAGCTTTCATTAATGCCTTGAGATGAGAGCCGCGGGACCCTCTATCCTCTATATAGATAGATCTGAAGACGCTTTCCCCTTCTTTTTAGAGCACTAGCTCAGCAGCAAGAAAGAAAGCTCCAAAACCAGTAAGGACAGGACGGAAAGGAGAAAAGAACAGCTATCACTTCATAAACTCAGGTTTCCCAATGCCCTCCCCTCCCATAGTGATAGGGACTTCGGCAACCCTTTCATCAAGAGCTGGAAGGTCCGTACCCATTAATTGGTGTTTGGAGACATAGATCCTTGTTCCCCCTATCGACTGATTCTAAGGTTCGGAAAAGGACAATGACATCCACTTTTGGAGTTCCGAGCAGGGATTGCGTAAATAAATGAAGTCAAGAAGTCACAGTCCGGGTCCCGGTGTGAACTCCCCTACTGATCTGACTCCAGCAGATTCTCGAGAAGCCAATTCTCTCTCTCGATCTACTTTACCGACAAGAGCTCTGAATGAATGAGCAATGAGTTTGATTCTAACTATTCAAAGCAGAGGAAATAGAATCGAATATTATATAGCCTATAGCTATAGGGCTAGGCTCCGCTCCTCGCTCGAGCTACCAGCTATCTTAGATTTCATTCCTGTTGGTCCAGTTCAACCTCAGGCGTGTACGTGTAAATAGAAAGGATAGGAATCGAGGCCCTTTACGGAGACTGAGGGCTTTTTACGCTCTGCTTTGCCATCCAAGTTCTAAACAAGGTTGTCAGTAGCGAAAGCAGCTCACCTAATCTAACTCTTTATAAGTGGACTGGCTCTTTTGCTTCTAGAGTTTCTTCTCCTTAGTTCAGCTAGCCAGTAATAAGACCTTTAGCTAGATCCTAGCTTTTTTCGGTAGGAAGATCGACTACGAGTTGAGTAACCAAAGAAATATCTAGATGATTGGTCTGAAGTGTACCAAATCGAAAAGATTGAATTCGATGGAATCGGAGAAATCCTGAGAGCTTAGGGAAAAATGGTGGAAACATCTTATTCTACGCTCGTCGTCTAGCAGACAGATTTAGTTAGCAACATGCCTCAGTTGTCTCCAGAACCACCCCTTGCGCCCTATCAAACATCCAAGAACAAGAGCTACTCTAGTCTTATCTGTCTTAATCTCTTATAACCGGAAGACAACAGGAAGATAGCATGAGTATGAAAGTACGTACTCACTCTACTACGCTCTTCGATAGCATCACTCTTGGCTTAGCAACCCGCCTCAGGGTTATTCCATCCCGAAACACCCCGGGGTCAGATTACCTTAAAGAGCTACAAGGGCTGTCAAGGAAGTCATGGTTAGTCCTAAAGGATTGAAAAGCTCGCTTCATTCGCCTAGCAGCAAGATATAAGGGCTTCTAATGGGTTCCAGATTGTTCTAAACCTAAAGTAGCAAGTTGCCCCACGGAGCGGTATTCCCACTAGCTACCAAGAACTAAGAGCGGTAAGACCGCGTAGGATTATCCGATGCTTCCTACTAGCAGCTAGGATAGGAATGCCAACAACATCCACTCATAAAGACAGGACTAAAGGCAGCAGAAAGAGGGCGAGATATTACTCGTTATAATCCCTTCTTTCTAATCCGCATACAAAAAGAGAGACGATCTTAGACACAGAACATCTCATATACAGCTATACGCGAGAGGAGGAACAAGAAGAAGGAATTGCTTCAGAGATGTTGATTCATCGAGCATCGGTAGCTACCGGCAAAGAGCTAGCTCCATCTAATTGGTTAGAAGGCATTCCATCCGGCTCTAACACTACAGTGGCAAACGGAGTCTCCTCCAATTGAATTCAGCTGTTGGAGGGGATACAAGACGATGGAAACAAAGAGAAAGAACATAAAAGAGAGTCTGAAATCCAGGGAAATAGGAGGTATAGGGACCCTTGCGGGATACGCTAGTCCTTCTTGTCAGTCTGACTAGCTTTGCTTTCTTCCGACCTTGAGAAAGGAATTCAAACCTACAGGAGAGACATTTAGCTATCAAAAGATAGAAAGAGAGAACTACAGGGAGGAGGCATCAAAACCTCTGGAAAGGCTTCTGCCTGTCTCCTTCTATAGTTCGTCTGTTAAGCTGATCTTACTAGCCCTGCTACTAAGAATATGGAATAGGATTGTACACGTGTACCACACTCCAATGATAGAAGAATAGTCAGCTATGCTATGAGTGACTTCTTTCCTTCTCTTCTAGTTGAAGCCTTTTGGTATGTTAGAGTCGCTTAGACTTTCTCCTTAGCACAAGTACTAAGCAAGCATTCTGCTACCTCCCAGATACATACCAAAGGTTAAGGGAGGGATAGGTAGATTGAGACTATAGTTGGGACAGCGATAGAGTGAATATGGGATGACTTTTAAGTAACCTATTTTCTCAATCTATGTTCCAGTGTAATTGAAGTCCTGTTATTGGTGACAGGGGTCCTATTGCTTAGTTGTCCAAGGTTAAGGACTAAACCCTATTCCCCCACCTTCCAAAGAAGAAAAGAAGCCACATGCTATGGTCTTGGTCTTGTCTTTCTACGACACCCGAGCCCATCACACAACTGATAGCACAGAACTGATAGAGAATGTGGGTTGTCAACCCTCATCAGTTATGGTTTGTATTCATCTTTCTTTTCTTAACCTGCTTTCTTGCCTTTAGGTGGAAATGATGGACTATATCCTTCTATTGTATTGCATATATAGGTAAACACCTCTCATTCTTCATTGTCTGCCATAGCCTATTACTTATGAGAGTGCTCCTCCAGATTCAAAGGAAGGTATTCTAGTAGTCCTTAAATAAAGGGAAAGCCATACCTTGATGCGTAATCCAACCTAGTGTCATCCAATCGTCTTTTGGACGGGATGCTTGTAATAAGAGAGAAGACAAGAAAGATCAGATGGCATAGAATAAATTGAAAGGGCAGGAGAAAGATCAGCTCGAAACTCCCGGGACTTCTTTATTCGTCAATATCTATACCCCGTGACTTTCTTGCTCCTGCAATTCTCGAACTAGAGGAAGGAAAGCGCTATACCCACCCACGGAAAAAGCGAGGACGGGAATCTTGTACTGAGGGAAGACCTCTCTATTTCATTAAAGAAAGTAAGTTTCGACCCCCGTTGGGTGTAGCCTTTTTACAGTTAAAAATATGACGTTTCCTCGGTGGTCAGTTACTGAGTATAAACCCTAATAGCAGTACCTCGTGGTCCATCCCCGCCGCCACCATCGGATAGTAAGCATTCGACACGAATCATTTGGTTTGGCTTGGTGAGCACTTCTCCCAATGCGTCTGTCTCTCTGCCAATCAACGGAGGAATGAGCTGATGAACAGCGATACTAAACTGGTTGAGGTCGGTCTTGAGAAGGCTATTCCACTTGAGAACCTGGTTGATGAGCCATTGAATCGTAGGCGGTTAGGCGGCTTTATCAGTCTCCGCTTCCGATGCGATGTTTTCATTTCCAGCACGGTACTAAGCGTAAGCGATCCTCTAATAGGTGCAGTTCTGATCTCCATAACTCATTGTGCAGGTGTGGGGAATTAGGAACTCCAGCTTCGAGGCCTATACTCATGGGAGGAAGCAAGCGAGAAAGAAAGTGGGAAAGCAGTGAAGCCGGCGCGGGACTCCGATTCAGCCTATTCTCATGATAATAGTGTCTTGCTTGCCGATCTAGCAAAGCCGTAGTCCTGCTCCATCTGTTCCGCCTCCGTTCCAGTAGGATGTGCCCCACCACCCCCAACGCCTTACTCAGGTTACCGCCCTCTCTATCACATGGGATTCAATATCTGACCAGATGAAAGATCGCATTGGAGATTAAGCTACTGGCTAAGAACAGTCCAAGTAATTGCATCCTTCCAATTGAAACCTTTCGTAATGAGGCAATAGTAAGGAAAGCTACTAGCTCCAACCCCTGCTACGATTCGCATCTCAGCGCTTCCCCGGTGAGGGATTCCAGATGGAGAGTAAAGGTGCTGCTTCACTCACAATTGAATTGGATGCAACCAAACAAGGTTGCCCTTCGGGCCCCCCTTTTAACAGTACCAGGGATGGAAGAGGATCTGGAAGCCGAAAGGATGGCCTGATGGACAACTCCTTCATGTGGCTTGTTGCTCATGGCTGACCTGCTACTGGTGAGAGGCTCAAATCTAAAGGAATGGTCGGGCCCCCCCTCTATGCCCTGCAGTAATTATTCCTCTGTCATTACGACCCTTACCGAATAACGAATTCAGGCTTAAGTGGACTTCCGCCTCAGCCCTACTATCGTGGGTAAACGAAATGCTATTCCGATCCAAGCCCCGATGCCGTAAACCCGCCTACAATAAAGAGCATGCACCGAGGCGTCTTATACAGATTCTCGATGATGGAAAACCAAGGGGTTCAACCAACAATCGAGGGGGGCTAGCGGAATTGATTCGTAGCCCCATTACTGATAAGTGAGGCCATTGATAATACGTCCATAATAGACTACTCCCACCAGATAATAGGCGGGTGCCCCCGTCCGATTTCTTAGTGCGATCGCTTGAAGGAAAGCTGGAAACAAGGGACTCGATACAAACGGCTTTCATGAATGAGTATTATGATTCTGGGTTGCTTTCATAGACGGAGAATACCTAGACCTAGAGAGGGACTTGCCCTAGACCCCTTTCTTTAGAAGTCATCGAGCAAAGAAATATATGGGGCTTTACTTCTTTTCATCAACCCCGTGTTTTGGGGCATAAACCTGTTGACAAGTAGGCTTCTTTCTTTCCGCTCTTCTAGTAAAGACATAGATTGAGATTCTGCTTGCTTGCCTGGCTTTGCTCTTTCTTTATTTTGTTGAGTGGCGAAGCTCGAAAAGAGCTAAAGGGGCGGAGAACCGCCAACTCCAACTCGAGTTGAATCTTCCCGGAAGAAGGTCGTTTCCTCCAGCAAGGGAGATGACTTCTTCCAATTGGTTTGGGTTTCCTCTGCGCCTTGCGAGAGCTCTGATCTAGTAGCTAAGGCAAGGCACGCTTTATGCGTCAATCTTTATATTATGATGTTGGAGAGGTGGGGTTGGAGTTCATTTCCCTTTCCAGTCCAGAGGTGTTGGTTCGAGCCCAACTCGTGACCAGGCGGAGCAGATGCCTCGACGAAAAAAAGAGACCTTCGCGCACCGAACTAGGGCATGGTCTCTTGCTTGCATCTTCTCTTTCCTGTGAAATGGAAGATTTAGGCTCAAAAGAAGGATTTTTCCATTCATGCTACCGTTCTTCCTGGGTTCGACTCCCGGCCTGAGCTGCCATCTCTTTCTCTTTACGCTACTGGAAGCCTATCTATTAACAGCTATATGAAAGTCGTTATTTGCCCCACTGAACAGAACAGTACACTTCACTCCAAGGTGGATTGTCTTCGTTCCGCAGCACGAACAGGGCCCGAAGGGCAACCTTTCGGTGGTACAGAAGATCGATGTGCCATCTTTCTAACCACGTTCATTTGTTGTATGATCAGTAGGGAAAGAAATCTACCTTAATAAATAAAGAAATCTACTGTCTCAGAGCGAAAGTCAAGCGGAACTAGAACATTTCTTTGATTGATAGGGCAGATAGGAAGCAGGCACGCAAACCAAGTTATAGGTTTGGAAGTTTGAATTCAGTCTTTGGGTAGGGCATCGGGCTAAGGTATCCTGATGAGCCACGCGCATCTTTAGAGTTCGGTGCTAGGTGAGCTAATAAGCTAAGCTCCATCATCATCCACTGATTGAGTAGCCGCGCGTTCAGAGCCGGGAATTTGCTCTAGGTTTTTGCTTCCTTTCTTCGCCGGGCGGGTTTGAAAAGATTAGAAGTTAGGGGAGCAGTGGCAAAGGACAAAGGATAGGAGGAGCATTTTTTCCTTCCTTAGTGAAGGCATTCGGCATGAAAATCGTCCCCTATGAACCTCAAAATAACTCTGCTTTAGCAAGAGCTATAGCTTCGAATTCGGATTCGTATGCTTCAGTCGCAGTCGTCTCCCTTTCATACGTTGTGGAATTGGAAATGGAAGAAGGCTGACTCACTCGTTCCGGATCAGTGGACCAGCCACCTTCCTTTCATGGAAGGAAATGGGCTTTCTTATTCATCATTCATCCTCTGGATAAGTAGACTAAAAACCGACCTCCTAGGCCGATATGCTGCTTCATTGCTAGCTTAAAAGCTATATATTTCTTTTTGGTACATTCCATAATGGCCCTGATTGCTGCTCTATATACTGTATTTGATCTAGGACCTGTTCTTGCTTCTGATTCCGCTTCAGATTGGGGAGAAACTGGATCTGTGGGTTCGGGAGAAACTGAATGGATTGGTTCAGCAGGAAAAACTACAACTATTGGTTCATATGGGGATGCAGATTCATCGAATTCGGGAAAGAAGTGGGTGGGGCTGGGGCACAGAAAGTTTTGGAGTAGTGTGGAGTGGTGTGCGGGGTCTTGCCTCCTTTAGCTCTGGCTTGATTCCTTCCCCTTAGGATCAAGGGACTGACCCGAGCCTAACGAACCGATCAATCAGCAAAGGTGGTAACTGCCTTGTGTCCAGGGAGGGGGTGAAGAACGAATTGAGCGACAACATCTGTCACCGTCTTTGATTATGCCCCGCCACAGGGATAAGTTTGGTAGTTACTTTGAGGGGCAGCATTTGCCACACGCCTTTTAACCCGAGCCTTCAGCAGTAAGGGAAGCTTCTCTTTGAGCGAAGCAGTTGCTCTTGCCTCGCAAAATCGGCTAAGGAAGGGGTAAGTGTTCCATTCCTCATGCATGGCATGGGGGGATCTTTCCATGAGAAGAGTGTGATGTGGCTTCAACCTCACGAGAAGGGCCAATTAGAATAAAGATTGCCTGCGCAACCATCCACGTAGGTGGCTTCTTATCAGCAAGAAAGCGTCGCGAGAGATGACTATAAATGAGAGGGAAGAAAGGGTGGGACCTCGGTCGGTTGAAGAAAACGAAGTCCAGCATAGTGATCTGATCTTGAAAATAAGTCTTCCATTTAGCCTTTCAGGGGGGTTCTACTACTGGGTAGTGAGTTTCGGATAATAGTGTATGTCCCGGCAAGGAATTGGAGTCCAAAGACGCTGCTTCTTCCGAACCAAGGACCTCGGCCATGAGAGGCTTTGCCTATGAATATTGAAATTCCAAGTTTGCTTGGTGGAATGGCTTTTTTTTGCTCCGAACGCTGTCAGTAATCAGGTTACGAAGAAACGTTGTCCCAACTTATCCAGCGGGTGTTCATTCATGCCCAAGAAAGAGGGGGCTTGACAAGAGTTCCACAGCTGCTGTCTCCCCCTTGAAGAAATCGGCTAAAGAAACCGTAAAGCTTGGAAGTGCTGATGGGTAAACACCCGAGAAGCGGAAAGCCTCCGCTCGGTCAACAGGTTGTTCCAGATCGGTCAAGTGGACAAGTGGAATGGACGTAGATAACGACGACGTCACTCACTTAAAGAGAATGGACTTTGTCGATGTGTGCGAGGTCGCGCTGCTAGCACGCCACCACCCAAAGGTGTCCCACGCCCTGGTTGGTCGAACGCATGTGACGGAACCACTTCGGCGAGTTCCCCTGTCTTTAGGTGGTAATGCAGAAGATTTAGATCGCGTAAATCGAACTGCAAACCCTCCGAACGGAAAGAAATGCCTTTCTTTTTTCACCTGACAAGTTCTATGCCTAGGTTCTCATTGCCGCCCCAAAAAGCCCTTTGGGTTCAGTTCCAAGAGAGATTCTATCGAAAGACGAAGTAGCTACCAAAAGGGAAAAGGGACGAGAAGGACTTCGGACGGATAGAGAGAGGGGCTAATATACCAAAAAAACAAATGGAAGTGAGCGCTGCCTTGCGCCCACAACCAAAAGGGAGTGAAAACTCCGTTCTCCAAGTTTGGGATGGGGGTGGAAGTTCCTAATCGTTGGGCATATATCCCAGGAATCGAGAAATCTTTCGTCAATCAAAGAGGCGCTTGACAAAGAAGGAAGCTACCTTTGGGTCTGAATCGAATTCGTCTACTAGCTTGGGATCAAATCTGTAAACTTCCTGAAAGGATATAAATTGCCATTTAGCGGCCTTCAAGCCGTGTTCCGTGCCTCTGAGGTACAGCTTCATAGGAAGCTGATCGAATGCACGTTACGAAGAAACAGGGTAGCAATTAGAATAACTCAGGGTTACAAACCTTTTATCGATACTCTTCGTGCGGACAAGGTAGTCTAATCAATTGGAGAGTGTTCCACTCCTTCTTGATGAGAACTCACTTTGCCGTCATCATAAGTATAGAAACTACAAGTTTGGGAGGGTTCCATGGATTTTTGCCATGAAAAGAGCTTAGCCTTCAGCCCCTATTTCGCTCGCCCTCTGAGAGTGTTTGTTTTGCACAAAGACGTAGGTGACTTTCTTGCTCGAAAGAGATTGCCAAAGAAGCAATAATAGTAAAGCGATAAAAGAAGCCCACATAACCCACTCTTCTTTTCCCCCCCAGAGGCAAGCAAGGCAAAATTCACTAGCCAGCGAGGCAGGGCACCCTTAAGCAGAAGATCCATTCTTGAGGAAGAAGAAGATATTCACTAATAGCATAACTCTCGAGTGAGGATTTATAGCTCATTTCTTGACTGAGGGAAAAGACACCCTCTTAGGGAATCTCGAATTTAGTATATCTATACGCCGTATCTGTCTCTACGAAGGATCTTTCTCTAGACAGCAGGGATTTCTGACTTCTGATCTTCTTTTCTTATAAGAAGAGGGCTCAGAAGACTAATAAGGCTAATAACCTAAAGAAAGATAGGCAGGCTAGAATCATGTACCCGTTGACATATCAGCCATACCTCCAAAAACAGGATTCGGAAAGCACGGGGAACTTCTCCTTCCATTAAGAAAGAGTTCATCTTTTCATACTTAGCCAGGAATGGCAGAATCGTTTGTTGCCATTCAAGAGGTCAGCCCGGCCCGGTAAGTGAAAGAAAAATGAAAAAGGGTAGGAAAGAGCTTGAACGACCGATTTCACAAGAGGTCGAATGTACCCATTGTCATGCTTGTCAACGAGATTCCAAGGCGCTTCACCGGAAGAAAGATTCCCCAAAATGCGATTCCTATTAGTTTGTCACCAACCTCTTTTCATATAATCGTTTGTTATAGGAATCGGGTGTTCGATCCTTACTCTTATTAAGACGGAACTCTTTCATTCATTCATTCTCGGTGCAAAACCGTCCAGCTAGGGAACTCTTCATCAGCCGCTAATTCAGAGGATTGTGACTTCCACCTTTTAGACATCAAAAAAGGGAAAGCGAGGAAGCTCTGCCCTTATTAACACATGGGCGATCACTCAATTCCTACTTTAGATAGGAAGCCCAGCTTAGCCTAGCGCAACTATGGCCTACCTTTTAGTAAGAGATCAACCTGTCGGGCACTTGGATTCCTCCGTCCCACAGGGGAAGACCCAATCCAGAGAGGGAAGAAGAGAAGATAAAACATAAAAAGCCGGAGGGTCCTAGGGAGTGCCAGACGAGCTACTCGAACAACCTCCACGCTTTCCGGTCACCCTTGAAGAGTACATGCCTCCTATCGTGCTTTCCTCCCTGCCCTCCTACTTAAGAATCCAAAGGTGACTTCTCTCCTAACTAGCGGGAAAATGACTTACTTGAATGGGGAGCTATCCTATAACACTAACAAGCGGGGACAGAGAAGGATAACCTCTTTGAAAAGGACAGAGCCGCTTGGCCGCTACTTACACATCTGGAGTTCCGGACTGAACTACGGAACGGAATTCAAGGGCTGTAAAGAATATACCCTTAGATAGCACTTCCTCTATGAATAGAAGAGATTTTCTTTCTAGTAGAGCTCATCACGACCATCATAACCTAACTCCAGGACTGCTACGGGCACTGATCCTTCTATTTTCTATTCAAAGTTTCGTTTCTCCTGTTGAATGTAGTTTCTCCGGAAGCGAGCTACTGACTAGCGGCAATCGGGACGGAGAGAAGACTAGACCGGAAGGCGCTAACAAACCGACTCTGCTTACCTACTGAGCCCTTGAACACTGAATCCTATACTATAGAAATGGCATTTGACCCACTTCCTTCAGCTTGCCTAAACCGTCGGTAGCGAAGGGGAAGGGTCGGTCTGTCATTCTGTCCTGAGAGTTTAGTAAGGACTTTCAGCTTATCGTTAGAACGCTTTCATTAGAACGCTTTCTCGATCCACTATCTTATTCATTAGAAGAAAGACGGTTCACCTTAGACCACCAGGGAATTGAACCCCGAGTACCCAACCGGCGTGCGTGGGTCCTTCTGATCTTGAAACTGAACTACGTAAAAAACGAATATGAGCTAGACAAAAAAGAAAGAAACCCGAAATCAAAAAGAAACATTGAAAGGGGGTTTTGGGGCCATGGATGGGGGACAAACTGAGCATCAAAAATAGCACTACATCTCCATTTCCAGCAGTACCATAAAGTCGAAAGGAAGAACAACGGCCCGGGGATACCTTGGGTGTAGGAGAAATTCGCCGTTCAATTGGCAGCAGCGGTCACAGCTTGTGCTCGGATTCATATGTATCCATACATCTCAAGACCTGACTGTTACTACACGGATACGGACTCTGTCGTTCTTGGTAGTCCTCTTCCTGAAGGAGATATCTCTTCAACTGTATTAGGTAAGTTTAAGTTAGAATACATTGTAAAGAAAGGCATCTTCTTAGCACCAAAGAGTTATTCCATTTTGACTCAAGAAGAGAAAAGCATCATTAAGCACAAGGGTCTTGCGAAATCATTGGTTGATGAAGAATGGTTTGAGTCACAATACGCTGATATATCTAGAACAGAGCAGATCCCTATGGAATCTAACTTCATAATTGATTGGGAAAAACTGATCATCACCAAAAAGGAAAAACTAGTGAACCTTGGAATTAGAATTGATACCAAAAGGAACCCAGTCTATGATAATAACAATCTTTGGGTAGACACACAACCTAAGGAAGTAATAGACTATGGTGGACAAAATCAGACTATTGAAATATTCAAATTGAAGTATGAATGTCATATTCTTAAAAAGAGTCTTATCGAGAAAGAACAAGAAAATGAAAGTAAGGATTCAGAAATAGCTAGTATGAAGTCAAAAATAGCTAGTATGGAGTCAGATATAGCTAAACAGCGTGAAATCGAAAGATGCACCGATTGATGCTCTTCCAGCCAATGCCAATTCGGAGGCTGGCTAGTTGTGCCATAGTATTGGAGTCCTCTTATAAATAAGGCCTTCTCCCATCCAGTATATAGCCCTTCCTTCCATTCCTGCTATTCCAACTCCTGAAAGCAAGCCAGTAAGATTCACTCCATTTCAATACTGTCTTGTCCATATGAGGTTTTTTCATAAGTATTAGGTCCACCAGCGCACAAAATGATTCTGCTATTACCTCCTGCCCTTTTAACTACCCCTCGAGACATTTCTGCTGATGGCCTGGAATTATAGCCAGATAAACCTAAACTGCCATACCCAGAAGTTGTAGTTGGACTAACGAGACTTTTCCGAGATTCTCAAGCGGGAAATCCTTGTTCGAAAAAGAAATGGAGCTGGAACGGGATAGAATCCTTGTAAGTCAGAAGCCTGTCAAGGGCATTAACCAGTTCGTTGGGGCTAAGACTATTGTTCGTGTTATCGAGCGAGTACAAAAAACAAAGGAAGAAGCATTTTTCCATTCTCGAATCCTGTATTCTACTCTATAAGGCGAGTAATCTCATCAGAAATGAAGAATGTTCTTTTTCTTTCTTTATGTATTGGATCCAGTATTTGGTGGGCATCTCAGCCAGAGCTGCTGAATGTAAGTAAAATCATAAGTAAAGCATCGGCTTATCCAGATATTGTAGACGGGATTGGAGAGATTAGTATGATTAGACAACATGGTCTAGAGACAATTGAGTCAGCATATAAAGAAATTCTTGACACACAGATGAAAATGCTTGAAAACGTAGAGCAGAAGGAGATGATCGAGGCAGCAGTTAAGGAATCGCAAAACGAAGATATGCATGTTCCGTCAGAGGGGCTTCCAGAGTGAAAAGCTGTGAAAGCTATTGCAGTGTTGATCGGGAGCATCGCCTTGGCAATGATATTGACAGAAGTAGCCCCAAAAGAAATAAGTAATTAGGAGGGGGTTTAGGGAACAATTAGGAGAAGCATGATCCTAAGTCGGTAGTAATCTTCTTTCGCATTCAATCAAACCCTTTTTTCCAAAGAGGATGAGGACCCAGCGATGGGGGAAGGAAGAGAGGGAATGCGGGCTTCTTTCACTCACTTGAGTTTTGTTTTGGAGAGAGCATTGTGGAGCAGCAAAAGGAATAAGGGGAGTAGGAACGGAATGAATAAAGTAGTCTCCCCCGCCTTTCTCCGATTTGATAAAGGGTATGGGGCACGAACGGTATAAAAAGAAGGCAGGCTTAGTTCGACGTGGTCAGCAGTCCTATCTTCTAGAATAGAAGGTTCTGCTTTTGTTGAACTCATGGGCAGCTGTGAAAAAGAAAGAGGAGACCTTCCATCAATGCTTTCGGGCGAAGTCCTTGTCACAGTGTAAAACTGGTACTTTCCTATAGTTGATCAAGGCTGCTTTCCGTATTACCTACCAGGGATCCTCGCCCAATCCGAAAGAAAGAAGAAGAAAGAAATTCAATTCGGGGAGGCCAGTCAGCAATTCTAGGAGGAAGGGCGAAAAGTGGACAAGGTCGGCCAATAAAGTTTTGTAATTGTAAATGAACTTAACTCCTTACTATATCACCCCGGGGAAGAGAGCACTTCACTTTCCATTGAGGAGTAACATAATCAAAAGTCTAGCGAAACTAAATGCCTAATCTTTTTAGATTTAGGGAAAGGCAATCCAGAGGCGGAAGAAGGGACAGCCGCTGGGGACCAGAGCAGGAGAATGCGTTCCCTGTAGACGTTAGAGAAGACTGTCGAACCCCCTGTAATACAACGAATATCACTGAGAAATCTTCCATCCATCACTCTATCACCGTCTCATACATTCCATCGAATTCGACCTATTCCGCGGCAAATCCCCCTCTCGTTTTTTAATAGTGCTATCCTAATCTAATAGGATTAACGATTAGTTTCAATCTTTCTATTCTGCCGGATTACATCCCCCTTGAGAGTGCTAATCTACCTTTCCTTCCTGAAACAGATTATTCTCTGGGCATCTTTAGGGAAGATATCATTAGATTCGAAGTTCTTACAGAAGAAGGTCTTACTCACATAAATATCGTTGAGCAGCTTTCAAGTATACCAACCGATGGGATTGAAGAAAGACAATCTAGCTCCACCATGCACGAGCAGGATTTAGTAAACTCTATACAGTCAGGGGGAAAGGCAGTAGTTCTTATACTAGGGATAGCAGTGATAGCACTCATTATTCTTGATTTTAGGGAAAGTGAATAGGGGGTTAGATAGTTTTTTACCGAATTTCCCAAGCTATCGATTGAACTCTTTGCGTTAAGCTCTCTTTATAGCCAACTCCTAAACAGATAGTTTATCATCTCGGATGGGCAATTCACTCTTTCATTTAAAGGAAGATAAGAGAAGGCCTTTTAGTTTTATCTCAGTTGGTTATCTAGTGTTATTGGAATAGAGCATACAGCTTTTGTTTGGGGTTGCCCCGTGAAGAAAGCAGGACAGAGACTAACCTCCCGGGGGCTTCCTTTTGTCCGAAACCTAGGAGGAGAACTCCCAGCTCAAGAGCTGATTGAATGATTCTTGTTCACTGCTAAGCTAATCGTTCTGTCCTACTTTAGGTTATGAGACAACACCCTAGGGTTAGGAGCTGGCTTAAGCCATATGCCCCCTTACTTGACTCCCAAGACCGGAGGAGACGCAGCTAAGAAGGAAGAGAAAGAGCTTCTCCCTCGGGTCAACTAGCTTTTTAGCTTTAGAGAATCTAGTGAAAGAATAACCCGCGCCTTAAGGGAAGAAAGAGTAGGAGAAGTTGGCAAGTAGATTCCCTTGATTTGATGACCCTTGAGCCCGGTATTAAATTCATTCTTTAAAGCCTTGAACCTTCACGAACAAGCTTGAATCAGCTGGCAACAATGGGTGCGCTGTCAGCTCTGTATAAGATGAGACAGGGAAGACTGGACGGAAGGATAAATGTATAGCACATGAGAGTAGCATGACGGAAGGAAGAATGAAGGCATGTGCTTAAGGATTTTGATCTGGTATTGAGAAAGAAACCATTCATATGGCCAGGTCACAGGAATGCTTCTTCGGCTTACAATTCCGAGTCAACAACCCGTAACTCGAGCACTTAGCCCTAGCTCTTTTGCTCTTATGGCTCTTTCCTTCCTTGAAACGAGCAGCCTGTGTGCCTAATAATATTGACCTCAATGGTGAGCTAACTTGAGAACTAGGATTTGCCAAATTCGTATTATAGGGAGGAACCAGGCTATGCAGCTTCTTTCTGTCACCCTCCTATTTGTTGAAAGGAAAGGTCTGGGGAGCTACCACCCTTTCCAAATGCTAATCGAGATTTGAATCCCCAATCGATGAAATCAGCTAACTAAGACCGTGCCACCCTACATGCATGGGAGACTGCTCGGCTGAAGCTACTTCCTTCGTTGTCTTTGTGCGAGACTGGGGGAGGAGTTGAGATCCAGTGCGCTAAAACTCTTCTAAGAAGGAATGAGTTCCCACCCTTGATTGGTAAAAGCTATACCCCTTTTCTTTCAAGTTGAGCTTCGATCCTTGATCCTACTGACCCTGTGGAAATTCTAAGAATAAGGTAGGAAAATCCCTTGAAGAAAGGCTTCAGAAAGAGCCCTACGCAAGGTCCTTGCCAGTCGCTAGGCTCCCTACCCCTTCTCGGAAAGCAGAGTAAGGGTGCCTCTATATAGATGCAAATCTGTTTTCCAGAAGTCTCACTTGGGATCTCATCTCTAGAGCAATTGGACTTTGATTCTGCCCATCAAGTTGAGTTTCAATCAGACTTGAGAAGTAGTCTGGGGCCGCTTTTGTAAGCCAGAAGTTGTAGCTAAGCGTGTGCATCGGAGTAACCCAGAAGGAGATGGTGGATGGGAAGGAATATGCTCGTTCTTTAAGTAGGTCGGCGAAGACGTGCTCAGAATAGAATGACTTTCCTGTCGGTCAATCGACTAGGACTTTTCTTGCAGTTACTTGCTTTAGCGCTTTAGTTAGCTCAAAAGAGAGATACTCGTTAATACAGCATCTCAAGTTCTTAGGCGGGGGCAGGATTCGAACCTGCAGTTTTCAGGTCATGAGCCTGATGAGTTGACCATTCCTCTACCCCGCTTCTTCCCCGTTTCCTTCTCTTTCTCTTACTTTTTTGATAGAGGAGACTGCCCACACTGAACACCAACCCAATCTCGACAAATAGAGGTCGAAGCAACTACATCATTCAAGTCGGAAGTAGTGCTTTCTACGCTATTGGCATACCTTGTGGCATACCTGGAATCTTGCCAAAAATCCTTTCTTCTCTTAGGAAATATCTCCTCTGTGTTCTGATTCACTTGCTAAGAGCTTCTTGGGTGGGATGATGCGCATTGAACTTGACTCCACCCATAGAATAGAGGTGCATAGCCCGGCGAAATAAGGTTTTACCTAAGGACGGTTGCTACGCGAATGCCTAACCTACTCGCTAACTCGAGTCCAAAAACTAAGGCAATAATCATTGTTCACCGACGGAAGCGAAGCAAGACGACTAGCTAGCCAACGGAGGCGTTAAGCCGCCAGAGGCCGTACGCTGACAAGCCCAATCCAACGGAAGGGAGCCTCTAACTTGCCTGACCAAAGGAGAAGAAAAGAAGAGTAGTTGAAAAGGAAGGAGTACGATCATCATCTTATGGAACGGGATTAGCTTTAGCTAAAATTTAGGAATGCCCTGCGATCAGCCTCAAGGCTAGGTTCAGGTCCGGCTACTACCGCATGGCCATGAGAGATGCGATTCTGGATTTTCCCTAGTGAACGAGGGGCGGCTGCGCTTCTCTCTTATGGATAAAGGCAGGGATCACCGCAACCTGGAGCTGTATAAGGGGGTTCTATAAGTTTAACGCCCCGTCTAAGGCTCGACCGAGCTGTACAAAACAACGAACGCTATGAATGCATGGGGAAAGGCAAGACCCAACCCCAACCGGAAAACGTGATCTACTCGTTACTATAAGATATATTGAACCAGAAGAGGAAAGAGCGAGCCACAGATCATAGCCTTATAGGCGAGTTGGAGAGCCTTGAATAAGGCAATTCATATTGATTTCTAATTGAATTGGTTTTTGTTCATTCTGCGATGTAAAATGATGAAAATGGTTTCTCACTCGGAAGACAGCAATCAAAATGGGAAGAGTTTTCTCTCTTATGTGCAATTTCATTAAAACCTGTTCTCGATTGCCCGAGTCTTTTTTCAATCCATTTATTTCACACTTCCCGGTATTTCTTTTTTATTAAACCCTTTTTTTATTGTGAAGGTAAGAGGGTGCAGTTACGGTAAGGCTTGAGAAGGTCAGGGACGGAGGAGTAGGAGGGGCTAAGAAGAGGAGATTAGTAACCAAGGACCTTAGACGATAGCTAGGAGATAGGGTTGGAGGTTCAGGTTGCTTCCCCTTGGTGCAGTGATTAACAAACAGCTTGGCTTGTTTACGCTTTTCAGACCGTGCTGGGCTGGGATCGTTTCATTCATTCTATATGGGCTATAGACCAGAAAGGATAGTGATGACGAGGCGGAGTGAAAGCCCAAGGCAAGTGCCAATTCATAAACACCGTAAGACAGACGAGATCACTATTACTCAAATAATAGGAAAGGAAGATCTAACCAAGCGAATGAACGAAGGTTATCAAACAACTTGAAGCTAAGACAAGGTGCTACGGGGCTACGGGAGGTTCGAGTCCTAGCACCTTGAGGTGAACATGAGAGAGATGAATGCCGATGAGAAAGACGTTTTTAAAGTTCCTTGCGGATAAGGAACCAAAAATGGTCAGATCCCCGAAAGAGGAACTAATCAGAGCTAGAATAAACACACCATGGGGAGCTACACCTGCGCTTAAGTTAAGAGAAGAATCCTGTCTGACTGACCCTACCATGATTGAATGACTGAGCTATGCCATGGAGGAAGTCTTTCTTTGAGCATGCCGTGGAAGAACTACAACGCTGCTGCCTTGGCTAAGCTGCTTGCCCGAAGCTCTGTTCCTATCACGCAAGAAAGAGACATCTTTAACTGACATGGATCTTTTTCGGTCTCAATTCCCGTATTTCAATCAGATGGTCGGAAATTCCATATCTTTTGACATGTCACTGAGCGATCTCCCTCGTATGGCAATGCCAAAAAAAAAAGAGTAGAGCAGCGTCTCGCGGAAATGAATTGACCAGATCGATGGAATTGCACGATGCCGAGTTCTCTCCTTGTCCACTACTTCTGATGAACGAAAGCGATCGGACAAAGGCAAGATATCTTAATAAAGAGAAGACCGACCTTAGCCTATTGAGGTAAGATCTCAGCCGAATGAACTTGACCACGTACTCGAGCTTTGGATCGATACCCCGCCCACCTCCCTTCTCGTGTTAACACACTCACGAATGAAATATCACATATGTATATACTGACTCCTTACTACTACTTGAACTTTACCTACCCGAGCTATAATACAACCAGATAGCCTAGGACCATCAATCGATCGGCTAATCCGCTCAAGCAAGAGAAGAGGAAATATTAGACACTGCGCAATTAGACCTATGTGCCTTATCATCCCTAAAGAAGACTCCTTCCCCATTTTGTAGTAGGAAGACCTGGAAATTGATATCATCAGTAGTGGGCTTTCCGAGCTTGAAGCAGCAGGCATCACGAGAACTCAACTTTCAATGTTTGGCGTGGTATTTGACCCTGCCTCCCTTGCTCTTTTCAATAAGAAATAAGAGCTTCAAGCATCAACATTTCCCGGCATTACCTCCGAAGCCGTCAACCTGACGGTTTTACAGAGCAGAGCGAAAGTTAAGAGCCTCAGAGCGCTAAGGTTCCAGGCTACATGAAACATCTCTCACTTACGCTTAAGGCATCGAATCTGAGCTATCGTAGGCGAGCTCTTGACTTTCAAAGAATGTTTGAAACTCGAAAAATCATAAGAGAAGAAAGCTGGTAGATTCAGGCTACCCGAGTAGCTATGATTCCGTCCCTCCCAGTTCACAGGTGTCGTTGCTTATCCCTTTCTTAAGATTGGGTTGGTGTTCAGTGTACCCCTCGATTGGTAGAGTACAAGATCGAAAGGAAGTTTTCGATTGGTTCAAGACTAGTCTAGTAAAGCTTTCAAGAAGAGCATGAATGGAAAGAAGCTCAAGCTTCCTCTGAGTGTAGGACCTTGAAAGAAGATTAAAGCATGCCTTACTCTATGAGGAAGCAAGCGGTTCGCCACTTCTTTAGTCAGAGTTGAAAATCGACAGTGTTAAGCATGTAGTGAGCCCCTTCTGACTGACTGGCAAGGACGGGTTGACTAACCTACCGATTTGCTTTCTAATCTTAAATAAGGTCGAGCAGAAGCAGATGTGGAATCCTCTCTCGTTGTTGAGGTCCCATCGGTGATAGTACTTTTTTTTACTCTTTAGTTAATCTACGACCAAAGCGGAATCAATAGTAGTTGGGAATATCTCTTTCAGTGGTATCTTGTTGGTTCTTAGTAATCTGCTATAGGTCTTCATCCTTCGACTTCGAGGTGGTCTAAGGACAACCCTTTCTTTCGTTTAGCTGCTAAGGCCTAAACTACCTCGATCCGCTCTAAATGGATCTCCCGTACTAGCAGCATGAATTGGCTTTTATGACTCGCTCCTTTGGGAATCTGAAGGAAGAGTTTCCATCGATTAGTTTACTTAGTTGTAAGGCTTTCTCCAACTAGCCATTTATCTGAATGAAAGTCTTTCTTAGACTCCCTCATTCGCTTTTCTGGGTGTCGTTCCTCAGAATCCATGACCTGAACATCATACCAGGTCTCTTTCCTCTTACCTTTATCTAAAACCCTAGTACCAGGTTGGCGTTTTCTGTCCCTCTTCAGTATTCTTCTCCATGTTTTGGTTCTCTTCGTACACGTAACAGAGGCTTGTGGTTTAGTTCGGGCAGAACGCAGGCCTAACATCTCTTTTGTCAAACTATCCCCTTTAGCCCGTTGGAAAGCTAGTCTTCAAAAAAGAATTCACTCTTGCCGGGCTAACAAAGGGACATTGCTCTAATATGTCTTTCCACCCCCTAACCTCTCCCTATCGGGAAAGCCTCTTTCCTCGGGTGAAGCTGTTCTTGCTTTGAGCACTTATTCCTTTTGTTCCCAGCTAACTCTGAGAGTGGTCACGAGCTTATTGGAAGAAGAGCTTTTTCAAGCATTCCCAGAGGCTCAAACAAAGAATAGTAAGAACGCTCACCCCTCTCTATATTATCTAAAGGGGGCGCAGCCGATTTGAATATATTGAAAGCGAAACTAACCTTTCTTTCCCTAGCTATCCGAGTCTGTCAATGTCAATCACGTAATAGAATGAATTCGTTCCACTGCACTGTTCTAATTACCAGGAAAGGGGAAAAGGCTTGCTTTATTGACAGCAGGGGACCGACAAGCTTCTGCACCAAGGGGCGTAACGGCTCGACTGAAAGGAAGTAGCAGTTTGATTTTGACTTCACTGGAAATGAAACTAAGAGATAGACCTTCGCGAAGGTATAGAGTAGGCCCGGGTCTCGCTTTCCTTTTCCTGCTTTAGAAAGGCTTTCAAATTCAAACTCACTAAGAGTAAAAGTAGGGAAAAACGAACTAGCTTCTTTCAATACTCCTCAAAGGGGAATACGGAGACTCAAACCCCAAGGAAAGACATTTAGTTAGCCCTTTCCCCGGTTTCAGAGCTAAGTATCTCCTGACTCCTTTGTAGCCAAGTATCTAATGCTGTCTTTGCCGATTCTTCTATTCTATAAGTAGTGCGCTATGATATAATACCTGAGTAGCCTTTGGTCTTGTCTGAGGCAAACCAATCTGTTCCGTCTATCTGATCGGTCAAGCCGACTAGCTATGCTTTGTTTTCTTCCTTGCTTACCGGGAATTGCTAGATGTTTGCGCCGCCTTACTTCCGGATCATAGCATTTGGTTTGATCAAAGGTTTTTCTCTCATAAAGAGCCTCTTGCTACCATAGCTAATATCCCCTTCTTATTAGACGTTCTTCCCTGCCAACAAAGCGTAGAAGTGAAGTGGTTGTATGCGCCATCCCTGTACAGAAATATCAATTATCAACCTGTCCTCCATACTTGACTTGAACTCCACTCTAGCAAGCAAAGGCGGAAGGAAGCGTAGCAGGCACGTATCTGGGCCGGGAACGAATCGTATCTTTAAATCGTCTGTTATAGCTGCACAGTTAATCCAAGTATAAGCTATTACTCTTAGCGGTCTGTATATAAAAATATAACTTTCCTGGATGTCTGTCTTGGCTTTCTTTCTCGACTGTATGCCTTACCTCTAGGCCTTGGTGACTGTAAGCCAGAGTGATGTTTTGTTGGTTTAATAACTGCCTTCCGGTTCGACTCGACTATTACTGCTTTCATGACTGTCTTGGTCTCGATACCTTGACCGTCGACAAAATATACATACAAATCTAACAGCTCTAATTCTAATAGAATGAGGGGCTCCCTTAATAGATTAAAAAAGACTCCTTTCAAAGGCTTTATCTCTCACTCACTAGAGACTTAAAATAAAAAAAAAGGTATTTCACTTCTTTAAAAGGAACTTGCTTTTGCTCGAGAACCCTCTATACCTGATGTTTACGCATCAGTAACTAAAGTACCAGGGAGGACTGCTATGCTAGTCTTTATCCTATTCAGAAAACCAAAAGTGCTTATCTGAGGAAAGGAATGCATATAAATGCAGCTGCTCTCGCACTTGCTCTTGCTGCAAGGAGAGAACTGACCTATAAAGTCTTCCCCTATATTAGATGGATGTACCCTATTTTTTTTTACTATTACTAGGGAAGGCCATCGAAGCACTTAGGACTGAAACTGCAATTTACACTGCTGGATGGAACTCACTTTTTTTGTAAAAGCTTAAAAAAGAACTTGCTTTTGGAGGTTACTATAACTTGATTTGATCACTGCGACCTCCCACTCAAAGAAGCTGGTAAGGATAAAGAATATACCATACTTCCTGACTTCCCAAGGTATTCTTTGTCTGGTTCGATAGGACCAAGGGAGGTTTTGACGAAGAAGCTTTTCTTCCATTCCTCAGCTCAGTTGCTTTTGACTGAGAAAAGAGGTAGTCCAAATACGGGGATCGATCTCTCTTTCACTCCTGACCAAGGTGCATAAGCCTGCTCCTCGAGCCGGTAACCCTTTGCCCAAGGTCCTTCTCTTATTCTTTGAGTTTGAGTAAAGGCAGGTGTTTATTGCTGATTTTATAAAGTACGGGATTTGCTTCGATAAGCAACCGACCATAGTGCCTAGCTCTCGAGTCAATGAAGAACTGTAACTTTCAATGCTGCATATCTATCGCAAAATCTGTGCCGGAGATCGGAGCGCTACACTTCACTTATATGGGTCCAGAGAGAAGATCAAGGCCATGTCACAACTGAAATACCAGAGGCACTTCCTCTTAGCCATTCACTAGAGTTCTTTCTTTTTAAAGAAAGGGGTGGGGAAGAGCGAACTTGAAATCCATACATAGGAGTGCGTGAGAGCCTCCGCTAAGGAAAAGGATTGAATGCGCGTACCTCTGCGAGTGGCATCTCCTAGGCCTATGCTACGATCCGGGGATTTAAGCAAGGTGACCTGATATGTACGTCCTTTTTGCCGGTTCATCAAACCGCACTCGCCCCCTTATTTGAGTTAGGGGCTTAATAGGCCGAGTAAGGCCCCATTCTGCCCTTTAGAGATAGGGGCGAGCCAGCTAGTGCCATTTTTCTTTAAGGCGGAAAGTCCTACATATACCGACGGCTCCTTCTTAATGCCAAAAGCGGAGCGGAAGGAGAACCGACTTTCTTCTTTTTCGCACTTGGTTAAAAAATTGTTTCAAGGGTGTGATGACTCACTCCGAGCCCCCGAAAGGCAACCGAGACAAAACTTTCTCTCTGACTCCCTACCCCATGCTCGGAAATTAGAAGGTATATGGGGGGCTATTCATTCCTCTTCTCGGAACTGAACTACTTTTTCTGACTGAAGCACTTAGGGTGGGCCATGAGACCAGAAAGGACGACCTCTATCAATGTCAGCCAGGCCGTTCTCTCCATCCAGGTCGAGCAACTTCTAGTCTTGAATATCTTTAAACATTATCGCTGCTTTACATTACATAAAAAACCCTAAAATTGGATGAAATACGAGACGAACGCGAGTTACGCCTCTTCCTGGGTCAAAGTTCATAGGATCCGCCTACTGGTGGAATTCAAAAGAGAGCTTGTTCCCGCCAACCCACGAAAATGGATAATTGGTCAAGAAAGCTCGAATGAGGAACGTGAAAAATTTCTCAGGTGTTGAGCCTTGACGTCTTCGCTTGGCCTTACGAGGGCAGGGAAACTTTAGAGGAAAATTGTAACACACTCTCCCACTCAAAGAAGGGTCCAAGCCATATCAACGAAAACAAAGGCATCTTCATCCGGATATCCAGGAGGCAGTCTATGCAGAGGTTCCTCCATACCTACTTTCCATACATCCAACGGTAGAGGCGGAAGGAAAGGGAAGGCTCGGTAATCCCCCTAAAGAAAAAAAAGAAGAAAAATATGGAGTATACCAACCTTCCTTTAAAACTGGATTAGATAGGCTTAGATAAGGGTTTGGAGAAAAGAAAAAAATTTCCATTCTTTATGGACTACTGAGCCCATATCCCCTCCAACCATCAGAATACGGAGGGAGATGGAAAAAGGGATAAGGGGTTTTGCGTTTGCATATAGCTAATAAAGTTATATTTTAGAATCTCACTAATAAACTACCCTCTTCTCTTTTTTTTTTACGCTTGTATAGAGCATTTTTGCATTTTTTGTCCTCCGATCATTGTCACTTCATGATCTTTTTTTCCAGGGATGTCTTCTTTAGTAGAGAGAGGTGCATCTTGATGTATTATGACACTATACCGCCCTATACCATATAATGCCGAGCGAGTATAATGAATTAGATTCATTCGAGGTTTTTTGGGGTGGCCTTGGTTGACCGTGGAGGAATCGAACTTCCCATTCCGCCGTTTCTCACCTTGTTCTTACCCATCTAGATGTTCCAGATGAAGAGCCAGATGGAAACGTTGAAGTAGCACAAGCAGTTCCATATCTTCAGGCAGCAGTTGATTGAGCAGGTTATTCTGTTGTTTTATATCGAGATCCTATCCCATAGCTAGCTAGCAGCACCTTTGACTAACAATACCTAAAGCAGAAGCAGCTATGAAAGAGGTTGGTCGAGTAAAAGCACGAGTTCCGGTAGACCCCTACTAGTAAAGGGCAAGCCAGCATCTTGACCGGATTGGGAAGCAGAGGGAGGGGATAAGGGGGGGTTGTCAAGTTTGTTTTGGTTTGAAGTAGGGGAACTTTGCAGAACCTTTGCTTGCGCCCTATTTGAGACTAAGGCAGGCTTTCGATTGCTAATACGAGGAGCAGGAAGCTTTGCAAGACCTACTATTACGATTGATTGCTTTCCTGCCTGCTTGACTATTGCTTGTGTGCCTGTTCAATACCATAATAAAAACTAGTAGAGCGAGGAGAAGAGGAGATTGCTAACCAGAGGTTTGGAACCCCTACCCCTATTAGATTAGTTTAGTCATAAAGGAACTAAAGGAAAGCCTTTTGACAACCTTATTAATAGAAAGGGGATGCGCTCAAGCATGCGAAGAAAGCTCTTCGAGCTTCCCTTATCTTCGAGAAAGGTTTGTAGAAAGGGGCTTCTTCAAATATCCCATAAATGAAGTAGGGGCTTCAAACAAAGCTTGTAGTTTAGGGGTGCGCAGGTTTGGAACCCTATACAAGGGGCTGCTTGCTGCTCGCCCCTATCTCTAAAGGCCGATCTGCGCCTTGATCTCCGGCCATGAATCAAAGATTCCTCCTGGGGAGCAGAGCCGAGCCGTGAAGGAAAGGGCAAAACGAGGGTTCCAAACCTTTATTGAAGGGAAGGAGCTCTTGCCTTCAACTCAGAGCAGAACGTTCCTTCCGCAACGAAAGGCCGATTTCTTTCGTAGCAGCCAAGGATGAGTTCGATCCATTAGGTTCTTCGATTTGTTCAGAAAAGAAACGAGAGACAAGAAAACATCTTTGATTACGATTAAAAGGAACAATCTCAAATAGACCAAGATCCAATTTCGGGTCATTTCTTGGTGAACATGATCTGCCATAATCTCTTCGACCCCTTCATTTATGTGCCAGAATACAGAGAGATTTGGTAGGAAAGTGGAAGATACTTTTTTGTATATGATAATCAAAGGGAGTGGGAAAGCTGCAGTAATTCTTTGGAAAAGCCCGGTTCTCTTTGTCTTCGAGCTTTCATTCCTCAATCCACTGATTCGTTCCTTCATATACCTCCCCACCAATAGATAGATACAAATGGGAATAACCGAACCACGTCTACAAAATGCCAGTACCATGCTGCTGCTTCAAAGCCAACGTGATGCTCCTTGGTCAGATGACCAAGATATTGGCGAATACCACATATGATCGAGAAAAGAGTACCTATAATCACATGAAACCCATGAAAGCCTGTTGCTAAGAAAAAGGTAGAACCATAAATACTATCCGAAATAGTGGAGGGTGCTTGATAATATTCCATTCCTTGAAAGCCCGTGAATACTAGAGCCAGTGAAACGGTAGCTACTAAAGCGTAAACTGCTCGTTTTTCCTTCCCCGCGAGTATAGCATGATGAGCCCAAGTTACGGCAGCTCCGGATGAAGGGGGAATAAGGGTATTAAGAAAAGGGATTTCCCGAGGATCTAAAACCCCAATCCCTTTTGGGGGCCAAATGCCTCCGATCTCTACCGTAGGTGCCAAAGAGGAATGAGAAGAAGCCCGAAAAAGAGCAAAAAGGAACATAACCTCCGATACGATAAACAGAATAAAACCATATCGAGGTCCTAATTGTACGACTTTGGTATGATGTCCTTCCAACGTGGATTCACGTAGAACATCGCGCCACCATACGAACATAGTATATAGGAGAAATATGAGGCCCAAACTGAGAAGTGTTGCACCCCCTTGAAATGGGTGCATGTACATCACACCTCCTACGGTGGTTGCCAAAGCTCCGAGTGAACCCGAAATAGGCCATGGACTTGGATCTACCAAATGATAAGAATGCCTCTGAGATTCAATCATAAACTACTTTGCCTCGGTTGTATGTAAACCCCCCCTTCACCCCCACCCCCTAAAGTGGTAAAGAAGGGCTCTTTGGGGTATAATTTGCTTTCTATCTGACAGGACAAACAAATAGGAAGGGATGGTTCTTTCATTGCATTGATAGAAGTCTAACTAGAAAAAGAGCTCTCTATTACTTTGAGAAGAGAATCGTTGGTTTGACCGACGAACTACGTGGGAAAATGAACCTTCTTTCTTTCCCTACTGAAAAAAAGAAGTTTCTCGCCCATGACTCCCCAGAATGAAAGGAAAGAGAGGTGTAGTTGGCGCGTATATAGATGTATGGCTGGACCTGGCTGCCCCAAGCTGCCTACGTACCCCTTTTCGGGGATCAAGCCCAAACGTAGTTCTCCCCCCCCAAACGTAGTTCTCCCCTGCCTTGATACGACTTCTCATCCTCAACTAAAGAAAAAGCACCTAAAATTTCTTATTTGAGGACGTTATGGCAAAAGACGATGACTCTTGGAAGGGAAAGAGAAGGCCGTTGACTACCTCAGACCTTGCTCGCAAAGACTATCCACCTTCAGTATTTGGTACTTACTTTCCTCCTCCTAACAAAATGAACTAGAAGTAGGACCAAACTGAGAGTTAGCAGCATAAACAAAGATGGATTTGTGAATGAGTAAGGAAGAAGTGAAGAAAGTAGTTCGAATCGCTCATGGGGGCTTTCGGGCGTTACAATGAACTGCTTCCCAAGTGCTTCCAGAGCGTCCTTAAAAGACTCACCTTTCTCTCCGTTCTCGAGGAGATCCACATGGATAGTATGCAGAGTCTCCACATCCGTCGTCTCCGAATGGACCCACTGCCCCAACATATGGGGATCATCCTCCATCAACCGACCATATCCCCTCGAAGAGGCAATCTCCTGCGCCTTTTGTCCAATGAGCGTTTGGAGTTGATCCACCCTTGAGGCGATTTCCTCTGAAAGGGGTGCAGAAAGATCGGACATCGTTGATGAATCGTCCGAGTCATAAGACGAGGAGGGAGAGTCGGGTCCTTGATTAGGAGCGCGAACTATACCCGGCTCCCGAGGAGGCGACAGGGTGGGACATTTCTCCACAAAAAGATTCTCAAAAGCACCCCCCTCTGACTCCGCTGCCTGCGGGAGAACAGGGGAAGGAGAACGAGGGACAACATGATCATCGATCAGCCGTGCGGAAGAAGTACTATCATAAAGGTCCTTTATGGATCTGAACCTTTGTCGAGATTCTGCCTTACGTTTCATTTTGGGTAATTCTTTGACTCATTCGCTCTGCTCGCGGAGCGGTATACCGAAAAAAAAGCCCTTATTCTTGCAAGAGGTCTCCTCGTGCCCACAATTTCTCGCAATAGTGGCGAAGAAATGTTGATTTAGCCCGTTGTTACCCGCAAAAAGAATGAAGAAATTTGCTGATCAGGATAGAAGGTCACGTGAATTCCAACTCAATCTTTTACACCGATGTATCGTACTCTCTCGACCAGGTCATCATAAGAAAATACTGCTAAATCTTTCCGAAGTGAGAGAAGGAGGGAAGGCGCGCTACAACTAACATAACAGCCAGCTGAAAAACGTTAGCTAGCTAGGCTAGCGCGCAATGGCATTCTCTGATAGGGGCTCGCTTCTTCAAGCTCCGCCCAACCTATACAAGGTGCTGCTCGCTTTCTCTCAGCCACTAGTGGCTTATGTAGTGGTCGGCATTCCTACGTGCTCCTCCTTGCCCCCCCACTTAAGAATCCAAAGGTTACCTTTGGATGTTGTCGTGACGCTTTGGTTACGAAGGTTACCGGGGTCGGATGGATTCAGTCAGCGAAAGTCCCTCCAACTCAATCAATATCAACAACATGTCGTGACCGGTTAGGCTTGGTTTATTTTGTCAGAAAAGAAAGTAGGTTTCGGGGGTTCATTGATTAGTACACCTCAGGTGCTGGTAAGGTCGGGACCGTGGTCGTCCGTCTCCGGTTTGCCGGCCGATAAGATTTCTGAGATTGACCAGCCAGCTGGGTTGGTTTGGCTATTCTTTTCTATTGAAAAGGAGTCAGCTGTCTGCGCGAGTCACCTTCTTCTAGGCTCCGCTGGACGACACGGCATTCTCGTTCAAATATAGGCCGGTCGTACTTGTGATGGTTCCCAAGGATCCAATATGACCACTTAGGTCTACGTTGCCACGATATTGTTCTATGGAAGCGGGCGGAAGTTCGGCCCGGTTTTTGGTGTCGTAGGGGAGGGATTGACCTTTCTAACGCATATTCAGTCGTACCGGCATGGCCCCACTTATTTGTTTTCGATCGGAGCATCAAGCAGCGCAACCCGGTTCTACTTGACTAAGCCCGTGCTCGTCCAAGGAGGGAGTTTGCTTTACCCAACCCCCTTTTTGATAACAAGGCAGAAACCCCCGACCCGATATTCATTAGTTTCGAATGAAGAGTGCTCCGCCCTAGCAAGCACCTACTCCTATCAAAAAGCGAGACTTTACTAAACAAGCAAGAAAAGCCCTTTGCTTTATATTAGTAAAGCGCTAACGAGCAAGAAAACGGATGCGCTAACGAGCGAGTGAAGTATACGTAACGAGGCATTAGAGCAACGGCTTTCGCGCAGCTCAATCCGTTGCTTGTTGCCCCTTATTGAAAACTAAAGTCTCGCCTTGATCGATACCTTTTGACAACCTTAAAAATAGAAGGGGGGATAATGCGCTCAAGCAACCTATCTTACTAATAATAATGAAGGGCCCTTATCTAAGCCCTATCGTTGTAAAGCTACAGCTCGAAAGCCGGCCTTACCTTCTATTATATTAGTAAAGGGCCTTTTCAATAAGGCTCGCGCTAGGCGCTCACGTTTTTTGGCTTCCCTAAAATCTTCGATTTTGAAGTTGGTAAAGACCCGCCCCTTGTTTCAGTCAGAATGAGTCCCCGGGACCCCGGGACATTGGCTTCCGCCAACAGTGAACTATTAAGGATCGCATCCCGCGCATATTCTACATTATAGCCTGCAACTGATTCAGCTTCCGCTTCTGGGAGATCAAACGGAG
>OX381723.1:560000-565000 GCA_947179155.2 Hedera helix
TCCATTCAGGTCCTTAGTTCCAGTCGAATCGCGAGCAAAGCTCGACACTGCTAGCGAAGCTCTACGACAGAGCATTTCAATTATTTGAATTATAGAGCCAATCACACTGCTCTCTCTCTTTCCAGCCGGTATGTAGAATCGTCGGAGCGAGCAGAGCAGCGGAGCGAAGTGGGCTGTGTAATCATTGGAATTTTTACTCTTTTTCTTTAATTCATATTAATATATAAGGGTAGGTCAGTAAGGAGCTGAAAACAAGTCCTTCGGAGCTCAATGCAAGCTAGCTCTTACTTGTGTTTAGTGAGGAGGCTACCTAACATAGAGGTGAATATAGCCCTGGTTGTTATTTTTTCCTTGGGCAGGCCTGCCTTTAAGTGATAGGGGGGAGTGATAGAACACAGGGAAAGTAGTATAAGGACGAGGCGCTTACTCTGCCATCTCTTTCTGTCTGCTTCCAGAGGTGCTTAAATGGTCATTATCCGGGTGAAGGGATGGACTGGGGTAGGTAGGGATTGTTGTTGCTTTCGTAGCGCTTGCTTCTATCTATGTATAGTGCTCCCCATATCTGAAATCCATAACGTCGACGTGGATTCATGTCACTCTCTCTGGTGGGGTCCTACCAAAATCCCGCTATAGGATAAAGAGAGAGAATCTATTCTCTTTTCTATAGAGAATAGCGGCGGAGCGCCGTGATAGATAGGGGCATGACTTGCTTGCTTGGCTCTTTTTTGTTCCTAACCGCTTGCTTTATTTGAACGGGAAAGAGCTTTGCTTGCTCCGTGTTTTTGGTTCTCCGGAGCAGGGCTCTTCTGCTGTTTTTGACTTTTGTTTTGGGGATAGTACCTAACTCACAGGCTCTGGGTTCCTTGCGGCGCTGCCTCATGCTTGCGCTTGCTTGAATGCCAGTACGTTAGGTTACTAGAATAGGCGGTTGGCTGCTGCGCTACAGATTTCACCGGAAGGTTCTTTTCCTTTGCTTGCAGAAGTGACCCTGCTTGCTATTCTATCACTCCTCGCTCGGCCTTTACTTGATAGGGCTCCTTCACCAGGATCAATAGCCCAGCTACACTACCACTACCCGTGAGATAGAAGTAGGGCACTTCACTCACCTTAGAGTGAGTGAGGTGATTACAGAAAAGTAGTGTAGTCCGCACTTGAGAATTCTTTAAAGAATTTGCTGCTATTTCGGTGGTTGAAGTGCCGGTCGGCATTGCCTAAGTAACGTCCGGCTCTGTTTGCGCGCTTCTCTCCATCCGTTGAGTCGGTGGAAGGCTACTTGACCTAGCCTTCAGAGAAGAATCAAGTCAGAGAAGCCGGTGCAGCAAGCCGATCCGACATACGTTCAAACGCATGCACCTTTCGACTACTTCTCTCTCGGGGCGCGCCATCCAAACTCGCTGTGATGGATGAACGCGGATAGAACAAATCTATCTCGGCGTAGTGAGTAATAAAAATTCCTGACGTATTTCTTTCTTGATTTCTTTTTTCTTTCTTTATGGAAAATATCAAACCCATTTCTGAGACCCATAATATGAATTTATGAAAGATAGATAGAAAGAAAAAAAGCTGCCTTGCGGGAGAGAGAGACCTGACGCATAGCCGGCGCACAAGATCCAATCTTTTTTGCAGTTCTTAGAGAAGTGAATTCCAAAACACCACAATTAAGCAAGCTAAAATAGCTTGCCTCACTTCCATGCATGCGATAGCTTGTCCCAACCAAAACTTGCCGCTTCTATCAATCAATGCACACAAATATGCTTGCTTGGACAGACACAAACATATGCTTGCCCCTACGTAACTAGAGCCCTGTAGGTCCAACACTCCTATATAGGGCTAGGTTTCAACACCATTCACTGGTAAGGCCCCACATGTAGCATTCCCGACGGCGGCTATCCCGAGCTAGCCATCCATAGTTGTCAGCCTCCCTTACCCCACAACCCTCACTGAAATTCAATTCAATGAAAGGCAGACCCCATAGAAGTAAGCCTGAGCCAGCTCAATGAAGACTTCTCAAATACCCTCTAGCCAGACCACATAAAGATACAGAACAAAAAATGCGTGCTCAACCAACCCGTCTCAATCCATGTCAATCATCAACCAAGGCCCGCACCAGCTCTCATTACCATCCCTCTTCAACCTACCCCAACACCTATTCCCATTACCACGCCTCCACAGAACCCTCAGAACCACGCACCAGCCACCATCACTATCCCTAAACCTTCACCTATCGTTATCTCAACCCCACCCTTTTCTATAAGTAAGGGAAGGTAAGGCTTTCAAAGGTGTCTTGGACATATGAAACCAGGACGATAGCATTGAAAGTGGAGAAGAAAGAGGGTGAAGAATGTGCTGAGATAGGAAATATGACTAGGTCGGGACGATGCTTCAAACCTGACCATTTGAGAACCACGGAAGGACCAAGGAAAGGAGAAAGCAGTAGAGAAAGACCCAGCAACAGAGGCCTTTCACAAGGCTCTCAAGAAGCCAGAGTAGAATGTGGCGGAACAACTGAAAAAGATCCCCACGCAGATCTCAATTGTTGATCTATTGATAACCTCGGAACATCACCGAGAGCAAATGATTGAGGTTCTGCAAAAGGCCCATGTAAAAGACTATATCACTCCCGAAAGGCTGGCCGACTTGGTCGGACAAATCAGGGCGCCTAGGGTGATTACCTTCTCCGATGATGAGATCCCCGCCGATAGGACAACCCACACGCACCCGCTTTCTATTTTTTTTGGTGTCTTGTCGGGCCCAGATAGTACCTGCAGTGGTGATTGATAATGGGAGTGGTTTGAATGTTTGCACGTTGAGCAGTGTAAAGGCCCTGGGGCTGGGGCATTGGGATATGAAGAGAAAGACGATGACGGTCCGAGCATTCGAAAATTCCGTCCGCCAGACTGTTGGAGTAATTGAACTTGACGTTGTGATCGGGCCGTACCAGTTCAAGATCAGTTTGAATGTGGTAGATATCGAGGCATCGTTCACTTTCCTATTGGGAAGACTTTGGCTCCATTCAGCAGGGCCCTTCCCCATAAGGCCCATCTACGCTGCACCAAAGGGTAAAGTTCGTTATCGACGACCAGCTAGTCACTATCTTGGCTGATGACGAAGAAGTGGGCTCAAGAAAGGTAGAAGTTGTGCAGCATGTAGAGTCGGGACTTCAATTCCTATCGTATCAGTTCCAGACAGTCAATTGTATCCCCCTCGACGCGAGGCCATCCAAAAGAATGAAGACCGGGTGGAAAATGCTAGCGAAGATTCAATTTCACCCCCTATTTGAGTAAGGCTGGGGCTGGGGATTAGCTTACAAGGAAGGCTTGCGCCGGTAACTCTGCCAAGGCATGATCCCACTTTACTTAGTAGGGCTTGAAAGGCTGGACTATAAGCCCACTCCCCAGGATTACGTTAAGATAGCAGAGCAGAGAAGGAAGATTATAAAAGCAAGAAGAAATGGGGAGCCCGACCCGTGCGATCTTATGCCGCCCCCACCACCTCTCTACACCAGCTTCCCGATCAAAGGAGAAAGCCTATCTTACCCGCCTGAGTTTGAAAACCTCGTGTCAACCCCAACCTCTTCCCCAGCAAGATAGGGCAATTCATCCCCCCATTCCACTAGTTCTGATGCGTACTGCGCAAAAAGACTCCTCTGGTCACCTTCTTATGGCCTGCGCTCCAGTTCACCTGTCTCAAGAAGTATCGAGTCGAGGATTGGAACGGGTTACGCGGCTGCTCATCAATGTCTCTATTCGCCTCCTCCATCCGCCTCGAGCACTGAGACCCCGTTGGATACGAGTGAAATGCTCGAGCCGGGGGATATTCAATACGTTCTTCGCCCCCAACTAAAAATCCGATACCCCCAGCTCCGGACGTGCACCCTTCATCAAAACCCCCATCACCAGAAATCATTAAATACAGACGTGCGTAGTGGCCCGATTCTAGAGAATCATAACTCCTTCCTTCGAATCCAGCCTGCCATCAATCCTAATCTAATAGTCGGAACTCCCCCTCATCTATAAAGGAGAACCTCCTTTAAATAAAGCCTTCTTATGCTCGCCTATTATTCTTGGGTCACTTCTGGCTCCTCCGCTTGACTAATATAATAGAAAGTCAAGGGCTTGCCTACCTCTCATTCGTCATCCATCCCTGACTTATATTCCTCTATGTCTTGAGGGGACTAGTGTCCCTCCTCGGGGTCATCCCTCTACTAAAAAGCCGTAGGAAGAGAGGTGGGTAATACATTATCTTACGCGGGGGTCGAGCCACTCTCCTTAAAGCATTAAACTCCTTCCTTGTTTGTGGTGCCCCCTCTATCCGAGTGGGAATGACTGGTGGATTAAAGCATTGAAAGAGGTGGAGCAGGGGATTGAAAGTCACTACCAGGTTCATAAGACGCAGTGAAATCTGGTGCTGATGCTGATCCGGCATATTCATTCTTATCTGGAAAAATTTTGTTGGCTTGCGTCTGATTAGCTAGTTGGTGAGGATGGCTCGTTTTCTCCACTCGCAGCTCGCAGGGCTCGCATTCGCTGATGGGCGGGGAGCAGCTGATAATCAAACCGATTGCCTGCCCAGCTCTATAAGGTATTCAAAGGGGGGTTTTCCAGGTCAAGAGTGTCATGAGTGGGATAAGGAGTTGATAGAGCTTTCCCTCTAGTTGACAATACTTCTTATCCACAAACTGTTCCTAGTGTGGCATGCCTTCCTCGAATATGAATAAGTACTCGTGTAACGGCAGATAAAGCCGCGAAGGCGTGCCCTTGTTCTTTGGTTGGATTGTCTTTGGTGTACCCTCTCCTGGGGTTAGTGGGCTGGCACAAACACTGGATAGAAATCGCGCCAGTATGTATTCTTGTCATCAGCCACTTGCTCGACCATTCATTTACTGAGCTATTTTTAGAAATGGGAATAGTTTCTCGCTATATGAGCGTGAAAGTTCAACGATCCAAAGATGCCTTCTCGAGCTAAAAGCTCGTTTATTCTATTAATTTTGCCACTATATT
>OX381723.1:570000-580000 GCA_947179155.2 Hedera helix
TCCCCTGCTACATTACAATATCTCGCTCCTTATACAGGAGCCGCTCTGGCTGAATATTTTATTTACCGTGAACGACACACTTCAATCATTTATGATGATCCCTCCAAACAAGCACAAGCTTATCGACAAATGTCTCTTCTATTACGAAGACCGCCCGGAAAAAGGGGGATGTTTTTTATTTGCATTCACGCCTTTTGGAAAGAGCTGCTAAATGAAGTTCTCGTTTAGGTGAAGGAAGTATGACTGCTTTACCAATAGTTGAAACTCAATCGGGAGATGTTTCGGCTTCTATTCCTACTAATGTAATTTCGATTGCTGATGGACAAATATTCTTATCTGCCGATCTATTCAATTCTGGAATCAGACCTGCTATTAATGTGGGTATCTCCGTTTCCAGAGTGGGATCTGCAGCTCAAATGAAAGCTATGAAACAGGTCGCTGGCAAATTGAAATTGGAACTGGAAGAAAGCATTTTTTGAAAGCGGCATTCTCCCTGGAATCTAGAATCCAATCGTTGATCATGAAAAGAAAATTGTGCTCCTTAACCGAGATTTACTCGCGTACAAAGGAAATTGTTCCTTCTCCATCGCCCTCCTTTTCGCCTGTGTCTACGTCCGCCATTTCGCCTGCTCCTTCGCAGGAAGCCTACTCACCAGTGGATTATTCTATTGTTTTCCAAGATTCTTGTCCCACCCTCTCGCCAATAGTGAAAGTCCCGGAACCGGTAACACAGGGTGTCGAACTGTATGAGCAGGTCGTCCAACCACTACCGGAGCCTTTTAATGTAAGCATAAGCCATCCCATCTTAAATTCCATATTGGATCCCCTTTGGGATAGTATCTCCCAAAAACTTTTCCATATTCTCACGAATGGGGAATTGTGGATACCTCAGGGGACGGCGGCTCGTTTCTTGCTGGATTTGGGGAAAAAGTGGCAACTTGAAGAAGTGGTCGACATCCATGTTGCTAGTATGTTTGAAAAAACTCCCGTGAGTGTCCTTCAACATGTAGACTTATTATTGTCTGATTTTTCGGGCAATTTCTACTTTTTAGAATGAATTCTGGATTCTATTTTGTAGAGGAACTTCTTTTTTTATTTTCTATTCTCTGTCTCTGCAAGGCTCCTCGATATAGAGTAGAGCAAAGCAATCGATTTCAACAGGCTTTTCTGTAACGATCGAATAATGGAAGTTCACGGGGAAAGTCACTAGACCCGAAGCATTGGTTCAAATCCAATTCGTTACTCCTTAGAAGGAAGAAAGGGACTCAATAAAGGGTACTTACTACTAAGATTTCATATTCTATCTTATATATGGCATTTCTCTCTATACTCTAAACTGGAAGGGCCATACTATGAGACCCTAGTGGAGGAAGCAAAAGCTCACTCGACCAAGCCTAGTGGAGGAAACAAAGGAAGAGTCGACAAAGGCTAACTACATACTGATTGGCTAATTTCCCTCGGTGACGTAAGACTGAAGAAAAGATCACAATAAGGGACCTACTCTTGCCGAAAGATAGGAGAAGATCAAGACTTTTATTTAGACAAGGAAGATTCTGACAACTCACTAGATCGGGATACTAAGGTATAGAGTGGCATACTAGAATAGAAGAAGAGGTACACTAAAACTACCTTAGGACCTGTCTTGCTGTGGAAGCAGTGGCCGGAAGCTTCACTACATCAGCTGTAAAAAGCGGAATCTCGGCTGTTGCAAGATACGTCGTGCTGTTGAAAGAGCTGTCAAAGAAGGAGGAGTCTGTTGTTGGCGAAATCCGTACCGTTCGCTCGCTCTAGAGAACATCCTTCTATTCACTCCTATAACAAAGACCTATGCTTGCTTTAGCGGCTCGCAAATAGCTCACCTTCTTACGCATACATACTAACGCTTGCTTTAGCTAATGCAGCATGCAACTGTAAGATAGTCCCGATAGCTACCGTTCGCTGCTACCGACTCGCTACCACTTTAGCTACTAAAACTCGGAAATAAGAGCATTAGCTCGCTCAAACTCGAAACATCCTATACGTGAGCTCAACTCATAACTAGACTACTCCTATGATCATGATCATATGTTGCCTCACTAGTGCCTGCGGTATGAGGTAGGGATTCCGGAGATATCTATATTAAGTAATACCGTACCCCAGCAGATAGAAGTCGGACTAAAACCCCGGAATTTAGGTATTTTAGATCTCCGAAGTTCCCATCTGTCCTGTCCTTATAGTAGAACTCAGATTAGAGCTTGGATTCATACTTCTTAACTACAGAACTACAGGTCCCATCTTATAGACTGGAACTCACAACTAGAACTCAAAGGCGAACTCCTGGCTTGGCTCACTTACTTACACTCAGAAGCCTTGCTTCCCGATCCTTACTCAGTCCAAGAAGGGGATATGAGATTACTTCTTTAGCTGCTGATCCGTTCCCCGCCTTAGTTAGTCCAAGAATGGCAGTTCCCCTCCTGCCTGCCTAAATAGTAGAACTAGAAGTAGAAGTCAGAGCTCGGGATCCCCAAAAGGACCTATTATTCTGATTCTAAAGTATGACTTCTTTTACTGATATCGGTAGTTATAGTGAAGTCCTAACCAGACAACAGATCAGAGATCAGGTCTTTTTTTTCAATTCATACGGCTTTTGCCCTGTCAACAGTGTTCCGCTCTACTTGCTACTTACTACTGACTAGCGCCCTTAACTTCTCTAACTTAACTTCCAGCTTATTCCGAAATCAAAGCTACTTGCAACTAAGAGCAAGGTGCGTAGCTGGCTTGTTAGGGGAAGAGGTTAGTTTACTTGCTTGTTAGAGAGTGGAAAAGCCGATGATGATTCTTGAGAGGAGGACTTCCTTGAAGAGCCTGTTTAGCCCCTATTTCTGGAAGTAGGGATGCCCCTCTTCTGATTCTGGTTATGCCTTGGGATTGGGACTTTCTTTCAGGGAAATGGCATGACATGATGAGTGTTTTGAAGCTATTTCATCTGGCTTTCTAACAGCCAATTCCACTAATAAACAGGAAGGGGATTAGATTGTTCTAACCGCCTGTGTTACGCGAATATCTTATCTTTTTTTTTCTTTAAGTTAAGGGTACCCGAAAAGTGGCATCTGACTGAGGACGAGTTTCTGGAATAAAGAAAGAAAGCGATAGCCGAGAGAGTCGATGTATCTTCCCTCGTTGTAAGATTACTGAAGGAACGGCTTCCTTCAATCCATTCGATAGCCTCTCGTCTTCTTCTTTCGAGGAGGAGTTACCATTTCCGGAATAGATAGAGGGAAGACTTCTTCGGGAGGTGCCTCCTCTTCCTCTTCCAGGGGCTGATGGTAGGGGGCTTCCGGGCGGATGGATCGGGTAAAGAAGGAACGAAAGAGCTAAAAGCAAAAAACCTAAGAGTTGGTTTTTGAGGAGTGGCTCCTTCCTTCCCTTAATGTCCTTTAGCCCTTGGTTGGCTCTTCTAGCACCTGAGTCAGGAGAACGACCTCTTCGAGTTCTCTTTCAAAGAGATCATTTTTTATTCCAGCCGAGAAGAAGGAAAAACAACAAGACAAAAAGGATAAAACTTTCTATTTGATATAGACAGATCGGCCTTCAAGCGATGAAAACTACCCGCTCGATCGCTCCTCTTTTTCCCTTTCTTCGGGGACGGCGACGTCAATAGCTCATAAAATGGGAGGAATTCTTCACGGTAGTTAGAATGTCAGGTGTTCTCTCGGCCTAGAGAGACCTGAAGAAGGGTTGAGTTGCTGAATCAAGAGGACATCCGCGCTGTCTTTAGTTAGCCAGCAGGACTACCTTTTCTAGTTGATCTAGTGGGAAATTCATTCTACTATAACCAAGTGGGTCTAACGAAAATGGCTTTTTCAACCTCCTGTAAGGAAGCTCTCTTCAAATGGTGTAGAAATTGCGATTGAAGCGTCAGAAATAGCCAATGCGCCCATAACCCCTAATTCCACTCCTAAAAAGTAAAGGAAATTGGCTTCTGGCTTTGATGACAAGATGCTTCTGAATAGTCCTACAAGGGGAGCTCTGATAAACAGCAAGACTAGAGACAAGAGGGGATATGTAAGAACCTAATAATATGGATCCTAGGGAATCACGAACCAAGGGAGGAATCTCACAAGCCAATTGTCTTGAACATTGTCTTTGCGGAAACTATCGCCCTAACTAGAGGGCTAGAGGGGGAATATTGAACACAAACATCTCGCCGGTCGGAGGGGACATCCTATATTATACAAGAAGGTGAAGAAAGAATCAATTCCCACGGAAAGGCTAGTTGCAAAGCTCAAAGCGCTTGATCCTTCGCCCCTTGGCGGGTGTATACCCAACACACCCTAAGGAACAGCCCCCCTTTGTCTATGGGACTCTTTGGTTGAGGGTGGAGCCTCTTGCGTAAACTCTGATACCGACACCGACTCAACTGGATTCCATCTTTCTCGCTATGATCCGACTGTCTAACATTCTTGTATCTAAATATAGAAAGAAATTGAATTGATGCTTGCTGGCTAGCGCGCTACTTCTTTATTTAAGTGTGAACTTGACTCTGCCCCGCTTGCAGCTTGCGGACCGTTAAATAGCGCCGTTTAGTGGCCTTAGTCGGGAAAGTGCTCCTTCCTCGAAAGAAGAGTCAGGGACGAGCCCTTTTGGTATGTAGTTTTCGCTGTCACTTAGTTTTCGGGATTGGATAAATGATTGTGGTCTCATAGATCTTTGGTGCACTGGTTCTCAGTTTACATGGTGGAATTGTCGGCATGGACTGGGGGCTAAGCGAGTTAGCTTGAACTTCCTCTTCCGGTTATAAGAGGACTGTCTCCTTCCTTTTTTTTGGAGTGGGAAATCGATGAAATGACCAAGTTGCGAGATCGAGAACTACTTTAAAGGAATTAATGGAGGGGTCACCAGAAGTTCATCTTCGACGTCCTAATCCTAAATTATGGTAAAAGGAATCGCTAGAAAACAAGTAGAGTCAAGGTCGCTTCCTCTCGCTTCGGAAAGCAAGCAGAGCAGTAGTGGGGTCAAGGGCGATCCCTTCCGCCTTTGAGCCTCTTCCTTCGAGGAGGAGATGGAATGGAGATCCCAGCCTGATAGACATGCCTAAAATTAACCGATCCAGCCTGTCTATCAGGCTGTTCGAAGGAAGGAGAAGCCTATTCGTATTCATTTACGGTTCCCGTTTCATGATTAGATAATGGTCATTCTACCGAGCAAATAGCAGTTGAAAAGGCTGTAGCTGCATCATTCGCGAAAAGAAATAATAAAGAATAGGTGGTCAATCCGATGATTCGCCCCTAGAGAAAGGGTGTGAACGAGAGGAAATTCTTTATCTTTTTCTCGGGGAAGGTCCCAAGGGTAAGTCGGCATTTGCTTAAGATAGGGGTGTCCGCGGGTGGATCAGAATGAGTCCTGCGGTGCACCTTAAATATTGGTCAGTGGGACTCATTAGAGCGTATTGGTCTTTCAAGCTAAAGCTTCCCTTCTTTGCCAATTCCAGTTCCGAGTCAGGTTGCACCAAGGCTTGTTGTTTTCCTAAATGCCTAAGGTTTGGAATTCCGTATTCCTATGTCCGTGACCCAATATCCATCCAGGTAATTCAGCTTGTCAAGCTTTTTCGTTTCATCGAGTGGGCCTTTCTAGAGACCCTTCCTCAAAAAGTGACTTCCGAAAATTCTTATATTTATGATTCCATGATGAGATGCGAAAAAAAGAAATCAGGATCCATCAATACCTTCTTCTTGGTGCCAATGAGATGTGCCACATCTCCGCAAAGAAGAAGAAGAGGAAGAATGCCACTAGAATCTTCTTTCACAATCGCTTTCAAGCTTGAGAGCCCGGAAGTCGCCTGGTTTGTTTAGCAGCTTGGCATGATCGAGTCCGAGGGCAGGCGTTTGCGGTTAGTCGTATCGCTTTGCCTCAACGGCCTACGATTAAAAGAATTCCCAGGATGAAAAGTGCTCTCCGAACAAAAACGAAAGTCAACCATCCCGTACCTCGTATCCGCTCTTAGGTGTACTAGCTCAATGCCATTTCTGACTTAGAAAGAACAGGTTCAGGAGCAGCAGTTGCGCTTTCCTCTTTCGGGCTTTCATCCGGAATCCTACTCGAAAGTAGAAGAGGAGTAACCCTTTTACTACAAGGGCTCGAAAATGCATTTCAACGAAAGAAAGATTAAAAGCAGTGATACAGGAAGCAGTTTCCAGTGGAACTATTGACCGAAGAGCCTTACTACCAGAGCCATTAAGCTAGCGGAAGAGCTCAGCTCCTACTATAAGCTGATGAGGGTGATTCGCTCCAACTACGGGATGAACGCCAACCCCGCCGGGTAGAGCTCCTCTTCCGTATCTGTATATCTGCATCTTCCTCATATGTAGTTTCTATGCCTTCTGAAAGGCCTATTATTGATCTACCATCCCCCCGAGAGGCTGTAAAGAAGCTATATCGGCTCAACATTCGGACAAATAAAAGAAGTCGTGAACTCCGGAAAGGAGGGAACTCAAGCGAAGAGACCATAGAATGGTACTGCTACTCGAAAGCCTAGGGCTAATAGCAAGACAGAGAGATTCGTGGAGAGATGTGCTATACTCTATTTTTATCCTCATTGCCCAATCCTTTTTATGATTCCAGTTACCATCAGATTGAATGAAAGGGATGACCAGCAGATGATAGCAAAGCTAAACAGATTCGAGATTCTCGATCAGATGAGCGGACAGGGCAAGCACGTACTACCAGAAAAGTAGACCTCAGAGCGATAGATTCCCAGTGCTTGAAGGAAGGCTCCAAGTAAGTTTCTTCACTCCTGAACTAGACTCAACAACTGAGCTAGCCAAAGAAGCAAGAAATACTGAAAGCGATTCACTGGTTGATTCATTGATTGCGCCTTTCCTCTTTTCGCTTTTTAGCTTCTTTATTCCCTCTAACGCGCATCCCTTTGATTTGTCGATGACACCTTCCTTTGTCCCAGATTTGAAATCAAGATTCAATGCTTTTTTTTTAGGCCTTTCTGTTTTCTCTTTGACCCAGCAGGTCCACGCCGGTCATGCGTGGAGGAATGCGCTAATACTGGATTGGATCTCTGGTCCGTCTTTCTCCCCCGGCCTTTCTTATATCCAAACAAGCAGTTTGGACAAAAAGCTTGGGCTTTCTCAGTCCGAAAAGTTTGATGTGCGTAATTAAGAGGAGATGGGAGTAACCGGGCGTTCTATATACTATGATTCACCTTTTTCATGTCTTTCATTTTATAGAAAGTAGTGATGCACTTCTATAGCCTTTCTAGTGAAGTTCACTCCTTTGGTATTGAAACCTCCTTATCATTAAAAAAATGGCCTTCTTCTTTACTGCTACAACGCGCGGTTGCTATTAGCTTAGTTATTTACTTGAGGCATAGGCATAGGCGGGATAGGGATAGGGCTTTGCTTTAGCATAGGGCGAAAAAGAAGCTCTATAAGCCGAAATTGAGTACCCGTAAACCCTTTAGTTCCTTTTCTTTACCATAGGGTAGGGGGCGGCTTTGAAGCTATAGAAACAAAAAGGCTACTTACTATCTTTGCGATAGGAGCTTGCGCGTGGGCCCAAGCTCTATAGGAAATAAAATAGCATAGGCATCGCAGCGGCTACTCTTTTGCGCTAGGAGTTATGAATTTCTCGTTTAGTTTTGCTTTCATTTAGGAGTGAAAAGGAACTTATGAGATGAACGTAATCTATATCTCTCCTTTCTTTGGTTAGGAACAATTCAATAGCTTGCCTTAACATCGAATAACATAGCGAGCGGCTACTAGCTTGCTTCGGCTCTTACTATGAGCTTAGGTTCCATAGCTTTAGGAGCCTTCAAAGAAAATCGAATAGCTTTGCTTAGCGGCGACTACTTTCTTTCTAGTAGCTGCTTCGCTTTAGGAGCCATTTGGTGTAGAACCACATAGCTTGCTCCGAAGCTATTGCATTGATAGGCAGGGCTTACCGGTACAATAAAGCAGTCCATTTAATCCTTCGCAAATGTTGCTCTAGAACTCTTTTAGCTTGAGCGAGTGCAATTTATATCATACTTGCTCGCGCAAGTCATTTCTTGCGCTCGCTCTAGCAAGGATAGTTCTGCAAGGTAATTGCGCGGGCCTTACTAGCTTTGCCTGCTTGGTTGTACAGCTACTAAAGCAAGGCTATTTTGCTATTCTACAGCTTGAAAATGGCTCCTAAAGCTAACTACTAGCAAGAGCTATGCTCATTTTAGGGCTCCTAAAGTTATTGAATTGCTCTGCTCCTAAGCTACTAAGCTATCTAGGATCCGAAATTCTTTTTTATTAAATACCTCCCTAAGCAAGATAGTTGCTCCTCTCCTAAAGTACTAGCACGAGCTAATAGCAAAAGCAAAGCTAGTAGCCAGCCGCTGCTATCTCTTCCTATATAGCATAGCTTCCAAATAGCCCAAAGCTATTGTCCTATAGAGCTTCCACCCTCCCTACGCTAAATCAAAGGAGCTACTAGAACAGCTAAGGTAGTAGCCTTAGATTTAGCTCTAGCAGCTAGGAATTGAGCTTTCAAGCTTTGCTTTTGGTTTCATTTAGCTGTAGCTGATTTGGATTGAAAGCCTGTAGCAGCTTGGAGCACACTCGATTGAACTCACACAGGGAGCAGTCTTACCCAACAACGGCGTTACAGGACGTCGACATTGGCCAATGAGGAGATTAGGCGGCAGTTGAAAGAGCTGCTCGAAAAGGGTCATGGTTGGCCCAGTACATCCTCTTGTGCCTCGCTCCTATCTCTAAGGGGTCTTGGTGCCGAAGAAGGCTCGTGGCGCATGTGCGTGGATTAGGATTATCGCGCCCTTAACAAGATCACAGTAAAGAATCGCTATCCTTTGCCAAGGATAGATGTCTGATTCCCATTTGACTAGTTGAGGGAGCCCGTTACTTCATCAAGATAGACTTAAAGTCGGGATACCACCAAGTGCAAGTGGTGGAAGGCGTTGGAAGACCGCGTTAAAGATAAGGCAAGGGTTATATGAATGGATCGTCATGCCATTCGGCCCTATTACGGTAAGGCCAACGCACCTGCAACCTTTATGCGGCTGATGAACGATGTTCTTAGGCCTTATTTAGATTGGATGAATTCGTCACGGTCTACGACGACGACATCTGGTTTCTAGCAAGACCTGGGAGGAGCATCTGAAACACGTAGAGACTGTTCTAGAAGCTCTGCGTGAGCACCAGCTGAAAGCCCATACGGAGAAGAGCTTACTTACTTATGAGCAAAAAGGGATGAGGGAGCTGGTATACTTGGGGCACATCATCGGCTCATCCGGAGTCAAGATAGATCCTGAGAAGACGAAGTCTGTCCGGGAATGGTCAACCCCCAAGTCGCTGACGGAGGTAAGGAGTTTCCTCGGCATGACCAACTACCTCCGCACTAAAGATTCATAAAAAACGACTCCCGGTTGATCTTACTCGGGGCCCAGAAAAGAAACAGACCTTTCGAGATGGGGAGAGGATCCAGAGCGTGCGTTCCAGGCACTTAAGGAGAAAGTCTGCGAAGGACCGGTTCTGGCCATGCCAGACGTTCAGAAGCCGTTCGAAATCAAGACGGACGCTTCTGCTCATGCTTTGGGAGCCGTTTTATGGCAAGACGGCCGAGTGGTCGCGTACCACAGTGAGATGTTCAATACAGCCCTCTTAAACTTTCCCACATACGAGAAGCAGATGTCCAACGGTGATGGGTTGTGTGTGCTCTATGCAGCACGTCGAAGCCGTCCAACAGGAAGTTGGGGCTTTATCAGCCCAATACCTTCTTGGCCATGGGAAAAGCATCACCATAGATTTCGTAGGACGATTGCCCTATCTCTTAAAAGGGGGGGGGGAATAACTACGTTTTTGTCGTAGTCGACCTTTCGGATTCAGTAAGATGGCCATTTTGTACCAGGTCGATGCGCTGGCCGAATTCTGCTTTTTAAATTAGTGGTATAATGATGTCTTTCTAAAAAATATGCTGCAATCCTCAATCATCGTTCATCGAGCGCTTTCTCTCATCTGCCTTCTAT
>OX381723.1:585000-590000 GCA_947179155.2 Hedera helix
ACTATAATAAATAGCAGTAGCACGCGCTTCCCTAGTAGCAGGAAAGGAGGATAGAATTAGTGCGCTACCTTCTCCCCAAGGCCTCCTCGGTCCTCTTGGACTTGGCAGAGATTCTTTAGCGTGAAGAGCTAACCTAACCCTTGCTTTGACAGCTAGCAGCCCATGAGAATGGCACTTCCACTTCCTTTCTTTAAGGATCAAAATTTGGTTACCAACACAGCTCTGAGTTAACTATTTCAGAGCTCTATCCCTTGATTTCTCCCAACGCCGTTTAGCCGGGTCTAGTTTTCCTCTCACCCGGAAGGTGGCTAACTCCTTGGTCTTACGAGCCGCTTACGCTAACTCAAGCAGGTACCGGGAGGGACCTCTTAGGCAGTAGAATCGAGCGGTGCCGTTCAGTGACTACATACGAGTTTATGAATCAATGAAATTTCCTCTTCTATTGTAGCGATACGAACTCAGAAGCAATAGTAAAAGAAGCTATCATCTCCGGGGAGTCAGATGATTGTCTGGACTGGTTCTTTTGAGGGAGGCCTCTTAATTGCACGGGTCCAAGCTTGATTGATTGATTCTTTTAAAACTAGCTCCTGTAACCAATCTCACCATTAGCATTTTCACCATTAGAATTCCAACTCCATTCTGTGGATTAAAGCCCTTCTTTAAAGAAGTCCTCTAACTAGATCAGCTAAGTAGGTAGCTTCGCTCAATTGATTCTATAACTCACCATAGCAAGGTAAGGTGCTCTGTCTGAGTCGTTACTAACAACCGAGAAGCCAGTCTCTCAGCTGATAGCTCATCAGATCATGCAGCTCCTGATCTGGTCATAGAAAGAAGGAAGTCCGAACTCAAAGCCAGTGTCTGAGCCAGCTGTCCTTAGTAGACTGGAAGCCAGAGAAGGAAGTCAGCTCTTTCGGTTCCGGCTGTTCTGAGTTCTGAGTTCGGAGTTCGGATCTGAGCGAGGGAAAGATAAAGCGCCCGCCCCGACCCCGAAGGCGGAGGGGAATAGAGGGCCATATCCGCTCCTAAAGCAGAAGCCAGTCTTGAAGCCGGGCAGTTCGGAGACTGGTAGCTAAACCGGAAGCTATAAGCAGCAGTATCGGTCGTAGCCTTCCTTGCTTTGAGTTAACGCCTTTCAAGAAGTAAGAAAGTCTTGTACGAATACGCCTCAAGGAATCTCGTACTCTTCTTTCTTGTCCTTTGAACTCTTAGCTTAGCATCGGCACTAAAAGCAAGGAAGCTCTCGGTCGTTCTCACTCCCTCTTTCCTCTTTCTATAGATAAGATTGGTCTGTAAACTAACAGGCTTAACCCCGTACTGTAAAGCTAGTCTTGATCGTCTTAAGAGGGAGGAGTTTAAGAAAGAGCGATGACAGAAGGTGTAGAGCCAATACCATAGATAGCCCTTTCCTTTCTCCTAAACTAAAAGAAGGGGAGTTGGTCTAGATACTAGAATGGGGCATGAAAAGCAGATCGTAGAGTTTACAGAAGGGGGAGGGAGAAGTGACTTACTGTGAATTGAGGGCTAAGGCTTGTAAGCCAAGGGGATAGGAGTGAGAGACCCTGACCTTTATAAAGAAGGAGTACAGGTAACTACCCGAGCCAGTAGAAGAGAGATGAATTCTCGGCCCCGGTTGACTATAACGAGATATCCAGTTACAATTATAATTAGATAGAATAGACATGAAAGTTGATCAATGAATTCAGTCCTGTTGCTGTACCAGCAGAAGGGAGAGAGGCGCCTATCCACACTATCTCATATAAGTCGCACTTGAACCTTTTCCCTTCATAGACGACAGGTTTTTTGAAAAAATTTCCATCTCTCCTAGGGCCAAAAGTAGTCTTTTTTATCCATTTCTATGGTCGTTCATCGAAGAGAAAAGAAAGGCGGGCTGTTTTAATCAAAAAAGACGGGAATTCTAATTCTAATTCTAAAGGCTCACGTGGTCAATTGAAATGTCAGTCTACGTCACCTACTTCTTCTGATGGAACCAGCCACAAAGCCTAGCCGTCTGCCCTTGTGCCGCCTTTTGCGATTCAACCACTGATACTGATTCCCTTAGAAGACTGACAGACATATGGGGCTAGCACTTGATCAATGAATTCTTTTTTGGCTCGGGTTACATTACTTCACTGAGAACCATTACTTCATTAGATTAGACCTTCCAGCACTGTTGCTGTTGGCCCAACGGGAAGGGAACGATAAGGCTTTCTACTATAGGCCTTAGAGCGAGAGAAGGTTTATTTCGACTAGTTTAGGTGCTAGCCAGGATTCACAGGGTTGAGACAGGCTTCTGGAAAAGCATAATAATAAAAAGAATAAGAATTGCCAATTCCGATTATCGTTATAATACTATTATAGGGTGTAGCGATTGGGTCGATCTATAGGATAGGAGCAGGATGAGCTCAATAAGGTAACGAGGCATTAGAGCCAAAGGGGGGAGTTGGTTATCCGAAACGCTTGACTTTCTCCTGTTGCAGCTAGTCGGTACACTTGATTCGGGTCCTTGGCTAGCACATTTTCTGGTAGAGGATAGGAATTAGGGATGGATTGGCTTCTATTGGCTCGCTTGGCTTACAAGCCTTATCTTACTTGACGATATCCAGCTGGTTTTCATGACGATAGATTGTTTGTGATCTCCTGTCAAAGAATGAATTAGAACTTTCATGCCTAATTCTAGCTGGTTGTGTGAAATCAAGAAATAGGGGTCGACTTAAGGCTACCTAGTTGACTTTCCGCTCTAATGCCTCTACTGGCTATAGTAGGAAGGAGTGCAGGTAACGGTTACTACTACCAGCAAGAAGACGAACTTGATTGGGGATTGGGGAAAACTATATCTAGTATTGGCTCTCTCCCTGTTGAATATAAACACCGGACTGCAACACAACAATAGAAGGAAAGCTTTGGTGAGATGAGATTACCAAGCATGGTCGTAGATCAGTAAGCTAAGCAAGGACTCCCATGAAACTGACTGAAGGCAGGAGCATTAAGACATATAAGTAGGATGTCTAAGGCCTGGTCCCACTGGTCTTTGTCCTTTGCCCTTGTTAAAGGTTATAGGCGGCTTCCCCTATCTAGAAAACAGCATCTCTCCCCTTGAGCAAGGTCAAGTATAGGGAGCGGATCGATTGCCAATAGAGAGTTTTCATTCCTTTCTTAGCTGCAACAGTCTAAACGAAAGCGCTTGAGCCTCTATATAGCAGGTCGTTATAGGCCAAGAAAGAATGAATTACAGTATCGCCCATTTCTTAAAGGGAAGGACCTCTTTCGTCGATTGCTTTATGGAATTCTGTTTCCAATATTCGGGAAGTGTGCCCATGGGTACGGGTGAGATAATAGTCTTGGTTCTCTCTTTTCATCGAGATTAGGTTGGTGTGAAATATCTATGATACGATATGGAACAAAAAAAAGAAAGAGGAGATGCCCTATTAGAAATCGCCCCGGAAACCATAAACGGAGCGGAACTTTCCTTAAAAAACTGCGCTTTCATTCCAATCAAAAAGATAAAGGAGGGGAAAGAGAGAGAAAGCTGACTAGAGTAGGGGTAAAGGCATGCTTTAAGGCAGCGAGCCCTCGGCGACTGAATTAGTGTTTGTTTTGGCATTTGTAACAGGAGAATAGGAATAATTGAATGACAAAGCGATATTCTCTTATTATAAAAGCGGACTAGGAGCGGAAGGCGAAAGGGAATTTCTTTAGTTAGGAAGGAAAGAAAGTGACATCTGAAAGTCTGATTCAGATTCTGCTTTCGCTGTTCTCAAAGTAGCGAAGTGACCAGAGGGAGAAGCTCTGATTCCTCTTGTTGAATCGACTCTTCACAACGTATCGTATTACTAAAAAGCACTAAAATACGTTGTATGTAAGGGCGAGAGGGTATCAAAGAGACAACCACTGTTTACTAGCAAGCATTAAAAGCCCTGAGAAAGTGATGCATTTAAAGTCAATGATAAAGGAACATAAGCCTGCCTTTTTAGCTATTCTTGAGCCGGGAATAAAAATATATAAGTTTGCAAAGAGAGTCAGATTCAATAACTACCTCCAATGCAATCCAACAAATACTCATATATGGCTGTTTTGGACCTCAACTTGAACTCTCTCTCAACTTCAGATTTCAGATCAGGTTCTCAATGTCAAAATCCAAGTAGTAACTACTGCAGCTGAGAAAGCAGGCAGAGGAGGTATTGGTCACTATGCTGTATCAGAATCAGACTTTAAGAACTTCATTCTTCAGGCAGGTCTTATGGACCCTGGCTACAATGGGAACATTTTCGCCTGGGGCAATAATCATGAGGGCTCTTCAAGAACTTGGTGCAGGTTGGATAGGGTTCTCATTAATACCGCTTTCTTAGCTTCTTTCCCGGCCATTCAAATTTCTCATTTGGCTAGAACTTATTCAGATCATGCTCCCCTTCTCATCTCTACTCAAGTCCCTGCCCCTTCTTTTAAATAAATTACATCTATATATATAGATGTAATTTATAAATCCTTCCAATTTCTTAGAATGTGGCTGGATCATAAAAATTTCATGTCTTTCATTTTATAGAAAGTAGTGATGCACTTCTATAGCCTTTCTAGTGAAGTTCACTCCTTTGGTATTGAAACCTCCTTATCATTAAAAAAATGGCCTTCTTCTTTACTGCTACAGCGGAAACCTTCAAATCTGAAGAAACTTCCTCTTTGGCTTTGAAGCTACATCAAAGGAGCTACTAGAACAGCTAAGAAGGTACGTTCTTATCTGGCAACTGAAAGGGAAGGTTAGGCTTGATATTCTTATTTCTTTTGTTTTCTTGTCTTATGTACTGTACTAGATTCTCTAAAAAAAAAGGACTTTGTTAAATTCAAATAAGTAGCTAAGTCGTCACTAGAAGTAAAACGTCTAACCCGTGGTGGTTTTTGTAAGTGGTGCAGAATATCCACAAGGCGGAAGGCAATTAAGAAGTCCAACCTTTCCCCGTATGCTCCTAGCTAGCCTTTTTTATCATTCGAACCAGCGCAGCACCCTA
>OX381723.1:595000-609208 GCA_947179155.2 Hedera helix
TCTGCCCACTCTCCGTTCACACGGTTCTCAAAGCAGAGGAGGAAGGGTGGGCAGCAGGTACCACGAGCCCTCTGTCCCACACATCTATCCAGAAGCAAGTGTAGTTCACCGGTTCCACCGAATGCTCCTATCTCTCGGCAAAGATCGTGTGAGTGTGCAGTTATGCTTCGGATGCTTCGCCATAGAATAGATCGACCCAGTTCCCTTTTCTTTTCCGGTGCACTCGCTTTATATCTCCGACACACAAGGAAGGACGCGGTGGGAAGGAAGCAGCCCTAGCCTCTGTCCGGCCGACCATTCCGCTGGCATCTCGCATTCACGCCCCCCTTTGACTGCCGCTCGGGGATGTAGTTGTAGATACGTTAGTCTTAGTGGGTCGTTGGCTCCACTTGTTATCTCCTTCTACGACATGCTGTTGTCGTCGCCATATTCCATATGTCACTTAGTCATCTCTGCCTCGCTGCGGGTCAGCACCTCCGAAAGAAACGGAGGACTTCATTCAGTGACCCCGCGATCGCCCTCTGAACGATCAGAATAAGGTAAAGCTTGAAGATAAGTTTTGTACTCTATTAATTTCTCAGTCCCTCTAGTCGGGTGGGCGCCGGCCGGTCTTTCGACCAGATCCCCCTAAAAACCGTACGTGCGGGTCTCCCCGCATGCGGCTCACGCCATTCGAGGTGGCCCAGTCCAGCATTCATTCGCAAATCCTGTAGTGAAATTGAGACTGCTCGATCTCGGAAGCTAATTCGCGTGTAGGCAGCGCTGTCTGTCGTACCGTTGACTCTATTCATAGAATTTGCTTGATTACATTTTTTATATAGGCTCGCCCCCTCTTTTTCCAAGAATTCATGCGCTTCCCTTTACTCCATAGGGCCTTCTCTAATAGGGAAAGCCCTCCATTTCCGTCAAATGACCCGGCCTCCCCTGGCTCTTCCACCGTCCGGGCTCCCTTTCCTCCCTATGCTATGCTCCCCCGGCGCAGGCCTACCACGCTTCGCGCCTGCGGCGTTTTCGCCAGACGGTCTTTGCCAGTAGTGCCATCCTCCCCGCTGGCTGTATGGGCGGGTTGTCCCTCGCTGCTGCGTTCTGTTAGGCTATGGATTACAGGAACAAATGTAATTGAATGGAACAGCAGGCGGGTTACACGTTCCACTGTGCCGAGATGTGAGGTGCAGGTGGTGATGATCACCCCGGGGTATGCGCTAGCGCCCTTGACAGGCACTCCAGAACCCGCCAACGCTCGTGAAAACCCGGGTCGGTCGGTCCTCCATTCATCCGACCGGAGGTGTGGATAACGAGGCCACCTTCACAACCTTCTCCCTTCTGTCCCTATGTTGTAGTAAGGTAGGGCGGTTCGCTTGAGTTGCTCAACCGCCCCTTAGCCCGGTGCTCATGACGCGCTACGGAACCTCCACCGTGCCGGGGGACCAAGCAGGGCATAGCTAGCGGCATAGGAGCCGACTCGGCATCAGCGGCTTCGTGCCGCACTGGAGTGATCCAATATGTGGTTCCGCACGTTCCACCACTTCTCCGTTCATTTCCAATACTGATCGTGAAACACCATGAGCAGCAGGATGTTGAGGTCCGAAATTCGAAGTGAAATTTTTGATTTGCCCGTTCCTAGTCGTCATGGGAAAGAAAGACAGAAATAAGAAAGAGATTATTCCCTGAGAGCTTGTCCAATACCACCAGTACCAGAAACGCATCTCCTTCGCCCGCGCGAGATACTTCTATGCCAGCCGGGAATAACGGCTCTGTTATGAAAAAAAGCGGCAGACAGACTTATTTGGCCGGTATTCCCTAATGAGTGGCCTTAGGAGATTAGGGTCCCCCCTTATATTCTCCGCCCATCTGCGGGGGGTTTCCGTATCCGTCTCCGCGGAGATCTCCAGATCGTAAGACATTATCGCCTTCGCGGCACTTGAGTATATTTCCGTCATTTCCGGAAAGTGCACGGACAGCCGCCCTTTCCCTTTTTCACAATGTTCGTGAAGTTGCTCACGAATCAAAGTTTGAATGTCCCTTCGAAGTGCCGCACGCTCTTTTTGATCGGTAGCGGGGTGGGCTACTTCCGTCGGTGCTGGCCCCCCGTTCTGGAGCCAGCGGGTTCTGAATGACCTCCCTCTCACGGTTTAAAAAGTGGTTAACCATCTCGAAGAAATCCATATCGTCCATCCGAAAAAGGTGTCTCAATTACAGCCAACTCCCCTGTCTCTTTCCCTATCGAAAAACAAACCCTACTCCTTTTTTTCTAGAAATGCTAACCAAGTGACACACTGGGGCCATGGGTCATGAAAGAGGTTGACCCCCATCCTCCTTAACTATGTACGGCCAATGAACTCCTCGCTTTAGTCCGTTCGTTTTTTTCCTTCTTTGGGCTCGGGTCGATAGTAGCCGTGGTAGTAATGTCCCGGAGCCCGGCTACCGACCCGAGGCGCCGAGTCATAAAGGGACGTTAAACGTAATTCTAGAAGGGCGTTACCACAAAAACCGAGTCTTGGCAGTTCAAGTGAAAGTTTATTAGACTAGTCCCACTAAGATGGCGGGGAAACTTACTTCCGAGAGAGCTGCTTTCGCCTCGGGAATTACCTAACGAGAGAGCCAATGCAAAAGTATAGCCCTTGACGCGAGGGAACGTCAGACAGACTTACCTCTGCTAACTACGGTTTATATAGACTGGAAGCTAGAGAGAGACTAAGGTATAGTGCCGCTACCAGAGAAGGCTGTTTCGTGCTAGGCGTCCAGACCCACTACGCCCGAGCCGCATCCCCGGCACACTTGCTATATCCACTAACGCTTCATCCCACTTCATCCTACCAACTATACCTGATATAAAGCCGTTCTATAACAAGTCAAGACAACAAGAAAGCAAGAAAAGGATAGCGATCGGTTTGGGAGCGTCACGGGGGAGGAAGATAGAAAGGTAACCTATGACACCGGGGAGTTACGCTTTTTCTCCCGCCTCAGCTTCGCGGATGGGAGGAGGGCGAGAGCTGAGCCCGCACGCTCTATGCTTTTCCCCAGCTTTCCCTCCAGTAAAAGATTCGCTCGTACCCCCAGTGTCTAGGGATTCCTGGGGCATGAGTTAAGAATATAGTAGATTGCTCTTTCTTTCGATTGAGCGTCGGTACTTTTGGAGTCTCTCTCTGTAGGCGTGCAAAACAGCAGAGCCACTGCTCTTCGGGGCGGTGAGGTGGACAATCCCTTATTCCAGCTTCAGAGGAGCATCTTTGCATGAATCAATACTAACTCCTCAGGCAGCTGACCTTCGATTTCGGAGATTAGAGCAGAAGAACTCCGTAACGGCGGAGAAGGGTTTCGCCTCGAATCCAAACGATTTCTCTTCTTCTCTTAAGAGATTTCTAGTTAGGACTTGATCGAGGGATCAATTGACTCCGGAACATAAAGTAACAAACAAGACCAGAACCCCGTGTGGACTATGAACCAACAAAAGGAAGAATGCCTTTGAGCTCTTGTTCGAGTTCTTCCTTGATGACTGGAAGGGGAGACAGAAGTATCAAATGCCTCTTATCCCTGGAGGCTTTCTGGCATTTCATCTTTCTTGATTTCCGGAATGGGAAGCTCTCTGATCTTTCCTTCGAGTTCGAGTTTTTATTTTATAGAAGAACGGTAACAAAAAGTACAAAAAATTTTTTGTTTGCATGGCAAAAATGTCAAAATTTTTGACTCTGAGATCTATTCCAACATTTCCAGAGGATTACATTAAGCTTTGGTTGAAAGATGCAACGTACATCAAAGATTCTCTCTTCAGATTCGTTAAATGGTCTGCGGACTTCAAATCGGGGGCTGAACCTTCAATCGTTCCTATGTGGATTCAGTTTCCGAATCTTCCGATCTGTTTTTTTCAAGACTACTACCTTAGATCTATTGCTAACGTAGTAGGCAAAGTGCTGTTAATCGATGGTCCGACCCCCAGGCTTTCTCGACCCGGTGTCACAAGAGTATGCGTTGAGGTGGATCTTCTCAAGAAAAACCCTAATAGGGTCTGGTTAGGCATGGGACAAAACGAAGGAAGATGGCAGAAAATCGTCTATGAGAAGGACTTAAGGTATTGTACGTCTTGTTCCAAACAAGGTCATGCAAAGTAAAACTGCAAACTTCGTTCGAAAAACTCCAGTGCAACTGATGCAGCCAACAAAGAGAAGTCCAACCAGCAGCCGTCAGCTCCTAACTCTAATGCCTCTAGGAAAAAATCTGCACAAGGTCAAGGAGGAAAAGCTCCCCCACGTCAAGTCTACAGGCCAACGGGCAACACCATCCAATCATCTTTTGATAATACATAGAATCTTCCAAACAATACTGCGGACAATCAGACGGAGCAGAATCTTTTTTCTTTTAATAAAGAAACTTCTCAGCACATACAGATTTCTGCCGATCCTTCAAGCAGTACTGCTTCTCATGATTCTGAGTTGAGGGTTGATTCTTCTCATCAGGTAATAGTAGATGCCATTGACTCCTCTCTGGCTGCTAACAATTCCAATGTTGATAATTCTAGTATTCAGGCTATTATGCCTATTATCTCTCAGCCTGATCATGAACTCATAAACAACATGGAGTCTAATATATCCCTTGTTTGACTGAAATCCAAAGATGATGCTAACGTTCCAAAGGAACAAGCTGCTCAGACCAAGGGGGACTTATCGGACTCTGAACCTATGAGAGAAGCAAACCCTTTTTTGCAGGAATTTTTTACCATGTGTAAGGAATTCTCTCAAGTGTTATCTACAGCTTCGATATTCAAGAACACTGACTGTACCCAGAAATAGAATATGAATCCTACAAGGAGCAGCCAGATACATCTGTCAAAGTACAAGAATCGAACTTGAATAGCTCCTTACTAGAGCGTTGGCTCGTTCTTTTCAAACTTCTTCCATTGTTTTGTTAGCCATGATTAATAACCTCTTGTGGAATATCAGAGGCATAGGCAACATCAAATCAAGAAGGAGGGTTGGCAAGCTTGTAAAGATGTATAATATCTCGTTGATTGCTATTCTTGAACCTCTTCACCATGCTAATAAGATTCAGGAATTCTCCAACAGAATTGGTTTCAACTTTTCATTGGCAAATCAAGAGGCAGATGAGAAAATATGGCTCTGTTGGAATCATGAAGTGAATGTAGTGCTTGTCGACGCGTTTGAACAGTGTATCACAGTCGACATCAGCTTCCTTAATTCTGATCGGGTAAGGCTTACCGTTCTTTATGCAAAGTGCTCCATTCAACGGCTTCTTTGGGAAAAACTTCCATTACTGTCCTAAGACATACAAGGTCCATGGATGGTTGCGGGTGATTTTAACGCAATTTCAGATGTGTCTGAAAAACTTGGTGGCAGACCTCCAAAGATACAAGATTTGGAGGAATTCAATGCAATGGTTAATGATTGTGGCATCATTCACTGCGGTTATGAGGGCAGCAAGTATACCTGGTCGAATAACCAAGAGTGGGGGCTTTGTTTGGGCGAGGCTTGACAGAGTTTTCACTAATCCGGCTTGGGCTGATGTTTTCTCCTATACTATGGTGAAAGACTTACCACGCTCAACATCAGATCATTCTCCTATGCTTATCCAGATTGACGAAGGTGTGTCTTTTCATCCATCTTCATTCAAATGTCAGAACATGTGGATTAAACACCCCGACTTCTTACAAATTTGAGAGTATTCATGGAATTTTCCTGCTTGGGGTTCTCCTTTTGACATATTTTTTCAGAGACTTAAGAGCGTAAAAGAGCATCTGAAAATCTGGAATAAGGATTTCTTTGGCAACATCTTTGATAATGTGAAGAAAGTAGAAGACAAACTGCTACAAGCTCAAATTGCTTTGGAACATTGTTGGACTGATTGGAATGAAAAAGCTTTTAATGAAGCCAAAGAGGATCTAAACCATACTCTTCTCATGGAAGAGACCTTTTGACGTCAGAAATCTGGTATTCAATGGCTTAAAGAAGGTGACAAGAACACCAGATTTTTCCATGCGGTTGCGAGCAATAAATTTCAAATAAGCCTCATTAGAAGAATCAAGGATTCAAACAATACTTGGGTGGAAGATCAATTTACTATTGGTGCTTTAGCTGAAACCTTTTTCAAAAATCTTCTTTCTTCGGAGGAACACTATATTGATGAAGCTATTTTGCAAGTCATTCCGAAACTTGTCACTGAAGAGGAGAATTCATTACTTACCAGATTACCTGCTATGGAGGAGGTTCGGGATGTGGTTTTCTCTATGTCAGCTGATAGTTCTCCTGGACCGGATGGCTTTTCAGGTTCATTCTATAGAGTGGCATGGGATATTCAAAAATATGATCTTCTGAATGCTGTCTCCTTCTTCTTTCAGGAGGTACTGTTACTAGAGCTTTCAATGCTACTTTTCTTACTTTGATCCCTAAAAAGGACAATCCAAGCACTTTTGCTGACTTTAGACCGATTAGTCTTTGTCACTTTTGTTACAAGATTCTATCTAAACAGTTGGTGACTAGGTTGAGTATCATGCTCCCTAAGATTCTCTCTAAAGAGCAAAGTGCATTTGTCAAGGGTAGAAAGACTACAGACAACATTTCCATTGCCCAAGAAAGAACTTGTGATCTTGATAAAAAGGTTAGAGGAGGAAATTTCATTCTTAAGCTGGACATGATGAAAGCCTACGACCGTTTAGAATAGGATTTTTTCTATTTGGTGTGTTAGAGAGATTTGGATTCTCCTTCAGTTTTATTGAGCTTATCAACTTGAAGAATCTTGTTTTGTCAGTTATCGTAAATGGGGCATGGTTTTTTCAAGAACTCTAGGGGTCTCAGGCAGGGTGACCCCATATCCCCTAGCCTTATCATTGCTGAAGAGGTGCTAAGTAGAGGGCTCAGTCGCTTGTTCTCTCATAACCTTGTGGGTTACTACAGGCATGGCAGAGGTCAGATTCCTATCACTCATCTTTTATTTGCAGATGACACGCTGATATTCTTGAATGTTTCAAAAAAAAATCTCTGCAAAATCTCTTTAAGTTCCTTAGTTCTTATGAAGCTTCTTCGGGGCAACTTATCAATAAAGGCAAAAGTGCCCTATATCTATCCAAGAAGATCTCATATGCAAGAAAATTTGTCATCCAAAACTTAGAAGGTATCCCTTAAAAAAAAATTCCGTTCAAAGATTTTTGGGTTCCCATTATTAAAGGTAGACTCAAGACTCTTTTCTTCTCTGAGATGGTTTCTAAGGTAAAAAGGTAGAGGGCTGGCAAGGTAAATTGTTAAACCTGGCGGGAAGGACTGTTATGATAAAACATGTCTTATCTTCCATCCCTTTACACATGCTAGCTGGTACACCTGTTCCCAAAGGTATTTTAGCTTCTATTAACAGCATCTTGGCGAGATTTTTCTGGGCGGATAGAGATGACTTTCGGCACAGACATTGGGTGGCATGGAATGCAGTCTCCTCCACCCTCGAAGAAGGGGGGCTTGTAATTCGATCTTTTCAAGATGTGGCCAAGGCGATGCGTATGAAAATGGCATGGAAACTCGTTACTGAAACTAGCCTTTGGTCCACCTTCTTCAAACAGAAATAGATGCAAAACATTCACACCTTGGTAGGTCAGCTCACCGCTTTTGGTTTTTCTCTTATAAAAAAATATATGCTGGCACACCTTTCATTCAAGATCTCCTTCCCCGTCTGCTCTGTCTGAGATGGATCTTCCCGCTCGCATCCTTCCAATGGCGTTTCCTGTTTTTTCTTTCGTTCGTTTTCAAAATAGGAGAGGAACCGGAAGGTCAAGGAAGTTGATTGGATGAAGTTAGAAGTTACTATAACGTATTCTTCTGCTTATATTAAGAGGGGGTATATAATTAAAGAAAGTCATTCGTACCGGTACTGCACTATTTCAATCAAATACCGCTGGCAGACCCTGGTAATTATTATCATCTAACTGGCACATCTGTCCTTTGCACCTCTCCATATGTATGTGCTTTAGCCCTGATTATGTAATTTCTTATAGAAAGAAAGAGAGATTCGTCTTGCTTATGTGCTTCTTTGGATTGAAGTGCGTGCTAGATGCTTCTGACCTAACCACCCTTTCTTTCACCAAAGATGCTGTTCTCTAAGTTCACTTTTTTCAGGAAAGCTGTCTTAGTGTTACGGGAATAAAGGAGAAGAAGGCGCTAAGAAAAGAAAGGGCCCCTATCTACCAACATGAAGCTCGTTGCCAGGGTAGATCGAATGTTTTCTAACGTATTCTTATTTCAGTTCCGAACCAGCCGCGAAAGCTCACACAAGTAAGTGAAGGACCCCCGTAGGGCCTTTCTGAAGTGTGGCCCACACACGGCCAGGGGGAAAAGAAAGGGGAGGGGGACGGCAGGCGGAAGGTAAGGAGGAGTGGTGCAATTAGGCCTTCCCTTCGGTATGCGATATCAGTATGTAAAGTTCATTTCTCTCGTAGGCCCAGTCAAAAGCTTTTGAAACTTCTGGTTTGAGGGACTTCACCGCTAACGAGCATCGATAAGCTGTCGCAAGCAATCAATCAAAGCGATTCCATTCATTATTATATATAATCCGTCTCGGGCCCTGCCCCTGTCTACAGCTACGCTATCTCTATTACTGCTAAGGTAAAGGTCGATCGCATCCTGATCCCGTCCATTCCTTTAGTTCGCTCTCAACTTTATAGTAAAAAAAGCCAGTGAAAGCTTTCTTCTAGGCGCTGAGGTACGTACTGTTACTACGGCCCGGAATTCGCCTCTTTAGCAAACAAGCAAGAGTGGTCTACGATCAGAAAGAAAGTATCATCCCTTGCTTGTTGGGTACGAAACTACGCTATTCAAAGCATCGAGAAATCCAATTTCTATATATATATATAGTGAGTCTCTCCCCTTACAATTTCACTAGAGTTGTCACTTTCTTCATAAGTAAGAAAGGTTCTTAGCCTACCGGTGACCGGCTTTCAAAAAGCACCCTTGGGCGGAGGTTTCTCGAGAAACTATCTTACTTTTTTGAAGAAAGACAAAACTCTTCTTTATATACCAAATTTTCAGTCTAGTCCTTTGTTCCAGAAGAGTGCGGCAAGGAGGAGAGACTGAGCAATCAAAGGGATGCAGAGGAAGAGGTGGTTCCTCCATATAGGACCGAGAATGCCGAAAGAGAAAGGTCTTTATTTAACCGTATAAAGAGACTGGAATCTTTAGATACCTATAAAAATCTTCCCCAAACTCGTCCAGGGGGCTACTTGGCCCTTGTGAAAGATCAGTTGGCTCGAGCGTCCACCTTGGGCAAAGGAGTTTATGAGGCCATCCTCACCTCGGAGATAAGAGATCTTTCTTTTCGGGAGAGTCAGCAAGAAGCTCAAGATCTCATTTGTGATCTTCTTCTTCGCGAACCTAATCCCAAGCTAAAATTTCTTATTGAGTTATCCTTTTTTAAAAAGAATATCCAAGAAGCAGCCTTTCATTTTATTGAGGAGAAAACAGCCCCCCATTTGAGCGAAGTCTCCGGCCTTCCCCGTTATGACTTAGAGCATCTCTCACGTCTTATAAGTGACTTGCGAATGAATGGCCGGGAATCAGACACGTATAGATCCTTTCTCTATTTTTTATGTTACCCAAAACGAGCGTAACCGCTTACCGAGAAATAGAAAGGAAGGACAAGTTGGTTTGAGGACCCGTTGGTCAAAGGAAAGGGGAGGTCCTGATTCCGGGGCGGAGCCGTATGACGCGAGAGTGTATACTCTTGAACTCAGGGAGCGAGACCCTAAAAAAAGTTCAAGAAGCTATGAAGAGTGGTAAACTCTGAAAGGAAAGATGGAAACTGGGGAGTTGGCTGATAAAGATGGACAGTAACGATCGCGTAATATAAATTCTTCGGCCTCGTCATCGAAAGCGGCTTCCAATTGCTCGGAAATTCTAAGCTATATGGGGGGCTTGGATGGTGAGCAAAAACAATTGATCAAGAAGTTGGTCAACTTTCGCATGAAAGAAGGTAAAAAAACAAGAGTTCGTGCTATTGTTTATCAAACTTTTCATCGCCCAGCTCGAACTGAGCGCGATGTAATCAAACTTATGGTTGACGCCCTAGAGAATATAAAGCCCATATGCGAAGTGGAAAGAGTAGGAATAGCAGGTACTATTTATGATGTCCCTGGGATTGTAGCCAGGGATCGTCAACAAACCTTAGCTATTCGTTGGATCCTTGAAGCAGCTTTCAAACGACGTATAAGCTACAGGATAAGCTTAGAGCAATGTTTATTTGATGAGATACTGGATGCTTACCGAAAGAGGGGAATTGCACGTAAGAAAAGGGAGAATCTTCATGGACTGGCTTCCACCAATCGAAGTTTCGCGCATTTCAGATGGTGGTAAAGTGAGACCACAAAAAGAGCTCTTCCTCATTCAGTCAGATTCTTCAGTAAGATATGGTTCCTTTTTCCTTTTTGTTTGAATCTTCATATAGATTTTCAATTCCTCATACTCCTCCCTTCATTCATTGAGTTGGGGGAATCCATAGGAGGCCCGCCCGTTATGCATTGCATGAAAGAACCTTTCTTTGTATGACTTCTCTTTTGCCTCAGGTCGAATGAATACGAAAGGGAATTCAATCAAAAAATAGGCCATGAATGCAGAAGTAGTGGGCCTTTCACCCTCTTTCTAGTGACTCGGGGAGCTGATCTGAGAAATGCACTTCAAAGGGAGGGAAGCTAGGTTTCCCATGTTGGTATGGCCGGGCATAAAAGATTTTAAAGTTAGGTCAAAAAGAAGAGGCAGAGAGAGAGAACAGAACGGAACCGATAGCCCTGAATTATGTCAGGGCAAGAGAAAGAAAAGTAAGGACTCTCGTTTTCCGCATACGCATATAGGCTGTGAAAAAAAAGAAGTCAACTTTTCTAATAGAGAAAGAGAGTGATTCGTCTACTTTGTTAATAAGGTAAGGAAACGGACTTCAAGTACTTCGTAGGACGACGACGAAGACTTATTTATAAAAAAAGGTACGGGCAACCTTTCACTTGGGTACGATCTAAAACGATTCCACATTCAAGAAAGAACCGGACCGGACTCTTGGAAGGAAGGAGCTACATCGAGAAAGGAGCGGTCCTGCCGCATTGCTGCTCTGCTCGAGGAAGGAATAAACCGGCGAAGGGCACCAAGCGAGTGAAGTTTACGAAAGGAGTCACTAAGGGGCGAGCAATAGGTTTAGTGTAGTTGTAAAATCCAATCCAACTTGTACTTTAATGTTGTCACATCAAAGTGCAAAACAGATTCAACGCCCTCGTTCTCACTCAACAGTAGACCAATCTGCGAGGAATGCTGAAATAAAGTAATTCAACTTGTGGCCCGGGTACTCTATTAAGAGTGCCTTCAGTAGAGGAAGAAGAGAGATAACACAGACTACCAAAAAGATTTTCTCACGACTTCCGGGCGGGCAGTTACTTCAATCAAGACTTTAGCGGAAAGGGCTAGTGGAAACCCTAAACCCTTTCTTTAATCGATGCCACCGGAGGCAGCAAGAAAACAATAGTTAGAGGCGAGGCGTGATCTACGACCACCCTTCTACCCACTACCAATCGTGACACGCGCACGTACTGTACTATTTCCCCAGCTAAAATCACTTCGACACAGAGGCGGGGCAACCCAACTGCAAGACCAAGACCAGAGGCGACTGCCAAGGAAGAGACTCTCTCTTCTTGAGCTTCCGATTTCATTCGTGACATACCGAGATTGACTCAATGAAAGTCCCTAGCGCAGATGAGACCTATCCTATGTTTGTTGACTTTTCATTCAAATCAGCTTCCTGATGACTACAGAAAACTTTGATCCTAGAAAAGAAGTAGAATCCAGTAAGAGATGCTGACAGCAATCATTTTCAGCGCTTTTTCTGCTTTTTTATAAAAAAGATACGGTATAAACGCAAATCTTTCACGACCTTTTAGTTAATCTGTCTTAACACGAATCCCATTCCATGGTGGGGCAGATAAGACTTTCAATATAAAAAGAGAATGTCTAAAGGAAATCTTCTTTCTTATCTTATTAGCAGGCGCCGAGACAGAGTCTTCAGAAGGCTTCCTCGCAGCTTCGTATTGATAGGGTTTGCATAATCCGAAAGGGCTTCCTCAGTAGAAAGCCCCTACTAGAGAGCCTCAGAACTTGAGATCCTGGAAATGGAATGTGGTGGGGGCATTCAAAGAAGTTTCAAAAGCTCTTTTCGTTAGAGAAACTTGGTCATTGAATGAATGAAATTCCCACGATCAGCTTAGCTTGACCCTTACTTGATGGTAAGGAAGAGGACAGTCTTTTGGAGTGGGCTGCTCGGGTACGACTGGGAAAAGATAGACTGTCTGGGAAGCTGGTCCAGATCTATCAGCACTCTCTCTTTTCTTCTTATTGCATTCCCTCGGCGATTGATAGCGTTAATAAGGGGGGGTTCGGTTAATAAAATAAATTTAGTTTCTTCAAGCTAACGAGAATGAGGCGAGTTCTTCCACGATTGGGATCACTCGTCGAAGCTATTCTAAGCCGTTGAAAGATAAGACTTCATACATGACTCACTAGCTAGGGCTTTCTCCGTCTTTGACAGGTGTAATCTCTTCACGAGCGGATAGGTAAGTGTAAGTACTGTTTACTTATATATAACTTGAAAAATATCTTTCTTTAAAGTAAGAGTCAATAGTTGAAGTGAAGAAAGTCAGAAGAAAATAAAGCTAGGGTTGTTATATTGGTTGTTTTTTTCTATTAGAGTTGAAGTTCGGATGTTGTTGTCCAAGCTCTTGGCCGAACGAGGCGCTGTCTTGCCCTCTTTCTCTTTTGTGAGAAAAACAAAGGAGTTCGTCTTGTACGAATATAGTGATTGAATCACTTTATTCGTACAGCAGCAAGGGTAGGTCCCCTAACGTCAAGCAATAGAAAGCCTCCACTTATGATATGAAAGCGCGAAGATCAGATCAATGGAAAGCTTAGCTTATTTATTCTCCCACTCTGGTTTGAACCGATGCATTAGCTTTTCTTTTCAAAGATGTCCTGGACGCCATCATTACGGATATTCTTAAAGTCATAGCTTTAGGTGCTCCTACGTATACGTACATGGACGATACACTCGATACAGCCAGGTAGGGAGAGGTCAAAAAGGCATAGCATAGCTTTCATGGAGACTGCTTTCTTTACACAGGTGGCATGGAAATAAAGAGAAAAGACCTTAGACTAGGCGGTCTTCCCTACATACAGTCAAAAAGTACGGACGGGAAAGCGATAAGAAGCCTGAAAGCGATTCTTACACAAGATACGATGACAGGAAGGGAGTTCGATCAGGAATAGACAGAAAAAAAGGCTGCTAGGCTCCTTTCTTTCTCATGGGAGGGGTTCGCATCCAACCCTTATCGATACCCATCGCTAGGACATTTAAGTGAGTCGGATTTTGATCCGGTTCCGAAATGAGGCGGTGTTACCAATGACTCTTCTCCCCACCATCCACTTGCTGGAACGAGGCCTTTCTCAACTCTTGGTCTATTGACGCTCTTCCGGTCAAGACCTTCGTAACTTGACTCCACAGGGCTCATGCAAAAAAGCGACTGGGTTAGTTTGGCCTTTAAAGCTGACCGAAACACGTTATACCTAACGAACTAGCGTAGCTGTGGGACTCTCGCAAGTATTGACCTCCTGGACTAGTACCGATGGTGGCTCCTCATCCGAGGAGTAATGAACCTGTAAAGGGAGGGCATTCAGTCAAGCATCCAATCAGCAGCTGGACTGGAAAATAGATAGAAGAATGATTTTAGAGTTCCCGAGTGAAGTTCTGGTGTTTTCGTTCCTGTTGCTACTGTAGCTAATCCTCTTTCTACTGTTGCTAGTTCTTGCTAGTCGGAAGTTCTAGCAGCTAGTAGAGGAAAGGAATCTAAAAGATCCTCCGCAAAGAAGAGCTAACTTCTAACTCCCAGCTACCGAAGGAAGAAGGGAATTATAGAGGAAGGGGAAGAGTTCGTACAGGCTCGGAATTCTATTCATAGGAAGAAGTAGGTAATGCAATTAAAGGAAAGCTATATGGAATGGCCCTTTCTCTTCTTTCCTTCTCGTATAGCTGGAAAACTTAGTCTTTTCTAAAGGCTTTCCCCGCAGGAGATGAGATTTGATAAGATCGGATTTCCTTTCCTCAGGAACTACTAGAAGTAGAGGAACTGGAACAAGAAGAACAACTAATTTCATTACCTTTCCCGAAGAAAGAATAAAAAGAAAATGGCACATC
>OX381724.1:10000-15000 GCA_947179155.2 Hedera helix
AGGCACTAATATATTTTTAACGTCTAATTAGATCGGGTAATTATTCAAATTAAGAACAGAAGCTCGTTGCTTTTTTCCCTATAATCAATTAATTGAAGCCACAAGGCTCTATCTCTATCCATTTATTCATTCGACCCAACTTGAAATTGAATTCATTTTGCTCCGTTTCAAAAAATCAAACAAGGGTTTGGACCGATCCGGAAAGAATGAAATATTCTCAGAACTCTTCGTTGATACGACATGCTATTTTTTCCATTCATTCCCTTTCAGGATCAGTCGTGGTCTTCCAAACTTTACCGATGGTATGGACGAATCCTTCGCTTCATCCAAATGTGTAAAAGATCCTAGCCGCACTTAAAAGCCGAGTACTCTACCGTTGAGTTAGCAACCCGAATAGAATAATAATAAAAAAAATAATAAATAAATAATAAATAAATAATAAAGGGTATGTAGATACAATCAGAATCAAAATAAAAGATTAGACAAGACAATCAAATCATTGAACTAAGAAATAAAAATCATTGAACTAAGAAATAAAAAAATCTAAAAAAACACATTTTGAAATTGATTCGGAACATCAAAATGAATAGATGAGACGAAAATACAAGAAATTCTCCGATAAAATAAAAAGATAAAGAAATGTAAAAATTTATAAACCATCTCTTATGTTATCGACTTTTCAATCAAAAACCCTTCTTGTATCAAAGCGAATCCAACGAACCCATCATTTGAATGATGTAACGTAAAAACCAAACCTATGGCACGGAAATAAATCGATCCGCTTATCACGATAATTATATTTGTTCGATACCCTGTTGTCAATATAAATGTTGAGAAAAGAATACAATGGAAAAAACAAAAGAAATTCAATTTCAATAATATTAAATATTCAAAAAAAAAAAAGGACTTGTGTTGGATTGGCACTACATAGATGCAAAAAAGTTTAGATGGGGGAATAAATAAGGAAGAAGTAGAAAAAAATCTCGGATTTAGATTTATTCAATCAATAATAAGTAGAATAACAAATTTTTATTCCTTCTTTATTACGTGTTAGTAAAGTTCCAACGAAAACCGCCCAATTGAAGGAAATGCCAGAATTTTACATTTCTAGGATCAACCAACTGGGGTTTTGTCGTTATAAAATATTAGATTCTATAGAAGCAATGATAAATGGATACGAATAGAGATAAATAGATACGAATAGAGCGCAAAAAAGGGGGGAAAGAAAAAACAAAGTATAGAAAAGTTATACAAAATTTTATACGAATCACTGCCCCCTTTTTTTATTTCCTTAATTTCATTTCGTTTGATTAGGGCAAAGTTACTTAAAAATCTCCGCCTTCTTTAAAATATCCCGAACAGTTCCTGTAGGCTGAGCGCCTTTTTCAAGGAAATATAGAATAGCGGGAACATTTAAACAACTTTGATTCTTTATCGGATCATAAAAACCCACTTTCCGAAGATCTCTTCCTTCTCTTCGGGATCGAACATCAATTGCAACGATTCGATAGACGGCTCATTGGGATAGATGTAAGTAAATGAAGAAGACCCCCCCTAGAAACGTATAGGAAGTTTTCTCCTCGTACGGCTCGAGAAAAAATGATTCGAGGTTTTGTCTATGTATAGAATTCTAATGAATGGCAAAAGGGTTGATAAAATCAATTAGACTAGGATTTCACTCATTTTTTTCTTCGTTCTTCCTAAAAAAAAAGAAAAAATCATTTGTACTCATAACTCAAGTTGGATAATTCTCAAATAGCTCAAAAGAAAATCAAATCTTTAAGCAATTTATTTCATTTATTGAATGGTCTTTAACCCCCCTTTTGTTTGTCTCGTTTAAAATACAATCATCTATTTTGATTTGGATTCTTTATTCTGATCCAGTTATTGAGACAATGGAAACGGCGTTTCCTTGTTCTGGGATCCTTTTTCTTTGTTTTAAATCATTGGGTTTAGACATTACTTCGGTGCTTCTTAATCCTTCCAACAAAATGGCAGCAACATACCCCTTTTGTGATTTCTTTCTATCAAAGAATCATACGAATGGTTGATTCCCCGTGATACACTTTGAATCGAAAGAGTTTTATCAATTCCAACAAAATTTCCTTTTTGAATTGAAAACTTGCCCGAATCGGATCCTTTCGATTTCTATATTGATGATATACTTACGAAGTTGTTCCAATTTATTGATTGGCATTAACCCTAGATCCTTGCCCCTGAAAGCTGAATCAATACTTTACTACTCGAGCTCCATCATGTACTATTTACATTACAACCCAACAAAAAGAGGGGTTCTAGTGGAACAGAACAAACGATGTCGGGCCAAGAGCACCTTCATTCCTATATAAAATGTAAAATGGCGGATGTAAGAATAAGAATCCACACCGGATCGTGTCCTTCAAGTCGCACGTTGCTTTCTACCACATCGTTTCAAACGAAGTTTTACCATAACATTAACATTCCTCTAATTTGGAGCCAGTATGGAATTGATTCAATTATGGAATCATGAATAGTCATTGGTTCAGTCGGTACATAGACATATTAATCTATACCTTTTTCTTCTATACATAGAACATAGATGGTAAAGATTTTTCTGAAGAAATCTTAGCAAGACCCCACCTTTTTTTGTATGAATGCAACTTTTTTATAAAAAAAACAAACTAACAGAAATATAGAAATAACATAACTAACATAAATAACACGAATAAATGAATTCTTTTTAACCCTGCATCTTCAAGTGACTCAATAGAAGAGATTGACCCATCTGCGACTTCTTTGAATACCAAAGATTCAACTCATAAGGAATCATTCAAAATTTTTATAATCGAAAAAGTTTCCTATTTCGACATCATTAATCATTATTGGAATAAAGTTTTACAGTAAAGACTACATTTGATCATCATAAAAAAAAGAGAAAAATCTCTTTCTTTTCGAATTGAATCATCAATGATTTAAAGCCGATAAATAGATTGAACAAGAAACCCAATTTTTTTTTCGTGAGATGGATAAAAATGATATAAGAGAAGATTTAGGTCCTTATTCTTTCGATTCTTATTTTATTAATCAGATGAACGAGTAGGGGTTTTTCGTATCTATCAGATAGACTGAACAACTGTCACTGTTATGGATATTCTATGTTATGGATATTCTATATTAAATATTTCAATATTTAAGGGATTACATTTCTTTTTAACAAAAATGGAAAGGCTGTTGTCACTGAACGTTGTCACTGAAATAGAACGAAATCGAATAATAACAATACATATATATTACATATTAAGTTAAACTAAGCATTTCCTCATTTTATATGTATTTTTTTTGTTTAACCTGGAATTAAGTAATCTTTCTGCAATCTTGGCATAAAGTGACTAAAATATATGAATTACCCCATCTCAATCGTTACATAGATTTACAATTATTCATTAGAGCCAAACACGAAATACCTAAAAAGGTCAAAAAAACATCGGTTACATATGTAACTTGATTCGTTGTTAATGAGATTCGGACAGACACAGATATTTAAATGAATATCTCCCGTTGCTGATTAAGACCTATCTACCCCCCCAATTCTCTGGGAATGCTGAATCAGAAATCAAAAAAGATCCCTTTTACGGAAAGGGAACTATCTAGGGACAAAGACAAACAAGTCCAGATTAAGCCCTTGCTCCTAATTTTTATTTTACCCTAACCCAAGTCTTAAGAGACTTAATCCCATTGATTGAATGTAATAACCCCCTCTTGTCTCTTGTTTAGAATTCAGAGGTCCTAACCTAATAATTGGGCTGCCTCATTTAAGTTTAATGGATAGGGAATAAGAGATAGGGAAGGTAGGTTCTTTCTTATTGCGATTCAAAACGGATCGTTGAAAATTCAAATAGATATGAGACGTAAGGTTTTTCAGGTTTTTCTAAGTAACTAACTTCCTTCAATATGAAGGGAATGAACATATGGTGAAAAGCCCGCCCTACTTTACTTTATTTGAAAGTGTGACCTATGTTCCCATCGTACCTGGATCACAAACAAAAATATTCAGTTATATCTGCATATCATTTGAACTCGATTCAGTTAGTTCAGTTTGTGAAAAAAAGATATGATTCAGAGAAGAATCATTCAAAATCAGAAAAGAAACAAGAATCACATTCTATCCAATATTAGGCCTTTAAGCAGAACGTTATTTACAAAAGCAACCTTTACTCTGATAGAATGGATATGTCCTGGGACGGAAGGATTCGAACCTCCGAATAGCGGGACCAAAACCCGTTGCCTTACCACTTGGCCACGCCCCATTTAGATTTCTATTCGACAATAATAAAGAATAATGTTAGTATTGGGTTTTGGTCAATTCCAGTCCAAATATCTATAGAAAATCTTTAGAAAATAGATTAGATTCTTGCTAGGATTTTAACACGTGTAGATATAGAATTTAATTGAATTCATTGATCATTACATATAATTCAATTAAGATATTCTATGAAAGTATGATTTCTTCTATTCTCCTTTGAGAATTGGGGGATTTTTGATTGGGTGCGTTCAAAGAAAAAGAAGGATTTTTTGTCTACCGTACTTTAACTTCATTTTTCCTTATATCAATAACTCAATCAAAATGCAATTATCTCCAAGAACAAAATGTCTGTTATGCTTAATATCTTTAGTTTGATCTGTATCTGTCTTAATTCTGCCCTTTATTCGAGTAGTCTTTTCTTCGCCAAATTGCCCGAGGCCTATGCTTTTTTGAATCCAATCGTAGATCTTATGCCAGTCATACCTTTGTTCTTTTTTCTCTTAGCCTTTGTTTGGCAAGCTGCTGTAAGTTTTCGATGAGATTTTTAATACCATCCTAGAAAATTCATGATTTATTCGAGAAAAAATTCTAACAATTAATAAAATCAAATAAGTCTTACAGTATGAACCTTCGATTCAAACATTGAAAGTCTTGGATAGCCGCGATAAATCCAAATCTGGCTCACCCCATATCCCCCATTCTGACCTTTTTCCAGTGA
>OX381724.1:67500-80000 GCA_947179155.2 Hedera helix
GAACGGGGTTTCTTTGTTGACATAAGATCTAATTGTAGAAAGAATCAAAAGTTAAAGTTGCGGATAACTCTTTTTTTCTATATTTATATTCCTGATTACTAATTAAGAAGCCTCAGATAAAAGAGTGAATTCTTCTTTTCGTGAAATTAGGAAAATAAAAAAAAAAACTACCTCTTCCCGTCTTACGTCCGTATATATAATTCAAATATAGAAAATGAAAATATAGATATAGAGTTTTTCTCTTTCTATATCTCCCGCGAATCTCATTTTGATTAAGAATCCCTTTTGGATCGGATTCTAACGAATCTTTCGATAATTTGTAAGAAACTTTTTCTTTATTAAATTATTAGAAGACAAGAGCAAAAGACGAAGAAAAAAAGAATATAATAATAAAGTAAAGGCGATTATCATATATATCTTTTACATATCTTTCATATAGAAAGATGAATAAGTCCATTATATACTCACTTAGATATATACTTAGATCTATACTAATTAAAATTCGAATTTCATAAATATTAATTAATAATAATTACAATTCTTAATTATAATTATTATAAAATATCTTTATAAATAAAAATAACAGGTACAAATAGTAAATCGAGGTATCCATTCTATGACAACTTTCGACTTTCCCTCTGTGTTGGTGCCTTTAGTAGGCCTAGTATTTCCGGCAATGGCAATGGCTTCTTTATCTCTTCATGTTCAAAAGAATAAGACTGTTTAGATCTGATGGGCCCAACTCTCATCCATTTTTTTTCAAAACTTAGACTTGTATCATAACACAGATTTTTATTTAGTGGAATATGGTATAAGATGCGGGTTTCGCCGAACATAAAGGAGAGGCTCTTATGCTTATGCCTGTAGAAAGATGATATATGGGTAAAGGAATTCTATCTATTTGAAAATATATCAGGATCGACGGATGGCTGAAATGTAAAGTCGGTGTATCTATATGTATATCGATGGGATCATACGAAGGGTATGTTATTATTTTTAATCTAACCAATTTGATGAATTACTCTTAAAGGTTCACAGCAAACTAGTACTAGTTGATGAGAGTTACTTCGGAAACAAAAAGAGTAAAGTCTGGGGTATTTTCTTAATTCCAATAAAACGAAACCGGATCAAGTATGAGTTGTCGATCAGAACATATATGGATAGAACCTATAACGGGGTCTCGAAAAACAAGTAATTTCTGCTGGGCCGTTATCCTTTTTTTAGGGTCATTAGGATTCTTATTGGTTGGAACTTCCAGTTATCTTGGTAGAAATTTGATATCTTTATTTCCGTCTCAGCAAATCCTTTTTTTTCCACAGGGGATCGTGATGTCTTTCTATGGAATCGCGGGTCTCTTTATTAGCTCCTATTTGTGGTGCACACTTTCGTTGAATGTAGGGGGTGGTTATGATCGATTTGATAGAAAAGAAGGAATGGTGTGTATTTTTCGTTGGGGATTTCCTGGAAAAAATCGTCGCATCTTCCTCCGATTCCTTATAAAAGATATTAAGTCCGTCAGAATAGAAGTTAAAGAGGGTATTTATGCTCGTCGTGTCCTTTATATGGACATCAGAGGTCAGGGGGCCATTCCCTTGACTCGTACTGATGAGAATGTTACTCCACGGGAAATTGAACAAAAAGCTGCCGAATTGGCCTATTTCTTGCGTGTACCGATTGAAGTTTTTTGATATAATGATAGAAATATTCATTACTTAAATGAAGTGGTTCTTTCGGGCATTCATCGAAAGGAGGTACTTGCTTCGAATTTGACTAATTGCGATATCTGGAAACAATATTTTTTTTGATTATTTCTTCATTCGAAGTGGATTCTTAATCTATTTCTGTATTCTTTCTAGATTCAAAGAAAAACTGCGAAATCACAAAAAAAAAAGTGAATAGATTCATAGGTTCGATACCTTGTAATAGAACTCATGCATGAGAGAAATATTGGATCGCATAGAGTCGACTAATGAGGTGGGTTCATTAAAAATTCACAGATGAAATGAAAAATGGCAAAAAAGAAAGCATTCACTCCTCTTTTATATCTTGCATCTCTAGTATTTTTGCCCTGGTGGATTTCTCTCTCATTTAATAAAAGTCTGGAATCTTGGGTTACTAATTGGTGGAATACTAGGCAATCCGAAATTTTTTTGAATGGTATTCAAGAAAAGAGTATTCTAGAAAAATTCATAGAATTAGAGGAAATCCTTCTCTTGGAGGAAATGATCAAGGAATACTCGGAGACACATCTACAAAACCTTCGTATAGGAATCCACAAAGAAACGATCCAATTCATCAAGATACACAACGAGGATCGTATCCATACGATTTTGCACTTCTCGACAAATATAATCTGTTTCGTTATTCTAAGTGGTTATTCTATTTGGGGTAATGAAGAACTTGTTATTCTTAACTCTTGGGCTCAGGAATTCCTATATAACTTAAGTGACACAATAAAAGCTTTTTCTATTCTTTTATTAACTGATTTATGTATCGGATTCCATTCGCCCCATGGTTGGGAACTAATTATTGGCTCTGTCTACAAAGATTTTGGATTTGTTCATAATGATCAAATTTTATCTGGTCTTGTTTCTACTTTTCCAGTCATTCTAGATACACTTTTTAAATTTTGGATTTTCCGTTATTTAAATCGTGTTTCTCCGTCACTTGTAGTGATTTATCATTCAATGAATGATTGAAAAAGGATCCACTAATATTAATTAATATTAATCCAATTCTAATGTTTCTTACTTTGTAGTTGTACATAAGCAAAGTATGGAAAATCATACTTACTCTTTATATTTCTACCCATCCCGGAGATTTCTATATTATTCCAGTAAAATTATTCCAGTAAATAGCAGAATCGCGGATAGGGAACTATATTAGCGACCTACCCAATTTATTGTAGAAATTTTCGGGATCAACGGTTGGACCATGCAAACTAGAAAGACTTTTTCTTGGATAAAGGAACAGATTACTCGATCCATTTCCGCATCGCTCATGATATATATCATAACTCGGACATCCATTTCAAGTGCATATCCCATTTTTGCACAGCAGGGTTATGAAAATCCACGAGAAGCGACTGGGCGTATTGTATGTGCCAATTGCCATTTAGCTAATAAGCCCGTGGATATTGAAGTTCCACAAGCCGTACTTCCTGATACTGTATTTGAAGCAGTTGTTCGAATCCCTTATGATATGCAACTAAAACAAGTTCTTGCTAATGGTAAAAAGGGGGCTTTGAATGTAGGGGCTGTTCTTATTTTACCGGAGGGTTTTGAATTAGCTCCTGTCGATCGGATTTCTCCCGAGATGAAAGAAAAGATAGGCAATCTTTCTTTTCAGAGCTATCGCCCAAATAAAAAAAATATTCTTGTGATAGGCCCTGCTCCTGGTCAAAAATATAGTGAAATCACCTTTCCTATTCTTTCCCCGGACCCCGCTACTAAGAAAGATGTTCACTTCTTAAAATATCCTATATACGTAGGCGGAAACAGGGGAAGGGGTCAGATTTATCCCGACGGGAGCAAGAGTAACAATACAGTTTATAATGCTACAGCAGCAGGTATAGTAGACAAAATAATACGAAAAGAAAAAAGGGGTTACGAAATAACCATAACGGATGCATCGGATGGACGTCAAGTGGTTGATATTATCCCTCCAGGGCCAGAACTTCTTGTTTCAGAAGGCGAATCTATCCAATTTGATCAACCATTGACGAGTAATCCTAATGTGGGCGGATTTGGTCAGGGAGATGCAGAAATAGTACTTCAAGATCCATTACGTGTCCAAGGCCTTTTGTTCTTCTTGGCATCTGTTATTTTGGCACAAATCTTTTTGGTTCTTAAAAAGAAACAGTTCGAGAAGGTTCAATTGTCCGAAATGAATTTCTAGACTCGCGGATTTATCGACATTGAGTTCATAACATAAAAAGAAAAATTATTTTTGGCGATTATCTATGATAAAAAAATTACATTATGAAAAGCCTTTTGCTTATTTATACTATTTTTCTACGAGATGTCGGGAATTCCTTGTACCGCATTCCTAGTCATAGTATGTAGATTGTGAAGAAGACTGTTTGACTTTACCCCTTCTTTGTCTTTGTTTGTTTTTTAATCCAAATTGGGGTGGTGTGGCTATGTTACTATTATCACATTTTAATGTCATAAAATGCATCAATAGTGTTTTCTATTCTAATTCTAATAGAATGAAATTCGACTAGATACTAGACATAAGTAAGCGGGGAATAGAACGGATAAATGCGTGGAACAAATAATTCTAGTAGGGATTATTCGTCTTCCTAGTCTTCGACACAAGAAAAGGAATTTTCCACACCTCTTTCTTGTGTCGAAATAAAAAAAAGAATTCTTGATCCTGTTCGTCAAAGATTCCCAGTCTTAGTTTCGAATTTTTCCAGATATATCAGAACTTTTTTAGATATATTACATATAATATATGAAGTGGTGGACAAACAAAAGAGAGGGAAGTTTATTGAGTCAATAGAACTTTGTCAATTAACTTATAAAAATTGAAATTTTTGATGAGATACTAAAATAAATAGACTAAGGTTCTATTAGTATAGAAACAAGTTGAGGATATCTAATCTACAGAAATATATAGTATGTCATCCAGGAAGTCGAGTGACTCCTTCTTTCTTCTAACTTTGAAAGTATCGATAGATACTATCGAGGAACCGGCGAATCAATCAATGAAGTTCATTTTTCAAAAACATCATCAGAAAAACGGAATGGGGTTTTTTGAAACAGCAGAAAAAGAAATTCGTTTTGCTATTTAGGAAAAAAGATTCTAATTCTTAACTTAAGAACTCAACAGGATTCCCTTCTTTGTTTGTATGATTTGAGGGGGGAAGGTCCCGTTGAGTTCTTACGCTTTCATGGATACAGCTTACAACTCAATTCATCTGATTACTACAGGGATGAACCCAATCCGGAATATGAACCATAAAAAAAAATACCTATTAAACCAATCACAAGAATACCAGTTACAGTACCTATTATCCAAAGAGGAATCCTTCCAGTAGTATCAGCCATTTACCCCACTTCCCTCCACATTTCATCAAGTGGTCATGCTAGAGACATAAACAGTCATGGATAATTATGAGATGAGATCCTTCCGAATGGGCTAAGAGAGAGTGCCTAGAATTATTATTCTCCTTCGTTTTCTTAATTGAAGAAATAATTGGAAAATAAAACAGCAAGTACAAAAATGAGTAATAACCCCCAGTAGAGGCTGGTACGATTCAATTCAACATTTTGTTCGTTCGGGTTTGATTGTGTCATAGCTCTATAATTCGGATTAGGTTTATCGTTGGATGAACTGCATTGCTGATATTGACCCCAAAAAAGAAACGGTAGGTACAGCTAGGCCGTGAACAGCCAACCATCGCACTGTAAAAATTGGATAGGTTCGATCTATGGTCATTGGGGCCTCCTAAAAAGATCTACTAAATTCATCGAGTTGTTCCAAAGGATCAAAACGGCCAGTTATTAATGGAATTCCTTGTCGGTTCTCTGTGAAATACTCGTTTGGCCGAGGGCTTCCAAACACATCGTAAGCTAAACCGGTGCTGACGAATAACCAACCCGCAATGAATAGGGAAGGTATAGTAATGCTATGAATGACCCAGTAACGAATACTGGTAATAATATCAGCAAAAGAACGTTCTCCTGTGCTTCCAGACATGCTGAGCTCCACATATTCTTGTACAGTCAAAAGGGGATCGATTCCGTAAAAGATGAGATCAGTAAATGGAAATTTACTAAAACTCAATCTTGTGAGATCGTCAATATTGTACCAAGGGCGTCTTTAGAGTATACCGAATCAGTATAGCTATCCTTCTTCTGACACAGCAACGCACTTTCAATCAGTATCGAAAGGAGGTGCTAAATAATTTCTTTCTTACTTTACTTGTTGCTTGTCAGTGTACAATGATGCCCCATTCAATATAAAATTATTCAAAATAGTATATTTATCTCCATTATTAGTTTCGGGGTAGAACCTGAGGATCGGGTGAAATATGAATCTGACAGGTCTGTTTCTAATAACTCATGAAGGATATTATCAGATTCCCACAATTTAAGTAGATCCGAGGTCTATAAATCCTCGTTTTCGTAGTTGTAGAAGCGGTTTTTGTTGGAATCCTTTTTTCATCATTTTAAGGAATTGGTTAGTCGTCCAGTAACAAGTAAGATAAGAGTAGTAAATCGTATTCGATGAAAGAAAGAGAACAAAGAAGAAATTAATTGTAATCAATCGTTTTGATGCATGCATTGTTGTATTAGATCGAGATCCAAAGGTTCTTTCTTGACCTAACTACAAGGACGAGGTTTTATAATACGGAAAGAGAAAATGTAGAACGTAAAAAGGAAAAGAGAATAGAAATTACTAGTCTTAGAACCTAGTTGGACCAAAATAAAGATTTTATTTTTTTATAATATAAGCTTGCCGTTTGCTCTAAAATATAAAATGGATTCGATACAATTAAAAAATAAAAAGTTTTATTCCACAATGTAATGATTCAAAAAGAGTTTCATTTTTGAGTGAAGTTACACGGCCCAGTTCTTATTATTAGTTTATAAGTTTACCCAAGAGTTGCTCAATGAATCCGTTGATTGAATCGCGGGATGGGTAGATGTCGCAGATGATGAATCAATTTCTTTTTATACGCCTGTCACTTTTTCTTTGTTAGTGCCGTCTATAATGATAGATGAATCAAAAACTTTCAATTTAACTTATTCTTTCAATTGGTATTTTTGCTTATCTCCTTTTTTGCAAAAATGGAAACTTAGGTAAGTGCTTTTTTTATAAACATATGTATAAAAAGAACATATTTCATTTAGCTCCTTTATGCCTACTATAACTAGTTATTTCGGTTTTCTACTAGCGGCTTTAACTATAACCTCAGCTCTATTTATTGGTCTTAGCAAGATACGACTTATCTGAAATTAATATTTGAAATGCACAATTCATAAAAAGAAACCTTTCGGTGAGATTCTTTGGAAATTACCAATTCTTAGTCATTGAGATTCATGGTAATTCGGATTAATATTTAGGTATAGATATTACCTCCTTTTTCTCCTTTCAAACAAAATGAAATGATTGAAGTTTTTCTATTTGGAATCGTGTTAGGTCTAATTCCTATTACTTTGGCTGGATTATTCGTAACTGCATATTTACAATACAGGCGCGGTGATCAGTTGGACCTTTGATTAATTAATATCTCTTTTTTTGATTGACCTCCTACTTTCGTTAATACAAAGGAGGTCAAATTCAGATTGCTATTCAAGTTAGTGAAGCTATTTCACGATCTAAGAATAAGAAGGATGAAATCACGCTCTGTAGGATTTGAACCTACGACATTGGGTTTTGGAGACCCACGTTCTACCGAACTGAACTAAGAGCGCTTTCTTATCAGAAAAGATAAGACTGTAAAGAAACCTTTTTAATCCCAATACATCTTTGAATGAAAGATTATATATGTCCAATTTGAATCGATCTCAATTAATCCTTCGTTACTGCTCAACGTAGAAGTAATAGGTAGGGATGACAGGATTTGAACCCGTGACATTTTGTACCCAAAACAAACGCGCTACCAAGCTGCGCTACATCCCTTCAATTGGTCTACAGTGTCATTGTAGAGAATTCCTATCTTGTTTTCCACATCGTTATTTCTTCCATTGATATATACAATTTATATGGACATTTCGTCTTTTTTGTCTCATTTATTATATAATAATAGTAAAAGACTTATATACATATGAAATACGGAACGGAACCCGTCGTAAAAATAAATGAGTATTTTCGGGAATGCTCGGGGACTTTTTTTATGTTGTTTTAAGAAAATCTTATTCACCGGATCGTTGTACATTTCAATTTGAATTAGGAATTGCGTGTACAACTATAAGCGGTCCTTAACTGCATATGCATCCGATCATATATGTATTACCATTATATATTACAATATAATATATATTACAATAAAAGAAGGAGGTTTTTCAATGCGAGATCTAAAAACATATCTCTCCGTGGCACCGGTATTAAGTACTCTATGGTTCGGGTCTTTAGCAGGTCTATTGATAGAGATTAATCGTTTTTTCCCAGATGCGTTGACATTCCCCTTTTTTTGATTCTAGTTATTGACACGGTAACGAATAACAAAGATTAGGGATACAATTAAATATCTGTGACTAATCCTTCGCCCCCCCCTTTTTCTCTTTTTTCCCCTTTTCTTTTTTAGAATAAGGGAGGAAAGAGAAAAAAAGAAAAAGTAACAGCTGCCAGACTTGGGTTCAAGTTCGAATTAAATAGGGATGGGGGTAGAATAAACAATGTGGGGTCTAGGTCTAGGGCAAGACTCTTATACAAGATACTAAAATGTAAATGAAATACTGTACTATGATTTGAAATATAGTTTAGAAATCTTTGTATATTATTTACTATATTGATTGCAGCGAAATCTTTCATAATTGGATTTCAAGTTAGTAACTTCTATTTTTTCCTTCCTTTCTTCTTCTTCGTTTCGGATCGAAAATAGAAGAGTTGAGTAAATCAAAAATCAAAAAAGGAGGTTCATGGCCAAGGGGAAGGATGTCCGAATAACCATTATTTTGGAATGTACTAGTTGTGTTCGAAACGGTGTTAATAAGGTATCAACGGGTATTTCCAGATATATTACTCAAAAGAACCGGCACAATACGCCTAATCGATTGGAATTGAGAAAATTCTGTCCATATTGTTACAAACATACGATTCATGGGGAGATAAAGAAATAGATCAAATCGAGCGCCTGTATGTAACCCTTCCAAGGAAGGGGAAAAAATTACATTATATATATAACATATTTAAATATAAACAAACCAAATCCTATTTATTTATTCTAATTCATTTTAGATCCGACCGAAATAGGATTTTCGGGATAAGGAATACACTAAACAAACCATGGATAAATCCAAGCGACCTTTTCTTAAATCCAAGCGATCTTTTCGTAGGCGTTTGCCCCCGATCCAATCGGGGGATCGAATTGATTATAGAAACATGAGTTTAATTAGTCGATTTATTAGTGAACAAGGAAAAATATTATCTAGACGGGTGAATAGATTGACCTTGAAACAACAACGATTAATTACTATTGCTATAAAACAAGCTCGTATTTTATCTTTGTTACCTTTTCTTAATAATGATAAACAATTTGAAAATAATGATAAACAATTTGAAAGGACCGAGTCGACCGCTAGAACTGCTGGTCTTAGAGCCAGAAAAAAATAGGCTTACTCTTTCTTCACTTGAATCAAAATTCCAATCCGAACTCAAACGCGGATTGATGTTTTGTTCGAAAAATACGAAAATCCAGATTTGATTATCGTGTCGTAAGAAAAAAAAAACAAAAAAAGAATCGGGGAAGAATAAATCCTTTTTTATTGAGTGTATTCATTCATTTTTACTACTTTAGTTTAGCATATTTTATCATATTAATTTTGACTCTACCCTCCCGGAGTTCATTCTCCGGGGAACTCCGTTTAAATTATTCCGGTGGATTCTTTACAATCTACTTCTTTTATGATCTCATTGGAAATCATATAAAGACAATTTTGATTTGATATAGCTATTTGTGCAAGTATTTTACGATTAAGAAGCAACTGTTTCTTATACAGATCGTGTATGAATCTACTATAACTATAGGATACCCCCCCTTCACGAATTACTGCGTTTATTCGAGTGATCCACAAACGACGAAAATTTCTCTTTTTCCGATCCCTATCCCGATGAGACGAAACCAAAGCTCTTATTTTCTGTTGAGTAATTGTTCGAGTAAGCCTTGAATGAGCCCCTCGAAAGCTTGATGCAAATAAACGAATTTTTGTTCTACGTCGCCGAGCTATATATCCCCGTCTAATTCTGGTCATTGAATAAATGAAACTTTGACGAATAACTAATAGATTTCCTTTCTTTCAGTTATTCTTTTTCCCTTTCCTAGTCTATTAATAACAAAGCTTATTTTTCCAATGTATAAACTAAAAATTCCAATGGCTTTGGCTACTATAACCTTCCCGACCACTATTTTTCTTTTTTCTAGACATTTCACTTCAAAATAAGAAATTGTATTCTACTAGGTATCAAAATATAGTAACTAAAAAATAAAATATAAATGGATAAAGAAATAGCGGCTTACATCGTTTCTATGGTTACTTCTTAAACGGTGAGGTCTTCTCTATACACCGGAGCCTTTACTTCATTTAATCAATGTTATTGGTAACTTGTATAGTTCACATTCTTTGGCTCTACCCATGAATTATCCAGTAATAGGTCTTTCACGATGAGATCTACCTATACAGTAACGGTATTTAATTATGAAAGTTGGCTGGGTAGCTAACCCTGTTAGTCCGTTCTTGCAAGAGGGGGCCTAATCTTTCTGTTTTTTAAGTAAAATTTCCTCCGCTTAATGGATAACCATTTGCTACCAATGGAGAATTGCTTCTCATTTTAAATTGAGGTGATTGGATTTGCACCAATGGAAACCATAAATTTCATACACAAACGAATGGATAGATTTTCTTTTTTTTAGATACTTAATTGAATAGAGTTCTTTTTCTATTCTATCCTATTCGCCGGTACGGATCATTGATACTGGAAAAAGTTTTCTTTCTTTTGTCCCAGCTCATGATCTGAACGAGTCGCACATACACCCTAGTACATGTTCCTCGACGCTGGGGGCATCCCCGAAGCGCGGGGGATTTTGTGACATTTCTGATTGGCTGTCTTGTATTTCTAATAAGTTGTTTAATGGTTGGCATGTTGAATCATATAAATAATGGGCTGGTTTAGATGGATCCTAACCGGATGATTATGAATTACTTTACTTCTATTTACTATTCTATTAAATTCGACAAAAAGAGAAAATCCGAAATCGCGGATTTACGCGAAATCCGGGCTATTTTCACTCAACCGCTACAAGATCAACAATTCCATAAGCTTGGGCTTCTGTTGCTGACATAAAAACATCTCTTTCCATGTCTTCCGAGACAACCCAAAAGGGTTTGCCCGTTTTTTGTACATAAACCCTTGTGATGGTTTCACGCAGTTTCAGCAGTTCTTCCGCTTCCAGGATAAATTCTCCCGTTTGTGCCTCATAAAAAGAACTAGCAGGTTGATGGATCATTACCCTGATGGTATAACATTAAAAAAGTTCCTCTATTTCGCATGATGAAGAGAAAAGAAAGAAAGATAAAGAATAACAAGAAAAAAGATAGAATTGAACAACCGTACGGGCATTTTTGTGCATTGCATACGGCTCTATAATAAAAAATGACCTTTACCTTCCATCAAAGAAAGAGAAAAATGGGATCTATCAGACCCAGATCGGTAAATGATCAAATTACCACCCTTCCTTTCGGAGGAGTTCAAAAATACTATGATGGTTCCGTTGCTTTATATATTTATTATTTGGTTTGTCTGTGATTCAGCAATCCCAAAGTTGCTTTTTGCTCTGATCAAATAAGGAAAAAATCTTGTTTTTTTTTATTTTCGCACTCTTTCAGAACATAAATATTGTTAAGAGCCCCCCGGTGCGAAAATAAAAAAGTTTGTGACGCTGAACTGGAATCCCCAACAGAAAAAATCGGAAATACCCCTTATCTCATACTACTCGCTCGATACATAATCTAATGTTTTGAAAAAAAAAAAAAACAATAAAAACTTTTTTTTATATCGAATTCAAAGTGCCATGCTATTATTACTTAATATTCATATGGCGAAGGCATAGTCTTCTTTTTTCTCTCAAATTCAAATAAAAACCGCATTGGCGCCAAGCGTGAGGGAATGCTAGACGTTTGGTAATTTCTCCTCCGGCCAAGATAAAAGATCCCATTGAAGCAGCTAATCCCATGCATATTGTATGTACATCTGGTCGCACAAATTGCATAGTATCATAAATAGCTACTCCAGGGATTACCCATCCGCCAGGAGAGTTTATAAACAAATACAGATCTTTGGTATCATCCTCGATACTGAGATATACCATAAGACCAATAAGTTGATTCGAGATCTCGCTATCAATCGCTTGGCCTAAAAAAAGTAATCTTTCTCGATAAAGTCGGTTGATTAGGGTAAAATTGTATCCCTTAGAAACCGTACAGGCGTCTTTTGGCGCATACGGTTCAACAAAAAATGCGAAAAAAGAATCAATGTGTAGATTCCAATCCTCTTTCTGACTTCTAACGAAAGGACTTTTCTTCGATTTTTCAAAAAAGACGAGTTTTTACTCCTTTCCTTATTATAAAAAAAAAGAATTCACTAAACTTATCGAATTAACTTCTCATTGATATATTGTTTCATCGAGATCCAATCCAAATCACGATGTCGTTTTCTTGTTCCTGAACGGGCCTCTTTAATCTTTTTAGGTTTATGCTCTACTCCGGGTAAAGATCCGCCCGATTTCGATTTGTACATATAGGACAAATGCTTCCATTACCACTTCTTTT
>OX381724.1:87500-90000 GCA_947179155.2 Hedera helix
TCCGTTTTTATTTCTACACACGTCGTTTTTTCGGAGGTCTACAGCCATTATGTGGCATAGGGGTTACATCTCGCACGAAAGTTAATAGTATACCACTTCTGCGAATAGCTCGTAATGCTGCGTCTCTTCCGAGACCGGGTCCTTTTATCATGACTTCTGCTCGTTGCATACCTTGATCCACTACTGTACGAATAGCGTTTCCTGCTGCGGTTTGAGCAGCAAACGGCGTCCCCCTTCTTGTACCCTTGAATCCACAAGTACCGGCAGAGGACCAAGAGACCACCCGACCCCGTACATCTGTAACAGTCACAATAGTATTATTGAAACTTGCTTGAACATGAATAACCCCCTTTGGTATTCTACGTGTACTCTTACGTGAACCAATACGCCCATTCCTACGTGAACCACTTCTCGGTATAGCTTTTGCCATATTTTTTCATCTCATAAATATGAGTCAGAGATATATGGATATATCCATTTCGTGTCAAAAAGGATCTCCCCCTTTCCCCTTTTTACTTTTTCATCGGGTGTTTTAACGGGTCTGATTACCCCTGTCTTTGTTTATGTCTTGGGTTGGAACAAATTACTATAATTCGTCCCCGCCTACGAATTAGTCGACATTTTTCACAAATTTTACGAACAGAAGCTCTTATTTTCATATTTGGCATTCCTTACCTTAATTCTGAATCCACTTTTTGGAAGAAAATAAGTTTCTTGAAATTTTTCATCTCGAATCCTATTCCCACGAAAAGAATGTTGAAGTTGAAAAAACACCTAATCTTTCGAATTCTTATTGCGAAGTCGATAAATTATACGTCCTCTGGTTGAATCATAACGACTTACTTCAATTTTGACTCTATCGCCTGGCAGTATCCGTATAAAACTACGTCGGATCTTTCCTGAAACATAACCTAGAATCATATCTTCATTATCTAAGCGAATCCGGAACATACCATTGGGAAGCGATTCAGTAATTAAACCTTCATGAATCCATTTTTGTTCTTTCATTCCAGGTAAAGCCTCCTTGAAGTATCAACTGATGGAGGAGGAACGATATTAGACAACCCGCCCCTTTTCTTTTTTTTTTCACAAATAGGAAGTTTCGAATCCAATTCGGATATTAGAAGGATTACCATATATAACACAAAATTTCTCCGCCAATTCTTTCTAGTCGAGCCTCTCGGTCTGTCATTATACCTCGAGAAGTAGAAAGAATTACAATTCCGATCCCGCCTAAAATTCTAGGAATTCGTTGATAGTTAGAATAGATTCGTAGACCAGGCCGACTGATCCGTTTTAAATTTAAAATATTTCTATAAGGCCTTTTCCTATTCCTTCTATGTCGTAGGGTTAAAACCAAAAAATCCTTTTTGTTTTCTTGATGTTTTCTCACGTTTTCGATAAAACCTTCTCGTAAAAGGATTTTAACAATATTTTCAGTGATATTAGTAGATGCTATTCGAACCACTCTTTTTTTATCCATATCAGCATTTCGTATAGAGGTTATTATGTCAGCAATAGTATCCTTACCCATGATGAATTAAAATTCTTGGTGCTCCCAAATTTTGATATAATCAACATGCTTTTCTTGTTTTTTTACTTATTTGTTTATGAATATGAATTCTTAAAGGCATATGCATGAGACATAATCTATTAATTAATCTGAATCCATTTCTTAATCTCTTTCTTTCAAATACTTTACTCTAACCATATCATGGTCTCATTTTATAATACCTCCGGAGCTAATGAAACTATTTTAGTAAAATTTAACTGTCTCAATTCCCGGGCAATTGCACCAAAAACCCGAGTTCCCTTTGGGTTTCCTTCTTGATCGATGACAACCGCAGCATTGTCATCATATCGTATTATCATACCGTTATCACGTTTGAGTTCTTTACAAGTACGTACAATTACAGCTCTGACCACTTCTGATCTTGCTAGGGGCATATTTGGCACTGCTTCTTTGATCACAGCAACAATAACGTCACCGATATGAGCATATCGACGATTGCTAGCTCCTATGATTCGAATACACATCAATTCTCGAGCCCCGCTGTTATCCGCTACATTCAAAAGGGTCTGAGGTTGAATCATATCATTTTTTTTATAATCTATTCTTTCAATGCAAAGGGCGAAGAAAAAAGAAATATTGTTTGTCCAAAAAAAGAAATCAGCACCTGCAATTGTGTTTTTTTTTTAATCCTCAAGACCTATTTCCTTTGATTCTCCATTTTTATGCCAAAATAATGAATTGAGTTCGTATAGGCATTTTAGACGATGCTATTGAAATAGCCTTTCTGGCTATATTTTCTGTTACTCCACCCATTTCATAAAGGATTCGACCCGGTTTAACAATAGCTACCCAATATTCAGGGGATCCTTTCCCCGAACCCATACGCGTTTCTGCGGGTCTTACTGTAACCGGTTTGTCTGGAAATATACGTACCCATATTTTTCCACCACGTCGTGCATTTCGTGTCATTGCTCGTCGACCTGCTTC
>OX381724.1:120000-130000 GCA_947179155.2 Hedera helix
GAGATTAAATTCATTATGTGAGGGATGACTATGAAAAGAGGAATAAGCCGAGCTACAAGAAAAATTCCCGCTGCTACCATAGTAGCAGCATGTATAAGAGCTGAAATAGGAGTAGGCCCCTCCATGGCATCAGGTAACCATACATGAAGAGGGAATTGTGCAGATTTAGCAACCGCACCGGCAAATAATAGAACGGCACACAAAGTAACAAATAAAAAATTTACTTCATTATTATAAATCAAGTTACTGAATATTTTGAATAAATCTCGAAATTCGAAACTACCTGTTATCCAATAAAAACCTAAAATTCCCAATAATAAACCAAAATCCCCGACACGATTAGTTAAAAACGCCTTTTGGCAAGCATTTGCCGCAACAGGTCGTGTGAACCAAAACCCTATTAATAGATACGAACACATTCCGACTAATTCCCAAAAAATATAAATTTGTATCAAATTAGAACTAGTAACTAATCCTAACATAGAAGTACTGAAAAAACTCATATAAGCGAAAAATCTCAAATATCCTTGATCATGAGACATATAATTATCACTATAAACAAGAACCACAATTCCAACAGTAGTAATTAATATTGACATAATAGAAGTAAGTGGGTCGATCAAGTAGCCGAATTCTAAAGAAAAATCATTATTGATGATCCAAGACCACACATATTGATAGATAGAACTGCTATTTATTTGCTGAATAGACAGATTGATCGAAAAAATCATGACTATACTTAACAATAAAACACTCTGAAAGGCCCACATACGACGAAGATTTTTTGTTGCCGTCGGAAAAAGAAGAAGTCCCACTCCTATTAACATAGGAACTGGAAGTGGAAGGAAAGGTATTATCCACGCATATTGATATGTCTGTTCCATAAAAAAAGTTTTTTATTCTTAATTAATTGTTTCCGATTTACCGGATCTTACCTTTTTCAAAAGGAGTCAATAAAAAAATCAAGATATGCACTAACTTAAAGAGAATTTTCTATTCTTACTTATTCTGAGTCTTTCCAAAATACTTCAAATATTCAAATCAAGAAGTTACAATTAATTGGTCAAAGGAGATGACCAACCTGTTCGTAAAAAGCGAATACTTAGTTATTAACTAAGATTTTTATGAAGATACCGAAAATGCAAATTTCAATTATTATTACATGGATTTATATTCATATTTATATTCATAGAGTAAGGATAAAGAATTACACTAAAAAGAGTACTTGATTCTGATATGAATCATAGGATTAACTAAGATCAAAAACTTGTCCTAATAAAATAAGAACTTTTAGTTAGTTTGTTCCAAATCATTAACTAGTTCATTATGGAATTGATTTATTATTTTCCATTTCAATAAAAAAACATTTATAGATTATAGAAAACGCTATAATATCTGACATTTTATATAAAATGAACTTGATTTTCTATTTATCGATATTTATCGAAAGGGGTAAAATAAAATTAATAAAAAAATCACTAAGATCTCTTTTATCAAACCACGTATCCTTTAACAGATTAATAACTTTAATTGCTAGTCTCATTCAAATTTTAAAATGGAATTTAGGAGTATTCTTTCCTCGAGTTTGACCGGTTAGTAGAAAAAGATTAAAGTTTTCATTAGGTAATGGGTTCTTAAACCTTTATTCCTTATAAATGAAATGTAGAACGAAGAAAATAGACAGAGATAAAAAGGAAGGTCTTTTTTTGGATTCTTTCTTTTATTAAGTTCAACTTATTAGATTTCTATGGCATAACGGCGGATTCTATAGATATAAATGTGAATCATAAAGAACAAGAAATAAAGGTACCAATCAATAAAAATGAGTCTTTCTTACGAATATTGTATGTATATAGAAAAACTCTTTTTGTTGAAAAAATCACATATTATTTTCTTTTTCTAGTCATATTTTATACGATTTTCATAGATCTCTATTTTTTTGTTTTATGAAGAGAATATTATCTAGAGAATAAATAGATAATGAATAGTAAAGAACGATTCATTTTGACCAAAAGATGTCTTTCACATCCAACTATAACAATGAGTAACCTCTTTATTTTTAAATGGCAGTTCCAAAAAAACGTACTTCTATATCAAAAAAGCGTATTCGTAAAAATATTTGGAAAAGAAAGGGATATTGGGCAGCCTTAAAAGCGTTGTCATTAGGGAAATCTCTTTCTACCGGAAATTCAAAAGGTTTTTTTGTGCGACAAACAAATAAGTCATAAAATAAAACATTGTAACAATATGAATCGAAAAATTGGCTTATTTCACCGTTAATATGAAATTAAAAATTTCCATTACCTATTGTTTGAGGTTAATCAATATGAAATGGAACTCGCTTCGATCTTAGGATATGTAAACTAAGAATTCTTCAGTTTACTAAATTCTAAAAAAAAAACTTTTGAAAAAAGACAAGATGCAAGGTTTGAACTTTCTTTTTAGTCTATTTTCTCATTTTGGGGTGGGGAGTCTTTTTTCCCCATCAACTTATTTGTTACAATTACAAAAATTAAAGTTTTTCTTTTTTCTCTATCTCTATATCTATAGAAGGGCAAATATAAGATCTTTAGTTAAAATTAATGAATCGTTGAAACTAATTCATTCTAGTTATTTTGAAAACTTTTTGTGTAACTTTCTAACTTCTTATTTCTCGGAATTCATATAATTAATATATCAATCTCCCATATATCTCCCGCTTTCAACCCAATCAACAATGGAATATTTTATCCAAATAATGTATCAGTTTTGAGTAATCAAAAATAGGGTCTATTTTGTGTTCGTTGATAAAATACATTTTTTAGTTCTATCACTAACTAGAGGTCGAACTTTCTAATTACAAGAGTTCGATTCGAGAAGAGCATAAACTATAACAAAGTCCTAAAGTAAATAAAACCGACACCCTAAAAAAATGAACCTTCCAATTCCTATTTGAATGAAGTTTTTTTCATCAATTTGAATCTTTACTAAAAATATTTCATTGAATTAACTCCTTCAATCTCGACGATTGACTATGAATAGGCTATTATGAGTTCGAGCAAGCCGCTATGGTGAAATCGGTAGACACGCTGCTCTTAGGAAGCAGTGCTAGAGCATCTCGGTTCGAGTCCGAGTGGCGGCAGACCATCTTGTAAAAGAGATACAATATAATGAATTCCATTTCTGATTTCTATTTAAGGATTCCTCCTTTTTAACATTTTTTATGATATTTTCAACTTTAGAGCATATATTAACTCATATTTCCTTTTCAATCGTTTCAATTGTAATTACAATTCATTTGATAACCTTATTAGTCGATGAAATCATAAAACTATATGATTCGTCAGAAAAGGGAATGATAGCTATTTTTTTATGTATAACAGGATTATTAGTCACTCGTTGGATTTATTCGAGACATTTCCCACTAAGTGATTTATATGAATCATTAATCTTTCTTTCATGGAGTTTATCAGTTATTCATATAGTTCCGTATTTCAAAAAAAAGAAAAAACATTTAAGCACAATAACTGCGTCAAGTGTTATTTTTACCCAAGGCTTTGCTACTTCAGGTCTTTTAACTGAAATACATCAATCCGCAATATTAGTACCCGCTCTCCAATCCGAGTGGTTAATAATGCACGTAAGTATGATGATATTGAGCTATGCAGCTCTTCTATGTGGATCATTATTATCAGTAGCACTTCTAGTCATTACATTTCGAAAAAACAGAAATCTTTTTTGTAAAAGGAATCCTTTATTAAATGAGTCATTTTCCTTTGGTGAAATCCAATACATGAATGAAAGAAACAATGTTTTAGGAACTACTTCTTTTTTTTCTGCTAAGAATTATTACAGGTCCCAGTTGATTCAACAGTTGGATTATTGGAGTTATCGTGTCATTAGTCTAGGGTTTATCTTTTTAACCATAGGTATTCTTTCAGGAGCAGTATGGGCTAATGAAGCATGGGGATCATATTGGAATTGGGATCCAAAGGAAACTTGGGCATTTATTACTTGGATCGTATTTGCGATTTATTTACATACTCGAACCAATATAAATATAAATTTACGAGGTGCAAATTCCGCAATTGTGGCGTCTATAGGCTTTCTTATAATTTGGATATGCTATTTTGGAGTCAATCTATTAGGAATAGGACTACATAGTTATGGTTCATTTACGTTAACGTCTAATTGAATTCAAGAAAGGTTCTTACGAATATAAAAATATAAATAGAATAGGGTGTAACTTTATGTGAACCGACGAGAACCATGTGAATCAAGTAGTGTGGGGATTCACACGGTTCTCACAAAGACCAAACATATCGGGTTAAAATTCATTTTTTAACTTAAGCTTAAGAGAGAAAAAAGTCTTCTTTTTTTCATTATCCAAATCCTAGGATTTGGATAATGAAAAACTATCTATAAAAAAAATTAGATAGAATAACTTCGACCTTGTCAACTGATAGTGAAAGAACAAAATCCGGGTACATACCAATACCTATTACGGGTAGAAAGATAGAGATCGAAACAAATAACTCTCTCGGTCCAGAATCAAAAACATAAGAGTTTGGGGCATTAAATAGCTTGTATCCATAGAACATCTGGCGTAACATAGATAATGAATAAATAGGAGTTAATATCATCCCAATTGCCATTACAAAAGTAATTAATATTTTTGGCATTAAAAGATATTTTTGACTGGTAATTATTCCAAAAAAGACTATCAATTCTGCAACAAAACCACTCATACCCGGTAATGCAAGGGAAGCCATCGAAAAGCTACTGAACATCGTGAATATTTTTGGCATTGGGATAGCTATTCCGCCCATTTCGTCGAGATAAACAAGACGTATTCTATCATAACTCGTTCCTGCCAAGAAAAAAAGCGCAGCACCGATAAATCCATGAGAGATTATTTGTAAAATGGCTCCATTGAGTCCCGTATCGGTTATAGAACCAATTCCTATAAGTATGAAACCCATATGAGATACAGAGGAATAGGCTATTCTTTTTTTTAAATTACGTTGGCCGGGAGATGTTGAAGCTGCATAGATTATTTGTATTGTGCCTACTATCACCAACCACGGAGAAAATATAGAATGGGCGTGGGGTAATAATTCCATATTAATCCGAATCAATCCATACGCTCCCATTTTTAATAAGATTCCGGCTAGAAGCATACAAGTACTGTAATGTGCTTCTCCGTGGGTATCTGGTAACCATGTATGTAGGGGTATAATCGGCGATTTGACAGCAAAAGCAATAAAAAACCCAATATAGAATATTATTTCCAAGGCCACAGGATATGACTGATTAACTGATGTTTCAAAATTTAATGTTGGTTCATTAGAACCATATAAACCAACACCCAGAACTCCCATTAAAAGAAAAATGGAACCTCCCGCCGTGTATAAAATAAATTTTGTAGCCGAGTAAAGGCGTTTCTTTCCCCCCCATATGGATAAAAGTAGATAAACCGGAATTAATTCTAACTCCCACATGATGAAAAAAAGTAAAAGGTCCCGAGAAGAAAATGATCCTATTTGCCCGCTGTACATTGCTAACATCAGGAAATGGAATAATCGAGAATCTCGAGTAACTGGCCGAGCCGCTAAAGTAGCTAAAGTGGTGATGAATCCTGTTAGTAAAATGGGTCCTATAGAAAGTCCATCTATTCCTAATCTCCAATGGAAAGCAAAAAAATTGATCCATTTATAGTCCTCCACTAGTTGGATTAATGGATCGTCGAATTGAAAATGATAACAGAATGCATAGGTCGTTAGAAGGAGTTCTAAAATACATATACATATAGTATACCACCGAATTACTCTATTTCCTCTATGGGGAAGAAAGAAAATTACGGAGCCCGCGAATATTGGCAAAACTACAATTATTGTTAACCAAGGAAAAAATTTCGTGGTAAAGACAAGATACGCTTGGACCAGAAAAACCCGTGCTCAAAATATGTTATTTTGAGCACGGGTTTTGTCGGTAAAAAAAATCAAATGGATTCAAGTAGAGTTTTTTGGAACATATCAATAACCTAGACCCATGCTGCGAGTTGTTTCATGCCATAAAGAAACTCGAACACTCAAGAAATCGGTTGGACAGGCAGATTCACATCTCTTACAACCGACACAGTCCTCTGTTCTTGGAGCAGAAGCAATTTGTTTAGCTTTACATCCGTCCCAAGGTATCATTTCTAATACATCGGTGGGGCAGGCTCGGACACATTGAGTACATCCTATACATGTATCATAAATCTTTACTGAATGTGACATTGGATCTATACATTTTTGAACGTCATAAATTTTCGATATAGTAAACTTATAAATGAATGATATATTTAGATACTAGACGAATCAATAAGTTACCAGAATTTTTTTAATCTACTTCTGCAGTGGCTTATGAGAGAGGGCCAAAATACTTCGATTTCTTATGTTTGTGCAAACATGATTAAACCTCAGGTAGCAGACATGCTGATTTGAATTAATTTATGAATATAATATTAGAATTTATATGATTAATACTACTTATTCAACAAATTCGATTGATTGATACGAGTTGATTTTCTGTTACGATAAATTGATGAAACAATAGCCAGTCCAATAGCTGCTTCAGCGGCTGCAATAGCTATAACAAAAATTGAGAAAATGGCTCCTTTTAATTGACGACTATCAAAAAAATCAGAAAATGTTACAAAATTGATATTAACTGCATTCAAAATAAGTTCAAGACACATAAGGGCCCTAACCATATTTCGACTCGTGATCAATCCATAAAGACCAACAGAAAATAAATAGGCACTCAAAACAAGTACATGTTCGAGCATCATTAAAAAACTCCTTATCAATCTCGATTCATTTCAATATGAACAAAAATTCAACCGATTCGATTGACTAGAATATAACAAGTACGGAACAAAAGAATATATTGGTAATACATCGAACTAAAGCATTTCTATTTGATATATGAATTCAAATAAAATGGAAGGGAAATAAATGTGATAACCCAGAACAAAGTTTGATTTCGATTTCCAGTTCGAAAGATTTTTTATTGACGAGCTACGGCAATTGCACCTATTAACGCAACTAAAAGAATTATTGAAATGAGTTCAAATGGAAGAAAAAAATCTGTTGATAGATGAATCCCAATTTGTTGACTATTGCTTATCAAATCTTGCTCTATAATCTGGTTTGATTTTGTAGTCCAAATAATCCCGTACCATGACGTATCTGGAATAGTAGTAATTAGTGAAACAAAAATACTTGTACAAACCATCGAAGTAACCCCATCTCCAACGGTCCAAAGATGAAAATCTTTGTAATATTCGGAACCATTCATGAACATCACAGCAAAAATAATTAAAACATTTATGGCCCCTACGTAAATAAGGAGCTGTGCAGCAGCTACAAAATGGGAGTTCGATAGAATATAGAATAAAGATGTACAAACAAGAACCAATCCCAATGAAAAGGCAGAATAAATTGGATTGGGAAGTAATACCACTCCCAGACCTCCTAATATAAGACCCGATCCCAGAAAGACTAAAAGAAAATCATGTATTGGTCCAGGTAAATCCATTATATATAAAATAAGAGATAAATAAATCGAAATCTTTCATAACTTTATTGACCTGGCCAGGAAAAAAAGTCACTCTATTTTTTTATGAGACTTCTTAATTATTAATTAATTATTAATTGAATGAAATTTGAACAGATGTGGATTGATCTAGATATAGTTATTCGATCTATCTCGCTCTTTATCCGAAAGAGTAGCTTGAAACTATATATTTTAAAATCATTAATATATAAAATATAGATTTAAAATCCAAATTAAACCACGATTCTCATCAACAAAACCAATCAATAGTTTGGAGTTGTAGTTATTCACCAAGTAAAAACCTCACTCTTTTAGATCAAAGGGGAGTCTTATTAATTGGGAATTGCTCTCGAATCAAGCATTTTTTATTTCAGGCAAATTCAAAAAAGTTCGAGTTGTGTAATCGTCAATTACTGACATTGGTAACCGCCCCAAAGCAATTTGATTATAATTCAATTCGTGACGATCATACGTAGAAAGTTCATATTCTTCAGTCATTGATAAACAATTTGTTGGACAATACTCAACGCAATTACCACAAAATATACAGATTCCGAAATCAATACTGTAATTAAGCAATCGTTTCTTTCGAATATCCATTTCCAATTTCCAATCAACAACGGGTAGATCTATAGGACATACACGAACACATACTTCACAAGCAATGCATTTATCAAACTCAAAGTGGATTCGGCCGCGGAAACGCTCCGATGTAATCAATTTTTCGTAGGGGTATTGAATAGTTACAGGTAAACGATTCGCGTGCGATAAGGTAATCATGAAACCTTGACCGATATACCTTGCAGCTCGTACTGTTTGTTGACCATAGTTCATGAACTCAGTTACCATAGAGAACATATCGTGAATTTCTATAAAAAATTTATGCTTGTTTTTTTCTCTTGTTTGAGACAAGTCGTGAAGATAGAATGTCGTATTCCTTTGAAGATAGAATATCGTATTCCTTTACAGTGAAAGAAGTTGGGAAGAGGTTGTTAATAATAGATTGCCGAGAGAAATAGGTAAAAGAAATTTCCATCCAAGATTTAATAGTTGGTCCATTCTTAGCCTTGGTAAAGTCCATCTTGTTGTGATAGGAATGAATAAGAACAAATAAGTTTTAGCTAATGTAATAAAGATACCAGTTATTGTTCCAAATACTCTACTCGCTTTATTTATTTCAAAAATCTCAGGAACGGATATGTACGGAATAGAAAGATTCCAACCCCCCAAGTAAAGAACCGTTACAAATAATGAAGAAACTAGTAGATTCAGATACGAAGCAACGTAAAATAAACCAAATTTTATACCTGAATATTCGGTTTGATAACCTGCTACCAATTCTTCTTCTGCTTCTGGTAAATCAAAAGGTAATCTCTCACACTCGGCTAGGGACGAAATTAGAAAAATGATAAACCCTATAGGTTGACGCCACAAATTCCACCCCCAAAAACCATATTTTGACTGCGCTTCAACTATATCAACTGTACTTGAACTGTTAGATAATCATAGTCGATGATAACATCACTGTTCGCATCGCTATTACAGAACCGTACATGAGATTTTCACCTCATACGGCTCCTCGAATGTCACAAATAAATCAAAGGACCCGTTCCGTTCGCTATTATTTATCTTGATATGTTTGTAGGATAGAATCAAAATCTATCGTAAGGTCCCCAATTAGACAATGGAATTCTGTCTGCTATATATTATTTATAATAAAGTGCTTCTGAATTGATCTTATCTTTTAATAATTTTAAAATTTTCTTTGTTGGGGTAATAACTTAATCTTTGAATAAAATCTTTCTTGCAGCAATATCAATAAATATTTCAACCTAGCATTTTCGATTAGGAAAAAAATTATACATTGCATTAGTTCACGAATCATTACAAGAATTCTATCTCTCTAAAAAAGATCTCTTTTTGTAGTGCAATTTAATTCTTTCTATTTGATTTTTTCGTTCCTATTCTCCTTTCTCAAAAAGGGGACTTTCATTTAAATAAAGGATTACTTCGTTCTTAATAGTTATTTACTTAGTCGGTGGATAGGAGCATACTCTGGATCGGAATCGTGGGGAGTACTCCTTCATCATTTCTACCAATTTAAAGCCCCAATTAGAATCCCTTTTTTGCAGTATGCACAGAAAAATCCTGTTGAATAACTTACATAATCTCTATTACGAATCCTTTGTGTACCTTGGTGTTCCTAACTATCCACTCATTTTTGGTCAAAAATCCCCCCTTAGGGTAATATATATGGTAATAGATAAATAGATAGTAAAATCCCCATAAAGTTGATCTTTTGAACCCGCTTCAAGTCATGATAACTAATCAACCAATCTTGGGGTAAACAGTCTCTAATCCTTATGTTTACTTTCACTTAACTCTTGTACATAGGAAATGAGACTCAAAAATTTTACTG
>OX381724.1:132500-135000 GCA_947179155.2 Hedera helix
CGTTGATTCATTTATAGATTTTATCCTAACTAATTGATACGTCATTGACTTATTATTATAATATCGTATCGTAGACTGCGATATAAGACAGGGCATATGTGCAGCTGTTTGCTTTCATATATGGTACAGAATATATAGTCAAAATGGACCATCAACGGATTTTTAATTGTGGATATATCCTTAACATACTGAAATTGCTTCCATTATTGGTATCAAACCAATAGCGATTCATACAAGCTAAGTCTTCTAATCGATAATTAGGCCAAAGAAAGAACTTTAATTTAATTAATTCGTTTTTATCTCTATCAAAACGTTTACTTTCATCCAAAAAAGGATTCCCGCTTTTTATGTTCTTCTTGTTGTAAAATACTGGATTTCTATCCACACCTTTTCTATTCTTTGAATTGAAATAAATTAAAATTCTCAATTCTCTACGACGTCTAGACGATAAAATCTTTTCAGGAACAAGAAAATCATAATGGTTTTTGTCTCTATTTCCAATTATTCTTTGATATCTTGGGGTGGATTCATCAAACTTCTTCTTATCAATATATCTTTGTTCTCGGTATCTTTGATTAGTTTGGTACTTACTCTTATGAATCAATGAAATACCTATGGTTTGATACATAATAAATTGTCCATCTTTTTTTACAGACAGACGAATGGGTTCGATAATCAATACCCCCCTTTTCATCAATTCTCTAAGAGTTAAGCTCTTCCGAATCAGCATTATATCCAGACTTTTTTCTCTGTTTTGAATAGACGATATAGTAAGATTTCTTGGATTTTTCAGTCCAAGCAAGAAATAACTTACCTTGATATTATTGATCATTCTTTGCTTTAAACCATCGTCGTATCTCAATTGAAAAAGAAAATGCCGTTTCAGTAAGACATTTAGTTCTACTTTTATGTTACTTTTGTTCTTGTATTGTTTTTTCGTTTTACCCTTTTTCAGGACCAATTTCGCATAATCTTCTTCAATATCTTTTTGTTGATTTGAGAGAACGGATCCTCGATTTCCTTGGTTTTGTGCATCTGATCCAAGATCTCTTCGGTCTGCGGGTTCTTTTTCTTCTTGATTTCGATTCTTTAATTCAAAATATTTTTTTTCATTTGATAGTCTAAAAAAATTCCATTTTTGCTTTCCATTGATGTTTTTATTGTCACTAACATTTTCATTTATATTCAAATTTAAAAGAAGTAATTTGCTTGGTATAATCCACGGTTTTTTTTTGTATACATTATAAAGTAGCACAAATTCTGGGAAGAACCAAAGTTCCAGATTCGATATGTGGCGATTTAGTATTTCTTCATTCATTTCCATCCAATCAAAAAAGTGTTTTTTCTGATTGAGCGGATTTTTTTCTAAATCTTGATAAAGCGTAAGATAAAAAAGATCGTTCTTATGAATTTTATCAATTTTTTGGTAATTCTTACTTCCAATCTTAGTTTTTTTATTACTGTTGGGATCCATTTTGATCCAGGTCTCAATATCAACTTTTTCTCTTAGAAAAAAGTTGAGAATTTTCCAATCAAAATATTTTCTATCTGGATTTTTTTCTATATACATAATATCACCCTTTCCTAGATAATTATTGATAGGAATATCCTCTAGTATATCAAAGAATTTTTGTTTATGTGTGGTGTAATTATAAGAAATTCTTTGGTTCTTATTTACTTGCAATGGTGATCCATAAATAATATATGAGTCCGTCTTCCTTTCATAATTAATAGATTTATATGATAAAAGGTCATATCTATAGTATTTTTTAAAATTCTCTTTTTTATTTTGGTTTGGTAATGAATATACTTCAAAATCGTTTTGTTTTTTGTAATGAAGTAATTGGTCTTTTGAATCCCATTTTGTTAAATCTTTTTTTTGAGTTATACGGCGTTGATTTATTGTATTTCGCCATTTTTGTGGTATTAATCCAGACCATCTAATCTGAGATAAATTGTATTGATAATGACCTCTTAACCAGTTTTTCCATTGATTCGTTCCAGAACTTGGAAATTTCGTATGCCCTAATTCGGATTCGGAATGAAATATTCCTTGTGTTCCAAAAGAATCCTTTATTGCAGTCTTAAGAAAAAAAGATGTTCCATGATATTCAAGAACAGATCTTAACTTATACAAATTAATAACTCGGGTTTGTGATAATTTGTAAAATACATATGCTTGCGACAAGGAGGATAAGTCAAAAAAAAGATTTGAATTTTTCTTACTATTCCTAATATTATAAAGTGACTTTTTTATAGTCGAAATAAAGTGAATTGTATTTTGATTTGTTTTATTAATAGTTTCTTGGTTTGTTTCATTATTGTAAATGTATTTATATTTTTGTTTTTGAATAATTTTTTTTGTTGATTCAAGAACAAGTTGTGTATACATTCTGGCAATATTAATGATATATAGAAAGATATCTATGTATATTTTTTCAATGAAAATTTTTAGAAAAACCTGTAATTTTAATTTACAGATTAATCGAGTATTTCTTCT